>RXPK01000224.1:2284890-2690668 GCA_004143645.1 Protaetia brevitarsis | reverse complement strand
ATTCAGTTTACATGGAGAAGAACAAAATCCTTTCCTGGATGTTATGGTTAAGAAAACAAAAGATGGATGCTACAGCACGCAGTATTTAGAAGAAGACGCACACCGATAGATATCTGCATGCAAATCTCCACCATCATCCGATGCAGAAGAAGACATTAATACAAACATTGCTATCCAGAGCCGAAACCATCAGTGACGAACAAACATCTTACCAGTGAAAAGATATATTTGGAGAAAGGCACTAAAGAAGAATGGTTACACTGACATTGACATAAGGAGAGGCACCAAGACAGGAAGACGACACTGGAGACAGACTACAGAACACGAAGAGGGATGGCGTGTTTACCTTACATAGCCAGGCAGTCACCGAAATAGTTAGGCCGCAATTTTGAAGAAAACGTAAGGTACAAGTACGCTTCGGGGACTGCCAACGTCGATCCAGCAGTATCTACGACCGCAAAGGATAAGACACCCAAGGGGCCACACAGAAGGTTATCTACAAGAAAACATGCCAATGCGGACAGTGCTACGTCGGACAAACAAGAAGCAGCCATCGACATAAGAATAAAAGAACACGAGAGGCGACGCAAGTTAAGAAGGACCGAGCAATCAGCGGGTGGCCAGAACACATGCACGACACCGGACACAAAAATGGATTTCAAGAATGTAAACAGTAATAACTACCACCAAGAACTACGGGAAAAGACTCATCAGGGAAGCCATAGTAAATAGAAAAGAATAAAACCGTAACAGAGAAGAAGCGTACCACCTTAGCAACACGTTGAAGAGCCTACTACCGAACCGTCAACGGTCAATGGAGCGGAAACTACACGGTTGGATGCACCAGGGGTGTATATAAGAAGAATGTCGGACCATGGAGAATCAGTTCAGGTTATCCTGCCAGAAGCTGTCAGTTTTGAACAGCGAAACGTTTGAGCGAAAGTTTTGACACACGGCGAAACCCGCAGAAGCTGTTAGTCTAGTACCACTGCCGTGAAAGCCTTACACAGTGTTATCGAAATTCATAAGGGAGGTTTTACATTATATTACATCGGAAAAGTCCAAAAACTTGAGCTTTTTTCTTTCAGACAAAGGAAAAGATATACCGAAATACGGCTTTTTCTTAATAAATATATGAAAACCTTGGACATTAAAAAAAATATTTTTTCTTTAATAACAAGACCACTCTATAACGTTCGCTATTTGTATCTAGGTAGCAATTTGCACAGAAAACACGGTCAGACTGCGTAAACTCTAGCCATACGCAAAAGTGATCGTGAAATTAAAAATAAAAAGAAGAGTTAGAAATATATTAATTTGTTGGGGGTTATACCTAAATTTAACAAATAAGTCGAAAGCAAACAATGTGGCAGATACCTGGACTTTAATTTGATTATTTCTATTTCTTTTTTTGTGTTGTATGTGGATATAAAAAATGTGGAATATTGCAATTTTTAGTATATTATAGGTTATAACCTCCAATAAAAACTGTTTACCATTAAGAAAACAAAAGAATTAAGTTGATATATTGAACACTTGATAAACTAGACTTACGCAGATTTGAAAAATTCATGTTTCGAGGAAAAACACGTTCAAAGTTTCTCAGCAAATTTTTTACAAATAGTTCAACATACACTTAGTCAGTATTCCAGCACCATACATTAATCCTTCTTCTTCTTCATACTTCTGAATTTGCAAAATTTGTTGCTTCCTTTTAGACAGCACAGCAAGTTTTGCAGCGCTGGACATACTCTGCTCTGTTCGTTGTATGCGCTGACGATCAGAATTGATGACGAAATTTTTGGCATCAAGTCCTACTACAATTCCCACCACATTCATTATTTGTAATACAGAAAAGTAACCTTCATTGAATAAATTTGCGGCAATGTAGGTAGCAAGTTGAATTGTTTATGGGTCGCAAGGTAAATCTTTTGGAGCTAGTTTCTACACACATGAACTAAACGAGTCGTTTCAGTTTTGACAATTTTTTCCAAAGCATCTTTGCAATAAATCACTCTAGAAAAACTTCATAAATCGCCCTTATAGCATCTTGATTTTTTTTTTTTTGCAAGAGGGTCATGTATGAATGAAGCAAGCTCAACCTTGGCTTCTGCAACGCGCCACTTATACAGGCTGTCTACACCTTTTGGACAATAAATGTGTCGTGGATCTGCGTCGGTTGAACATTTATAATGAAATGTAGCCCAAATAGCTGCCTTCATTTTTTATGCAGAATCTGGATGTTGCCTAATTGCCCAGTCCATAGTACACTATTGTTAAATTATCAATAACTTTGTCAGTCAGTTTACCAGCGCCCTTTCTTCAAAAGTCCTACTCATTTCTTTTGTACATCTCCAACGCATTCTCTTTTTTTTCTTGAACAGTAACATCTTCGTACGGCTAAAAATCACAAATTGCTTAAAAAATTTTCTTGTCTCAGTCGCCTATCCGAAATCGTGCGAAAATTTTCTTTTAACGCATCGCATCGATCTTCCATTTTTCCTGTGCTAATCTGATGATCCGTAGTTGCGGTTACCTTTGCCATCATATTCTCGCAGCTTTTCTAAGAAATTTAGTGTAAGTAAGTGCATCTGCAATAAATTGATACAGTTTTATGGTAAGTATTTCCTAAAGCGTGGGAAAGTGGTGTTTTAAGTAAAAGAAATATTGTTAGATCAGTTTCTTTCAAATGTGGTTTTATTTCGGATCTAATTGCTTCATATTATTGTAATATAAATAGCTACTCTGTCGTTTATTTTGTGATCCCGACTTGCAGTGGCATTTCTAATCATTAAAGACAACTACACTAACAAACAATAACTATGATATTTCGACCCGAGTAGCCGCGAGTCGAATATAGTATTACATCTAATATGCTCCGTTTGTGTTCGGTACACCCGCTCTTTTAATAAGCCGTAGCGGCTTAAACAATGCGAATATTACGAAACCGCTTTAACCATGTATGTTATATATTTGGACCTTTCAAAAAATGCAAAAAACCAAAAATCGATTTTTCCAGTCAAATACATGTAAACCTCCCCTTAAATTTTCCGACTAATGTGGAAAAATTGAAACTAAAATTTTTGGATGTTCGGTGCATGCGGCAGTAAAGGTTTATTTCTCTTCCATCTCCTTCTATATTCCTTTTTCCCATCCGCAGGATGTGGCCGCGTCCTTCCATATTTAATATTTCTTTCCGGGCACACTTTTGCCATTTCACTTTTTTTACGGCAAATTACTCCATAACTGGATAATTTATAAGATCTAAACGTTCACCACTGCACTAATAATTTATTCCATTCAGAGGCAAATATTAAGATGTTACTGATACCGACCGGAGTGTCTAATCTTAATTACTTTACGTAGTTTAATTACCGAGTGCTAGCACTGGCACCGTCTGTTATTATCTGGCTCGGGAAGCGAAGAAGAGAACAGATCGAACAATGGTTACGCGATGTCCCCGGTGGGTGGTGAGGCCGCGAAGGAATGAGTAGGTATAGGGGGAGTTAAAGAAATGTTGCGTCGATTTTTTTTTTTCGTTTTGTTTCTTCTGATTTGTATGGTAAATTCGAATCAAAGACGTGTAACGAAGTACGACTCCCCCACTTTTTTTTTCCTCCCCGATCCCCAAACTCAAGCAGAAAAGAAACACGAATAAGTTCAGAAGCCTTATTTAAAATTCATTAAACATTTTACTTACTGTACAGCCTGATGGTTCCTTCGGTCTCTCCGCGAGGATTCTTAGCGACGCACTTGTATGTACCATAATCGCTTTGTTGGATGTTATTTATGGTCAAACGCATGTGGGTCTTGTACGGCTGGTCGCCGATTATGTTCTCCGTTCGATATTTCCGCGTATCCTGGATCATTTGTCCGTCCTCCCTTGTCCAATAGTTCAATGAGCTCGGATGGGCCTCGGTGTAACATTCCAAGCTAACCGGTCTGCTAACTGGAGCACCTACAAGCTGGTGGGGTATCCACAACATCGGGGGAACTGTAACAAACATACGGGCTTTGAGCGTGACGTATTTAACTACATACCTACAGAATTACTACGCACGGCGTACGTATGTTGGAGAATAAATAAACACAATTTAATACAATTCCCTTAGAATACGGTGTTTGTAATCAAAACAATAACATTAAGGAGTAGACGCGAATACACTGGCTTTATACCTATTTTAAAGATCTTTGGAATAACGGCTTTGTACATGCAAGTTGGATGCTGTAAAATTACAGGGTGATTTATACATAATACATGTAAAAGGATTTCAATAATCTAATGCCACTCAAATATCATTCCTATTACAAAAAACAACAATAATATTATAGTTAGCAAGCAGAAAAGTACTTTTCGCAGTTAATGTGTTTTATAAAAATAAAACCTGTGTTTCAGCGTTTTTTTAAAAAATCGTTGTAGTTTCTTAGCAAGGTAAAGGTATGTCAAGGTTATGCAAAGATTAAATAATAATCAATAATTCAGACAAAATTAACATTTTATTCAGTCGAACTGAAAGTACAATTCTCTTATGCAAATAAATAGCAAACTTGGAACCAGATTCGAGACAAATAGAATTTAAAAACTTTGAAACTTACCACTAATTTTATCGTAAAGAAAAACCCGAAATACTGGTTTTCTAACATGACCAAAATCACTCAAATTTTATATTAAAAAGACCATTTTGAAGCGTAGAATACGAAAATTGCATTAAAAACCGGATATCTCTAACTCCAACAGATATATATGTAAGTGATTTTAGTACTAATTTTGTCTTAAAAATACTCGAATACAGCAGATAACATAAAAAAGAGCTTGTAAAAGAACACTGAAAATTGACTTTACAGTTTCTATTGGAGCAAGAAGCTGCAAAAGCCTTTATCACGTTATTAAGCAATGTCAACTATTTCCAAAGCATAGGGAAATTTGTCAAAAAACTATGTGTTAAAGAAAAATTCATTTTGAGATAGGTATTGGACAAGATAAATTGAAGACCTCTCCAATGGTTGTAACAATGCTAAATATTTTCGTAGCACAGAGGAATTTGTAAAAAAAATTTGAGCTGGGACGATTGGACGAGATAAATTGAAGACCTTTCTAATGTTAAAGAAGATGTAAGCAAGAGCGGACACTTAATAAACGCAGTTATTTACTTTTCTTAGCCAATAGGAAGCTCTCCCAAGCTCAGCTCTCGTTAAAAATCGTTCTCGACAATCATTTAACAATTTTCGAGGTTTTATAACCTATAAATATACATTCAAACGACTAACAGCTGCGATAAAGGAACATGTCTACCTGACAGATAGCAAATTTTAAATGAGTGCCCGCAATCGCCATCTTTTTTGAGTTCTTCTTAGCCAATAGCAGTTAACAAGCAAACTGAAGGCCTCTTTATGATTGCTGTAAAATAATAGGAAGATAACTGTCGCACTGTTGCTAATATAATGAAATAGCGCTAAAAGCCGGCGACAAAACATCAAAGATGCCGACAACAAGTGGCACTTCTTGTCTTATCTTTTAGCTGGCCTATATAATAATATCAAACCAAAGGTTAGGAAAGCATAAGATGCGACACAGAAAAGGAAAATTGCAGTCTGAAAGTGAGATGCAAAACAAACATTCCAAATTAAAGCTCTAGTAGCAAATAACCACAAACATAATCTTTAACCACGAACATAACCTAAAAGGAAAGCGTCACACACAAAACGCAAAGAAAAGGTCGTGTTTTATTAGAAACTTTTTCAATATGGGCAGGTTACTAAGCAACTTAGATAATTTCTTACTTAAAGATAATGCTCTATCGTAATCTAACAGAAAAATAAAAGTAGACCAACTAAATTTGAAGAATTTTGATCTGTCTATCTGTCTATTAATGCAACGTTTCAACTTTTCTGAAACTGCTACGTCAACTATAGATTTAAGTAACATAGTTATTTCTTACAAAACTTATATAACACCCAAGAAAATACTCTATTTGGAAAACTTAAAACACCCCTTGAAAGCTTTTACAATTATATATAGGTACCTACGATTAAAAACGAAGTTTTTTCGTAAACATTCGCAATTTAATTACAATCTAATGATTATTCGAAAAAAAATTGCAATATAATCTTTAATCGATTCAGCTATCAAATAATAATAATAATATAATAATAATAATAATAATAATAATAATTTATTAGCCACTGGATCTAAAGCGATATGGGCTGCGTCAGGACAAGATATACAGTAAAATATATACAATAAAATACATAAAATTACATTAAAATACATAGGTTTATACATAAAAAACATATCCAAATTCAACACTCCCAAACTGATTCCTCAAAAAACTCCGACACACTATAATAACACTTGTGCTTCAGATATTCTTTTAAGTAATATTTAAACCCATGAGTTTCTAAATTCCTAACATTTTTAAATAAGTACGAATCAGTTTGATAGTGCCTTTTACCTAATGAAGTATCTATTATTTAAACGATCTTTAGCATTAAAACGATCAGCTGGCATGCATATATTTGCTTTCAATCTGACATCGCCTTTAATTATACATTATACGTGAAACAGCTTTCAGATCCTGCTCGAGTTAAAAACTTTACTGAAAAATCTTTATCGTATTACAAGCGTAATTTATTCCCAAATAATGCATTGATAAATTTGGATCTCTTATCAAGCTAAAGTTTTATTTCACTCACAAGGGAACACCGGCGGGTGTCCCCCTCCGATTTCGATGAAACTTAACAGATCGAAAGAGTACCTTAAAATAAGAGACACGTATTTTTTTTTATCGGCGTATCCGCACGATTTTGGGGTACAGCCCCCTCCAAAGTTTGGACGATTTTTCAATTTTTGCAAATATTTCCTAAATTATAACAGATATTAAATTTTCTTCTTAATATAATTTGCAGCATATTGCATGGCCCTAAGGGTGACGTCGTCCGTATTTGCAAAAAGTTAATAACGGGGGACGGGGTACCCCGTAGCCCCCATTTTTTTTACATTTTTCCTTTTTCTTATTCATCAAAAGAAGGCCGATTTTACATAGAATACGATGATGTATAACAAGTTTAGAAAATTAACAAGTGTAAAAATAGAAAAATAATAATAAAGCTTCAAAATTAATAAACTTGTCTATTGATATAAATCAAATGAACTATAACAGAAATAAGTTTTTATCCTTAACATAATTTCCAGCATAATACATGGTCTCAAGGTAGATATCTTCATAAAAAGCTAATAACGGGGGACGGGGTACCCCATACCCCCACATTTTTTTAATAATAAGTTCATTCATTATTCATCAAAAAAAGATCGTTTTTCATAGAAAACGGTGATGTATAATAAATTTAGAAAATTAATAATGGTAATAATAATAGTTACGCAATCATTGTTTCGACCTGTAAATGTGTATATTTCTTCTTCGGTATCTGGTAAGCTCACTTCAAATCATTTCAAAAACCATGTTTTTCTCTCGAATACCGGGCCAAAGAGTGTCCTTTTGATTGATTCTTGGAGTGTGCATTGTGTTGCCGAATATCAGCAATTAGTGCCAAAAGACAAAACTTTGAACATTTTAAATATACCAAAAAAAAACGACAGCGATGGTACAACCTCTAATGTAATGTTTTAGACTGTGGAAAAATTTTGCTAGAACTTTTTCGGATATAGTGATTCTTATGAACCACGACATAGATTTACATCAGAGAAATAATATTATTAAGTTGCAATCCCTAACCCATAATCAGTTTTCTTCGATTTTTCGACGTATTCAAGTACTCGTGGTATAAGAGTGGATACGTTGAGGAAAGACCTGGGCCCTTTAAAAATGCTGTAGAGTTTTGTTTTAACAAAGATGCGCAGTTTACACCCTTGTGTAGTATTTGCAATAAACCAGCTATTGTGCGGTGTTCATGGTGCAAACAAAATCTGTGTTTTAAACACTTTTACACAGACTATCACTACTGTAATACTTACATAGCTTAATTACTGTATGTATATTAATCTTGTTCGCTATTGCAATACATATATACGAATAATCGCATTACAGTATGTCATGTATTTAAACATTTATAAAAATTATAATGTTTTTCTAATTCTGTTCTATTGTTTCCGAAATGTTATAATCGTTACAAACCATTAGTTATATTTATGCTCCATTGAATATTACATTGTACACCTACATTGCACGAAAACTTGAAATAAATTAAAAATATATATATGTATATTATTTAATCCTTCGTCCTGAGTAGCAAATTTGTTCATATATACGCACCAAAGGATTATGTATTCTAAGATGAATAACATTTATTAAGGAAATATATAAAACGCAGTTACTAACTGCAGTTGATAAAACGATTTATATTGCTACCACCGATAAAAGTTTCGTATAGTATATAGTATAAGTTAGTAGGCATAGAAAGGTTTGACCATAGCTTGTCGAGTAGATACAATTCTAAATTAAGAAATATTTAAGTAAGGAGAGCAGCGGAGTAACGATAACAAATAATTGTGGTTAATGTACTATATTATTATTATTACATTATTTTTATTATTAATCCTCCAAATTTTTTACCATTGTTTCTATGTAAAAGCGATCTTTTTTTGATGAATAATGAATAAACTTATTATTATAAAAAAATGCGGGGGTATGGGGTACCCCGTTCCCCGGTATTACCTTTTTATGAGAAATATCTACCTTGAGACCATGTATTATGCTGGAAATTATGTTAAGGATAAAAACTTATTTCAGTTATAGTTCATTTATGATTTAATATGATTTATGAGGGCCACTCGCTTTCTAAAATCTGGCAAATCCCCCATGGATATCACGAAGTAAGATTCACAGCTACACCGAATAAAATAATTCGAGACTCTCAAAGAGGTGAAGCACTTTAAATGCAAAATAATCGCAGCAATGTTAAGAAGAAAACAAAAAATAAAATAAAATAAAATAAAACGCGGTGTGGTGGGGGGAACATAGGTAGATATCCGTGCCCTAGCGCGAATTGGTAGAAGTAAGGAAAGGAAAGAAACGGAAGAATGATCACGGACATTTATCTTGTCAACGCGTTAGATGTAAAATCGAGAAACGTCACTGACTATCAGGCAATGGGGTCTGAATCAGAATGCGAGGCGAACGGGGGCGGTTATTCTTGTCACGGGGTATAAATGTTACATTAGACCTGATCCCGGAGTGTTTGTATTTATCTCGGTGAGTCAGTGACGGATTTTTAGCAGACAGGTCGCGACAGTCAACATTTCACCAGCCGTGTTCCACTTACGATTAGGCGTGGAGGGGCATCCGGCGGCACACACACACATACACGGCGGGGAGAAGCGTCCCGACGCACCGTTACGACGCTGCTCCTGCCGCAGCTCTTCCCAGCCTTAAAATGATTTGCATACTTTACATGCAGACCAATTTACTGCATCCCTACACCGTCGGTCTCGCTCGCACGCGCTACGGACCATAGAGGGGGGGTGACTTACACACGACTACAGCGAGACAGGGTGTGTACGTGCAATGTTACACTCGTATCAGGCATTTATCCTTGAATTACTTGGACTACAATGCAGACGTTGCCGTGCACATTTCCGCCAGCGTCCTACAGTTGAATATTAACAAATATAACCATCTATTTCGTAAGCGCGTTCAATATTGTTTACGGCATAACGATTGGGGGCGCAAACTTTGACAGAAAGAAATGGATTATGGGTCGTCATCGTTAGATAGATTTTATTAGTGCTGGGCAAATTAGAATGAAAAATTAATCCATTTTAGTCTTTTCTCGATGTATGCCCAAAGGTTCTGGTGAAGCTCTAAATAAGGTTGACAAATGGGGTAAACAACCATCAATCAACTTAAGCAAAACAGAGAAAACAAGAAAAGGAATGCCAGAAGACCCACAACCACTAATGATTGGAAGTGAAAGGACTCAATACGTCAAAGAAGCGAAATAACTACAGGTTCGGTCACAGATTTACATGGAACCCACATATCCAAAATAAGTCACTATTGTAACTAACAGCTTCTTGCGGGTTTCGCCGTGTGTCAAAACTTTCGCTCGACGTTTCGCTGTTCATACTGACAGCTTCTTCAGGATAACTGACTGATTCTCCATGGTCCGACATTCTTCTTATATACGCCCGTGTAGTTTCCGCTCCATTGACCGTGACGGTTCGTGGTAGGCTCTTCTACGTGTTGCTAAGGTGGTACCCTTTTTCTCCTTCTTTATTTCTATGGCTTCCCTGATGAGTCTTTTTCCGTAGTTCTTGGTGGTAGTTATTACTTTTACATTCTTGAAATCCATTTTGTGTCCGGTGTCGTGCATGTGTTCTGCCACCGCTGATTGCTCGGTCCTTCTTAATCTTGCGTCCCTCTCGTGTCTTTTATTCTTATGTCGATGGCTCTTCCTGTTTGTCCGACGTAGCACTGTCCGCATTGCATGTTATCTTGTAGATACTTCTGTGCGCCCCTTGGGTATATTATCTTCGCGGTCGGTAGATACTGCTGGATCGACGTTGCAGTCCCGAAGCGTACTTGTACGTTACGTTTCTTCAAAATTCGGCCTACTTTTTCGGTGACTCCTGCTATGTAAGGTAAACACGCCATCCCTCTTCGTGGTTCTGTAGTTGTCTCCAGTGTCGTCTTCTTCTTAGTGGCTCTCCTTATGTCGATGTCAGTGTAACCATTCTTCTTTAGTGCTTTCTCCAAATGTATCTTTTCACTGGTAAGATGTTGTTCGTCACTGATGGTTTCGGCTCTGGATAGCAATGTTTGTATTAATGCCTTCTTCTGCATCGGATGATGGTGAGATCTTGCATGCAGATATCTATCGGTGTGCGTCTTCTTTCTAAATACTGCGTGCTGTAGCATTCCCTTTTTTTTTCTTGACCATAACATCCAGGAAAGGAGATTCCATTTTGTTCTTTTCTCATGGTAAACTTATGGCTGGGTGCTGCGAGTTTATGTGTTCCAAGAACTGTTGTAGCTTTCTTCTCCGTGTTGCCATATTACAAAAGTATCGTCGACATATCGCAGCCAACACTTGGGTTTCATATCGCTGGAACTTAGGGCTTCTTCTTCAAATGCTTCCCTATGAAACCCAAGTGTTGGGTTTCATAGGGAAGCAAATCGGCTCAACGGCGCGTTTGAAGACCAATGTCTTAATGACAAAACTTTTTTAATTTTTAAATTTGGACTAATAATAGCGGCCGAAACAGAAATATTCATTTTTCTTTTTTCCATCAAATGCCGACAGGCCGCCGGCTTCTATGGTAACCTAACGCACAGACCGATGTTTGTTTTGAGGACGTATCTACGTACAGATGGTCTGCTATGGCATCACGTAAGACATAATATAAGGATATCAATTCTGCTTCAGTACTGTCTTTTTGTGTATTTACACAACCCAACCTACTTCCTACCTATGTTTTAAATAAGTGGGAAATTCTTAAAATGTGTACTGGTTAATAATGGATAATGTATCTACTTTTTAGTAACGAGTCATAATTATAAATACTAAACCACTTCAATAATTTCCTTGATGCCAATGGTATTACGAAACAGAACATAAATAAAATGCAAATAAAAAAATGCACACAGCCATATTTTCGACTGGGTAAAATGTACCTATAAATTACAATTTCTTTTATATCGGCTTAGATTACATACCTTGTATCATAGTCATTTATATTGACCGCCCTAGAATTATTTTGGATTTTGGCGCACTGAAATACGCAATGACAAAGTAATAAAATGTCTAGGTAAGTAGATATGGTACTTACATTTTGTACAATAGAATATTAAATCTTAGCAGAAGCCTTTTTTCTTTTCCCGCTGATACGAAGATGCTTTCGCCTTTTGATTAGTATTTTTTATTCATTTTTAGATAATGCGGTTTGCTACTTGTAAGAAAGTAAATATTCTTCATACAATAACTGCAGTGCTAAGTCAGTTCCAGAGAAAAAAACTTTAGAGGTACTTGACTACAGGTGTGCGATGTCTGTGTGTGTGTTGAGTGAGGTTTGTATGTTTGTGACAGTGTGTGGCACCCTAACTCATTTATCACAAGTTACCCTATAGGAAGTTGTACTGTAAAATCATAGATACAGGTATAGAATAACACTCAATGAAACGTAGCGAATACTCTAGACAATCTTAGCAATTGGTTTTGGGCACATGTAATATAGAAGGCAAACAATTCATACCATTCAAAAAAACAAGAGGTATCTTTCTTTTCGATCTGACTATCGCTTGAGGTTTATTCCTGCAATCACGTGTTCTACAAATGCTCTTCACATTTGTGCATACCTCGAAATAATTCAGTTTTCGGAAAACAGCAGTTACTCAATTTACAAAATAAGTCACTGATTCTACTGATTCATAGTACGGATTATATTATCAGTGCCATAATTATGTATTTCTGAATTAATAGCATTCTTTGTAGCCTAGTAAATCAAATAAAATTACTGATAGTATCTTATTAATTTGCATTTTAATTTTGATTTTTCTAAAAGAACCATATGAAATAGTGTTACGCTATACATTCAAGTTCATATGACAGACTAACTAATGTTTTGAAAAGATCCGATTACTCTAACCAGTATCATTTCTGTAGCGCACTCAATTCGACGAGTGTGCTACCGTCCTAGTTATGGTTGTCCCGGCGGACGAGATCAAAGAGAAAACGCATTTTCCTCTTTCGGACGCTATTTGCTATCAGAAAGAAATGAAAAAAAAAAATGTTTTAGTATTAGTAAGGACCGCTGAACCGTCGCCCTTGACCACTTTTTTATTTTTCCTTTTTGGAAGCCAAATAGCATCAAACAAAAAAATTAAAAAAAGAAAATTTAAAAAAATAAAACGTTGGCGCAATTTCAAATACTGTTTTCAAAACAATCTCTTTATCAAATTTAAAATATTTTGATTGGTATGTCTAAAAACAGCGGAAAAAGATCCGCGCCATCTACTGGAAGGGAATCTCGTTAAAAGGCCGTCCAGATTCGCCTTAATGCGATTTAATTAAAAAAATCCATCAATGAATGAAACCAGAACGGAAACAAGTTTCTAAACGAACAGGAGCTTGAACTTACTAAAGACCTGTTGAGCTGGAATCCACATTTGGAAAAGATCGCTCACAAGGCAGAATTATCCTTGCGGACCTCTCGAATGATATGTGGGAAATCTTGAGGGGCACATCCACCCAAAGAATTGCAAGTATGGCAATCTACCATTCTTGCACAGTAGAGTGGGAAGTCAGATAAGTTATATTTCACCTTTGGCTTCATACTCATGCTGGAATGACGTGTATTCGACCAACGACCACCAAACAGGAAATGGAAGGAATGAAGATATTGGTTTACGGACTGTACGAAAACAGAATAGGGTGTCAGCGCAGAAATTATATGTCCCAGTCCAAGAGATAGACGATACTACAATCTTGGACAACATAGAAGGATTTCACAGGCTAAAATCTATGCCATTGAGATGTTTGCTAGAGAGATTTTGAATAAAAACAGCAGACACAAATCGATAAAAAAATAAATAGTGAAAGCACTGCACTGAAAAACCAATTTGTTCAGGACAGCAATATAATTTCAAACAAGTTTAATTAATTCAACATAATATTTCGTCATTTCAAATAAATAAAAAGTTGAATGAATAAATAATTTGGTTTAATTGACCAAATATTTGCTTATCCATATTTAACTCAATATTTAGTTAGCTTAAACAATATTTAGTATCATCAAACAAATCGATTTTTCAGTACAGATGCGCATAAATGCAACTCGAAACTGGTTTGAAGCTGTAAGATACTACAGAGGCATGTAAGTGTAAGCTGGGCCTTGTTAAGAATTTTCCTGCTTGTTAAGAATAGTAACCATGAAGCTTAGGTTAGCTTCTTGAAGTTGAATAAAATCAGCATCGTATTTCTCTATGTTGCTTTAACATATAATAAAAATCTCGGGAATACAACTTTTATTGTTACCAATTCATATTTATGGATCCAATAAATCTTATCTCAATGCAATTTACCAGCTAAAAGAACCAATCTGTTGAGTTGAATCATATATTGAACATTCCACTGAAGTGTTGAAAATAAGTTTTTTAAAGTTTCCATATAGAAATATGTTCCGGCAAAATGGATTAATTATATCCTTATTTATCTTTACAGGATTCTAGGAGATTGCTGCAACCCATCTAAGGGTGAGTCGATTATTGAATTAACTGCAACAATTTTTAACATTTCTTTACGCTTTTTATTTAAAACTGCAGAAGAAAGTGTTGAAGGGTCATCTAATTTCATTTTTGTGTTGGCACATAGCCGAGTGGTTAATTAATACCTTTAAAACGAAAGATAAGGGGCTATTTTACGTAGTCAATTGTACCTACTAACTAAATCCCCATGAAGAAATGCGGACGCCAAATAAACACGAGTAAAACTGATATTTCTTTTCACTGAAAAACAGGTGAAAAACATCAGTTATTAAAACGACACCGTATCTCCAATAGACAGTAAACAATCTTTCCAAGTGTCAGATGTATGTAGGTATTACCTTCGATATATATCCAACGAATGGCGTGCAAATAGGAGCGGGCTTTATTGTTTGCATCTAATACAAAAAAGGAAAAAAAAAGGCGAAAAAGCTGATCCCGTTATTGACAGGTCCAGTTGATTCGGCTTAAACAAAACGAAACGTAAGTAATTCGTGTTAAGTGATTAAAAAACGGCATCGTATGTTTGGCGTATTATCCCCATTTGATAATTACCTCATGTCTGTTTGAAACGTGTTCGTTTCTACTTTGGATGGTAATAAAATGGAGGTGTTGCAATATGACCGCATGAAGTCACAGCCACTGATAAGTTAGATCAGTGGTTCTCAAACTATGGTACGCGAAATTTTTAGGGGTACGCGGCCGGCCAACAATAAAATAAAACAACCCGGGACACGTATGGACACGTTGACGTGCGCGCGCCACTAAGGGCTTAGTCATCAGAGTGGGGCTGTGTGGCCGGCCAATCACTCGTGTCACTGCACTGCAGTAGCATTGCCTGTTATTACAAGCTCGCTCTCAGTATTGTGTTATTTTTGTGGTGTGTTGTGTTATTCTGCGGACACTCAATCCTGTTGAAACACGTTTACGGACATCTGTTTGAAAACTGAGTCAGGTACCACGTAAGTGAATTTTACAATAAAAATTAACAATGAATAAATGGCTCCTAAAGAAAAGGCCTCATGAAGATCTGCATCAAAATTCTGGGCCATCAACTTCACAAAATGAAAGTAGACCTGAACGTCTTGTTACTAATGAGCAGCTCAAGGAAAAAATAAAAAAACCCGAAAACTGGCAAATGAATATAAAAGTAAAAAGAGAAAATATGACGAGTTGTACTTAAAATTAGGTTTTACTTGGACTGGAAGTTCAGACGAGCCTAATCCACAATGCGTTGTTTGTTCAGAAATTTTATCAAACAATTCTATGAAACCTTCTCTTTTAAAACGCCATTTTGAAAGCAAACATGAGAACTTAGTCAAAAAGAGTTACGGTACTTTGAACGTCTTTTGGAAGATTTGAAAAGTAGGAAAAACACGATAAAACACTTTTCTGGTGCAGAACAAAATGAAAGTGCTCTAAAAGCTTCTACAAAGTTAGTCATTTAATTGCGAAGTCTGTAAAAACCATACTATTGGCGAAAACCTAATCCTCCCTGCCGCAGCAGAAATTGTTTCTTGTATGTTTGGAGAGAACGAGGCAAAAAGAATTACAGCAATTCCATTATCAAATGACACAGTTTCAAGGAGAATTAGTGATATGGCGAATGACACAAAAGAACAACTTGTTGGAGCAATTCGAGCTAGTCCTTGCTTTGGTATACAACTCGATGAAACCACGGATGTCGCTGGCCTAGCCCAACTGATCGTTTTTGTACGTGGCATTTTTCAAGATGAAATATTTGAAGATATTTTATTTTGTAAGACACTTAAAACATCGACAAAAGGTGAAGATATTTTCAATTTGTTAGATTCTTTTTTTTTGCGAAAACCAGCTCGAGTGGAAAAACTGTGTGTCAGTGTGTATGGATGGTGCTAAGGCTATGAGCGGTCACATCACAGGGCTGGTAGGCCATATTAAAACGATTTCAACTGAGTGTAAGTTCACTCATTGTGTCCTTCACCGAGAGCTTTGGTGGCTAAGCACCTCCCTGATGAACTTAAAGATGTCCTTGATCAGAGTGTGAAAATTGTGAACTTCATAAAAACTAGGCCCTAAAATCTCGTTACTTTAAAATTCTATGCCAGGATATGGGAGCCTCCATGAGAACTTATTGCTACATACTGAGGTACGATGGCTTTCTCGGGGAAATATTTTGTCCCGTGTATTTGAACTCCACAAAGAATTACATATTTTTTTTTACCGAACACAAATCCCATCTGTCTTCTGTACTTACTGATTTTGATTGGCTTTTGAAGTTGGCTTATTTAAGTGATATTTTTGGAAAACTCAACATCTGGAATTTATCCATGCAAGGCAGTGTTTCTGATATTTTAATATAGAAAAGAAAACTGATGCAATGGTAAAAAAGATCATTCTCTGGGAAAACAAATAGAAAATAACAACTGCGAGCCGTTTGAAAGATTACTTACATTTTTGCAAGATAATGAGAAAAACATATCTGATTTCACTGAACTCAAGACTCAAATGGGCCAGCATTTGAATGGATTGAAGATCCGCATAAGAGAGTACTTTCCACCTTTGGAGAAACAGTATAACTGGATACGTGACCCCTTTAATGCTGATGCTATGGACACTAACCTGACTATCTTTCAAAAGGAACACCTCATTGAAGTATCATGTGATCCCACGTTGAAAAACAAATATTTGACTGCTGGTACTACATTGTTAGATTTCTGGATCGGTATTGGGAAGGAATACAAAGAACTGTCAAGCACTACTGTTAAATTTCTTGTTGGGTTTTCCACCACTTATTTATGTGAAAAGGGTTTCTCAAGTTTAACCTATCTTAAAAATAAATCTAGAAACAAATTAAATGTTGAAGATGATTTAAGATTGTATTTAACCAAGACAAAGTAATAGATAACATACAAAGTATTACCATGTTATTTTAATTACGCGCCTTTAAACAAAGATTGACTGTTGTCTCCGGCGAGGCAGGCGCTTGCTTTTAAAAAAAAAGTGCCACGGTACTTATCAACTACGCATTAAGAAAATGAATTTAAATTCTCGCATTATACAGGATGGAATTTCGAATTCTTACACTGGTACCATCAGTACACAGCAGTATGTAAACAATTTACTATTTATTTTATCAATACGTTATTATCAATAAGGAATTTCCCCAAAAACTAAATTGCAACCTATTATAAAAGTCACGCCGTATACCATGAATATCATGAAAGCAACCTTGAGCCTTTGTTTCATTCGTTATGTGCCTTCGCGTTGCAATATTTACACATAGCTATACAGGCGAATAAAACCACGTTCATCGCAACACTAATCACAAGTAATATTTTTTACGCATATTTATGCAGATGCGGACCAAAACCAAAAGGACGCAAACGTTTCCACGTGGATAATCTTTCCGCCTCTTAATGTTCTCCGTACGATGCGTAACATCTAAGATGAAATTATTATTAATCGATACCCGAATCAAATTAAGCGAAATCTCTAGGACGGCGCGGAGGCAATATATAGGGGATTCAACCTTTCCAAATCGATTAACTGTTGCCAGTTGATCGGAAAGGGTGGGGGTGGGGTGCGGAGGGGGGATACCTTTGACACCCGTTGGAATTCGCCGCCCACGCAAATGGCTAAATGTGTTTTCATTATAGCATGCAAAGCAGCTTGCCAACTCGGGCCATGACACCAGAGCCCCCGTATATACAACACGGCCAGATATTTCACTTCTACGCCTTCCCGGATCGACGGCCGACCGTTTCAAAACCCCGGAGAACTTTCGAACGGCGGCCCCACTGTTTACATGATCATTTAGGTTTTGTAACCTCTTTAAATGCATTACATTCCCGCGGCTTCGCGCTTTACGGAGGTGCCTCCGCGTGTTACATTCCGGAGTTTACGTTCATTCTATTTTATAGGCGTGGGGGGCAGAAACAATCTCTTAACCGCGACAATAATAGGATATTATTTTTTTCCACCTGAAAATCCTCCCAGAATGGAAATAATAAAAAAAAAAGAGGAAGAGAAAATATCGGGGACCATCGGAAAGTAATTTGTAAAAAAAATGGCGGATTGTTTGCATCCTTCCCCCCTTCAAATAATGATTGTGCGCCGTGCTCCCGCGCGTATTCGTTTGAAATAAAGCGATACTTGAGTATAATACACAGACGATTAATCAAGCACTATATATGATGTCAACATAACCAATATCTGGCTGTTATTACAATCTCCTATTGCAATTAATTATTGACATGAGGCGAGGCTAATACGTATTAAAGGACATTATCATAGATTATGTTTCCAGTACAACAAATTAAGCAATATCCACCGGCCAGCAGGAGACAAATGGTTTTAATTTTCCTGTCAGGATAAAATTGATTAGGGATAATTAACGTTTTTATATATATATATATATATATATCCACGGGATGAAAAATACAACCGCTGATAATTGCAATTTTTCTTAATAATAGTGATAAATAAATGAAATTAAATAATCTTGGATTAGTACTGCAAAATTGTGACGTTTTTCCGACTTACGCATCTAAAATCTCGTTACATCATCACGCATTGGAAGAACGGTCTTATTTTCTATTCCAAACGAGATGGAAGAAAAGGCGCATCATTAGATTATCGACATTTAAATTAGAGTCATTCCTCCTAGGAAAAAACGTAAGGTTCCAGCGGTATATAAAAAAAAATAACGGCTCTAAAAAACTACTATACTAAGAAACTTTTTTTTGCTTGTCAAAATGAATGAATTTCAGGAAAATTGTTTTATTTTATTTTTTTTTGCTAAGAAACATTCTGATATTGTTAAAAACATCGTTTGACGTTTTCCATTGTATAGTATTAAATAACAAGTTTGACATACTTTAGCACACATATTGATCTTAAATGACTTGGAAATTGAATTCATAATACCTAATAGGGAGTAGTATCTGAAAATGGCAACAATTGACACCTGTCAAAATTAATAGGAAATTTAGGAAAATACGAGGCCAAATATAATTTGCTTTTTTGATGAGGAACATTTAATATTCTAACATTGTTAAATACATCGTTCGACGTCTTTCATTTTGTATTATTAAATAACAAGTTTGACATACATCAACACAGATATTGGTCTCAAATAACTTGGATATTGAGTTCATATTTCCTGCCAGATAATTTTTGAAAATCTTTGCAATTGATAGCTGTCAAAATTAATTCGAGGAAAATTATTTAGCTAGATGCTTTAAATATATTTTGTTTTTTGCCAAGAAAGGTTTACAATTCTGATATTGTTAAAAACATTTGCAATTTCATATTAGCAAATAATAAGTTTGACATATATTAACAAACATATTGAGCTTAAATGACTTGGAAATTGAATTCATAATACCTAATAGGGAGTAGTATCTGAAAATGGCAACAATTGACACCTGTCAAAATTAATAGGAAATTTGAGGAAAAATATCGACTTACGACGCTAAATATACTTTGCTTTTTTGATGAGAAACATTTAACATTCTAACATTGTTAAATACATCGTTCGACGTCTTTGATTTCATATTATTAAATAACAAGTTTGACATACATCAACACAGATATTGGTCTCAAATAACTTCGATACTGAGTTAATATTTCCTACCAGATAATCGTTGAAAATCGTTGGAATTAGTAGCTGTCAAAATTAATTCGAGGAAAATTATTTAGCTAGATGCTTTAAATATATTTTGTTTTTTGTCAAGAAAGGTTTACAATTCTAATATTGTTAAAAACATTTGCAATTTCATATTGGCAAATAATAAGTTCGACGTATATTAACAAACATATTGAGCTTAAATCACTTGGAAATTGAATTCATAATACCTAATAGGGAGTAGTATCTGAAAATGGCAACAATTGACACCTGTCAAAATTAATAGGAAATTTGGGAAAATACGAGGCCAAATATACTTTGCTTTTTTGATGAGAAATATTTAACATTCTAACATCGTTAAATATATCGTTCGACGTCTTTGATTTCGTATTATTAAATAACAAGTTTGACATACATCAACACAGATATTGGTCTCAAATAACTTGGATACTGAGTTAATATTTCCTACCAGATAATCTCTGAAAATCGTTGCAATTGATAGCTGTCAAAATTAATTCCAGGAAAATTATTTAGCTAGTTGCTTTAAATATATTTTGTTTTTTGCCAAGAAAGGTTTACAATTCTGATATTGTTAAAAACATTGTTTGTCGTTTGCAATTTCATATTAGCAAATAACAAGTTTGACATATATTAATCAAAACATATTGACCTTAAATGACTTGGAAATTGATTTCATAATACCTAATAGGGAGTAGTATCTGAAAATGGCAACAATTGACACCTGTCAAAATTAATAGGAAATTTGAGGAAAAATATCGACTTACGAGGCTAAATATACTTTGCTTTTTTGATGAGAAACATTTAACATTCTAACATTGTTAAATACATCTTTTGACGCTTTTGATTTCGTATTATTAAATAACAAGTTTGACATACATCAAACACAGATATTGGTCTCAAATAACTTAGATGTTGAGTTAATATTTCCTACCAGATAATTTCTGAAAATCGTTGCAATTGATAGCTGTCAAAATTAATTCGAGGAAAATTATTTAGCTAGATGCTTTAAATATATTTTGTTTTTTGCCAAGAAAGGTTGACAATTCTGATATTGTTAAAAACATTGTTTGTCCTTTACGATTCCATATTAGCAAATAACAAGTTTAACATATATTAACAAAAACATATTGAGCTTAAATGACTTGGAAATTGAATTCATAATACCTAATAGGGAGTAGTATCTGAAAATGGCAACAATTGACACTTGTCAAAATTAATAGGAAATTTGGGAAAATACGAGGCCAAATACATATACATTGCTTTTTTGATGAGAAACATTTAACATTCTAACATTGTTAAATACATCGTTCGACCTCTTTGATTTCGTATTATTAAATAACAAGTTTGACATACATCAACACAGATATTGGTCTCAAATAAGTTGGATATTGAGTTAATATTTCCTACCAGATAATCTCTGAAAATCGTTGCAATTGATAGCTGTCAAAATTAATTCGAGGAAAATTATTTAGCTAGATGCTTTAAATATATTTTGTTTTTTGCCAAGAAAGGTTCACAATTCTGATATTGTTAAAAACATTGTTTATCGTTTGCAATTTCATATTAGCAAATAACAAATTTAACATATATTAACAAAAACATATTGAGCTTAAATGACCTGGAAATTGAATTCATAATACCTAATAGGGAGTAGTATCTGAAAATGGCAACAATTGACACTTGTCAAAATTAATAGGAAATTTGGGAAAATACGAGGCCAAATACATATACATTGCTTTTTTGATGAGAAACATTTAACATTCTAACATTGTTAAATACATCGTTCGACCTCTTTGATTTCGTATTATTAAATAACAAGTTTGACATACATCAACACAGATATTGGTCTCAAATAAGTTGGATATTGAGTTAATATTTCCTACCAGATAATCTCTGAAAATCGTTGCAATTGATAGCTGTCAAAATTAATTCCAGGAAAATTATTTAGCTAGATGCTTTAAATATATTTTGTTTTTTGCCAAGAAAGGTTCACAATTCTGATATTGTTAAAAACATTGTTTGTCGTTTGCAATTTCATATTAGCAAATAACAAATTTAACATATATTAACAAAAACATATTGAGCTTAAATGACTTGGAAATTTAATTCATAATACCTAATAGGGAGTATCTAAAAATGGCAACAATTGACACCTGTCAAAATTAATAGGAAATTTGGGAAAATACGAGGCCAGATGTACTTTGCTTTTTTGATGAGAAACATTTAACATTCTAACATTGTTAAATACATCGTTCGAACTCTTTGATTTGGTATTATTAAATAACAAGTTTGACATACATCAACACAGATATTGGTCTCAAATAACTTGGATACTGAGTTCATATTTCCTACCAGATAATTTTTGAAAATCGTTGCGATTGATAGCTGTCGAAATTAATTCGAGGAAAATTGTTTATCTAGATGCTTTAAATATATTTTGTTTTTTGCCAAGAAAGGTTTACAATTCTGATATTGTTAAAAACATTATTTGTCGTTTGCAATTTCATATTAGCAAATAACAAGTTTAACATGTACATAATAACAAACATATTGAGCTTAAATGACTTGGAAATTGAATTCATAATACCTAATAGGGAGTAGTATCTGAAAATGGCAACAATTGACACCTGTCATAATTAATAGGAAATTTGGGGAAAAATATCTACTTACGAGGCCAAATATACTTTGCTTTTTTGATGAGAAACATTTAACATTCTAACATTGTTAAATACATCGTTTGACGTCTTTGATTTCGTATTATTAAATAACAAGTTTGACATACATCAACACAGATATTGGTCTCAAATAACTTGGATATTGAGTTAATATTTCCTACCACATAATCTTTGAAAATCGTTGCGATTGATAGCTGTCAAAATTAATTCGAGGAAAATTATTTAGCTAGATGCTTTAAATGTATTTTGTTTTTTGCCAAGAAAGGTTTACAATTCTGATATTGTTAAAAACATTGTTTGTCGTTTGCAATTTCATATTAGCAAATAATAACTTTGACATATATTAACAAAGATATTGAGCTTAAATGACTTGGAAATTGAACTTGTATTTCCTAATAGAGAGTGTAGCAATTGATATCTGTGAAAATTTTTCTATGTGCCTTTTTAAATATGTTTTGCTCTTTTTTTATGAGAAAGAGTCATCGTTCTAATATTGTTAAACATATCGTTTGAGATTTTATAATATTAAATAACGATTTTGACATACGTCGACACACAAATTCATCTCAAATAAGTTGGAAGTTTAGCTAATTGGTCTACAATAGTAAAGCAATTTATTTATAACTTGAATTTATTCTTCCTAATAGAAAAAAATAATTTGACGTTTGCCGAAACTAATGAATACCATAAGCAGGTGTAGAATAGATGAAAAACAAATATATTTAACTCAAATTTATTAAAATTTATCAACAACGTATACATAGTTTTATGTTTGTTTGTCGGTTAATTCGACATACGAGATGTTCCCTAAAAAAAACATTTATTCCTGTGTGGAATTTTAATTTTCTTTTTTATATGTTTACTTATGCGTCAGATAATCCGGTACAATTAGAATACGCCGCCTGCAATACGCAAATAATTTCAAGTTACGACAGCGAGTCTGTGAGAAGTTCTCGCTGATCAAACGTGAACAAATGGCAGCTACATTAGCTGACCATTGTATAAATGCAGAGTCTATAATTTTGACACTCTCCCTAGCGCCTATTGTTAGCCGCCGACAATTCGAATCACATAATAGTTGCTGCCTGGACAATGGATACTAATTTATGTCTAGGACTGTACGGCCCCTTGTCTTCTGTAAAATTTATTTATGGCCCCCCGTGGCTTTCCATTACTAATTTTTGCGTCTCTTTTAAGCTTTCGCATATCGCAACGTAACCGTATTAACGCGGTTTTCGATACAAATACGCGCGCACGGCCGAAATGGGGTTTTGTCGGGGAATCTATCGAAACCCTAATTTAGAAACAATTAGTGTAGCGTAGATATGGGGGATGAATATGAAACGAGGACAGAGTGTACGTATGTAAATTTTCACGCACTAGGATATGACGGCTCGTAATGTAACGCGATGTATGGAATTAGAGCCACTTAAAGTGGACATAATGAGAAGTAATAAATATTTCGTAGTTGAACGACTGCGAGTACTGACAACATGCTGCCCGAACGACCCGTTATATGTATATATATATTTATAAATAGGGAATGTGTATGGTTTGAACGCACGGTTACCCCATCTATGCGCATTAATCAACACTCGCAATTAGTGGGCTAAATTAATTACAAGCAATAATCATGGCCGTTGTTGAGAACAGGAAGAAATTAAATCAATTTGAATCGATACTGTATATATACAGACTGAACGTTTACAATGCGGTTTTGAACTGATTCATACATTATAATTTATATGTGAATATTGTTCATACATGCTCGAAAGAAAATCATTTGACATAGACAGGGAAAAACCATCCTCAATAGTGACAAACTTTTAATTTTTCTTACTATACAGGGTGTATCAGATATAGAGGTAAATATAATAACATGTAGCAGCTGTAATCATATACGATCAAAAAGTCTTAATGCACAGGGAGTCTATCTGTAAGCAGTAACGAGAAAAAAAATATTTTATAAATGCCGTGGGCTAGAGCCGCACCTGTGCCCAACCTAAATGCTGTCCCGAGTATACCCCCACATAGAGTAGTCACAATTTAAGAAATACATATTACGTCATATCCGTTTTGGGCGCTGGAGTCGTCGGATGAGTCCATTATGCCAGCTATAGGGGTGTTTGAATTCAGCGGCGTCGTCAGTCGACAATTTCGCATCTGTCAAATTTCAAATTAGTGTCTGTCTCTGAATTTGTGGGAGTTGATCGCTTTTTTACCGTGTGTTATATATTATTATCTAGTGTTACCTACTTCATATAAATAAGTGTCTTTTTCAAGACATCTCATACTTCGTTTATAGATAGTGGTAAGTTGACTGCATTGCATAAGATTTTTTTTATAGAAATCTCTTTTATAATCAGTTATAAGCTTATGATGGCTGAAACAGTCGCATCAACACCAAAGAAAGTTGGCGTGAAAGGCAAAATAATTCATAACCAGGGAAGGGAAATCATTGCGCATGTATTAAAATTTATGAAGGAAGAAGCTGCAAATAATGCTCCAATAATACCTTTGTCGCACTATAAAGAGAGGTTACTTGCAGCAACGGGAATATCTGACATTACATACAGAAGTATTGTCAAGGAAGCCGAGGATGTAGATGCAGGAAGAGCTACCACTTTTAGTAGCCCTGGCAGAAAACGAACACGCCCCAGTCCAAAAAGTACCCTTCATATTGAAGATAAACAAACAATTCGTACTATTGTACATAATTTTTATATACATGAAAAAAGACGACCTACCATAAGAGGTACAAAAATATAATTTCCTTTCTGTTAATGTTTATACAACAGCATTATTATTTAATTATAGGAATTTATGAACAAATTCAAGAAAATGGTATATCCTTCGAAGGAGGTTTGACCACTCTCTCAAATGTTTTAAAAAAGATGGGATTTAAGTATGTACTCATACAGAAAATTAATGTATGACAGTAAATTTATATATTTATTCACTTGTGTTGTTACTGTAATGTTACTTTTAAGTTAGCCGATGTGGAGGCATTAGCTAGAAACAAATTTGCTTCTATAACTCGTGAAGAATGGGAATCTGTTTGTAACCACGTTGATAAAGTTGTAGAAGACTATTTGGAAACGGAGCACCTGTTGGATATGATAACAGATGAGGTGGTATTTGTTGTGAACACTGGCGAATCAGAAACTGATGAAGATTTTTATGATGATGACGAGTATGACGATGATGCTGAGAATACAGTGTCGTGATCTTTTAACTCTTAAAGGCACCCCTTAGTTTTATTTTTTACTGTAAAATATAGTTTATTGTTCTTAATCCAGTGCTATAGTATTTTAGAAAGGACTTGTGTATTTGATTATAATATTTCACCATATAGTATCGTTCATTGTGCTTTGTATTTCATATTTATTCCTGAATAAATGACGATGGTTATTTTGGTGCTTTATTTTTTTTGAACATAAACAAATAAATACTAAATTTATTTAAAATTAAATAATTTTAAGCACAAAATTAAATGTTTTATTTTTACCTTCTTAGTGCATGTTCCATGTATCTAAAAACATTCTTTGTTCATTGAAAATTAGGATGTATTATAATTATTATGTAATTTCTATTAACCCAAATATTTTTGCGAACGGTTCCAAAATATTGACGTACCCAATAACTAATTTAATAATAATATTAATTATTCAACATTATTATTATATATTAATTTGATTTGCTATTTTTCTGTAGTAACTTCTGTTACTGGCGTGCATTTTCTCTCAAGCACCTCTGTCAATTTAAATCACCTCCGCCACTGATAGCTTCAGTTCGCGTATTCTACGTTGACATTATGATGACGTAATATGTATTTCTTATATTGAGACTACTCTACCACTATCATTCAGCCATTACCGCTGTTAGTTTTGTGTGGATCGCCGCTTGGAGTGCAAGCCACTTCGAACATTTTATTTAAATTCTTCCCGTCACGAAAAAACGATCCTTTTCAGGACCATCATGATTTCAAATAAAGAAAATCGAAGCTTGATGCATCGGCAAAATCGCGGGAATGTATAGATTCATTTTCGCGCGATATCATAGTAAAAAGGCGTGTTTGCAAATTTTCTGTATCTACATTTATTTCTGTGTAATTCGATTCAATAATAAATAAATCCAAAAGAAATAACTCAGATTCATGTGGTACCGTTTATTAACAACTAACTCTCGATTCGAGAAAGTAAAAGAAAAATATTTACGTTTTTTGTAACTAGTGAAGTCGCATATCCGGTGAAACTCAAACGTCTTATCAGGATATTAAAAATAATACTTTGTAGGCTTACGTACAATGCTGTTAACAAAAAAGGAGTGTTTATTCTATAAAAAGAAGAAATTTAAAATACCTCAGTTTTGCTATTTTTACAAGGGCCTTTATTTATTCAGAATGACGTTAAATGAACTTACAGCATACCATTAAGAATAATATTAAATGAGTGCAATAATGTATTTATACATAATACCACGTTTAGCGGGTGCTTAACATGACCACACTATATACCCTATCCAGTAGTTTCACATCGCCGGTAACATGGGTTTCAAACATGGCGTCCAAGGAAATTCGCGGTGTCCCATAGGTGGGTGAAATTGTAACTAAAACTGTTTAAATTTGTTTACAAACAAAAATCAAACCTACGAAGACGTTGCATTCTGTTGTTAGCCAACGTTATTGTGAAATTGAGGTTGTGCTGTTAACAGAATATTCCGTAATTGAAAGCGTACTTTTACAATATATTTTCTTATTTCCAGGTTTACTTATCAGTACACTGTTGAAAATATTACGGTGTTGGCGTTAATTTTGCGCTAGTCAAATATTTTAGTGTTGATTTTTCCAAACTTTGCCAGACGAGTTGACTACGCGTATTTAAATAGAACAGAAATGACTAGAATTTGGTGTGAATCTTTGTTCAGATATGAGGATTGACTATTTTTCTAGACATTCAGAAGCGTCAACCAATCAGAATTTTTCCCTCGGATAGAAATATAGAAACCCCACCTATTCTAATACAGGTATTGCATTATACGCAACACCTGCATTGCACGTGTATCTGTTTTCGTGTTTGATTCTCCGTATTAACATATCCAAACAAACCACCAAATGTGACTGACTTGCAAAGTGTAACCTCGTGTTATTAAACGTTAATTCCAGTGGGCATAAAAAAATTCAACATCTTAAAGATGTATTGGGAACATCTATTTACGCAATTAGTTTAGACTTGAATCAAATAGCACAAACATTCGCTTAATTTTATAATGGTTCTCAAAAAATCATTTTAAAATTAGTACGTTTAGTTGAAACCAAAACTTGTGAATGAGTGGTTTTGCATATTTATAATTGAGAAAACGTCTTAAAGAGAGAATATTATAGCAGTAAGAAATAGGAGTTGCATATTAAAAAGACGTTGTGTTTAGAAAATGGTGTTAAAACACCCAATAGATCGCATTCATTTAGTTAAACAGCTAGTAAATTTGTCTAGTCTAGATCAACTAAAATGTGACTAGAAGTATTTTATAATTCCACGTGTCAGTTGGACAAAATAACCCCTTAGCAATAGACAATACTTGACTATCTTTGCTCGTCAAATTTAAACTTCTATAGTTCTCGACAAAATAACACGAAAAGAGTGTGGACCTCTCCTGACTATTAAATTAGTCAAAAAAGTGTTAAAATTTTCAACAGTGTATTCTTTGGTGTAGTTATTCATTTTAATCTTTACTTATTTTTTGCTAACATATAAACCTTATTTCTAACAGTAACCTTTAGTGTAGTTGTTGTAGTTTTGTAGTATTTTTAATATACAACTTTATTAATAGTATTTTAGTAGCGTATATAGTTGTTTTCTTTATTTAAAATTTCAATTTAGCTTTATAGTTATTTAATAGGTTATTAATAAATGCACAATGCCTAGCGTAAAGTGCTGTGTGCCAAATTGTGATAGGAGGTATCACAAAGATAATAAAGAATATCATTTTTTTCAATTACCTCCAGATGAAGTAATGTAAGTAAAAATACAATGTTGGTTAAAATTTTGCTTCGTTTGTTTCTTATAATACATGTTTATAAATATATTTCTCTGTAACTGAATATATTTCCTATCAGTTCCTATGTATAATTTTAAGCCCTACTTACTGCGGTTTTTAATAGTATATATGTAAATATTAACCAAATTATGTCATTTTTTAGTATACTATCAATTCCATTAATATTGACCGCGTAAATTATGCTAGCTCTATTTGTTCATTGAAATTACTTTTTATGGACCAACTAACGACGCGATTTTCTGTCAATTGTCAATCCGTTCTAGTATACAGGTTACTGTCGTACCCACTTTGCAATTATTAGTTGCAAATATAGCCGCCAAACGCCATCGCGAATGTCCTTAAATTGATAGACAAAACGTCAAAGGAGCCGACGCTTAGTGAAACTACTGGATAGGGTATATACTGTGACATGGCGTTTCCTTGCATCAGGTCCGGACTAAAGAATTTTTGGCTCTAAATTTTACTTTTTTTTTATTCTTTAATGAAGAAATCCGATTTCGGTGGGATTGTGCTTTATATGTCGTGTAGTTAACACCCAAGCAAAATTTACTTTTTTATATGATACACCCTGTATGTGCGTAACTTAAACGCAAGCATTCTTACTGGGTGTAAAGAGAATATTGATAGAATATGTATTATTACATGCGAAAACCTTTTTAGAGTTTGGAAACCATGTTAACCATTACCGGCTTTAATTATACCAACTGCATGTAAATATTACACGAAATTACAATGTATAATGCAGAAGTATATAATATTAGTGCTGTTAGTATTGGTTTTGTATTTATGATCAGATATCCATGTATGCTTACTACTTTGCGACTTCATTTAGTTATATCGCGTTTATATATTAAATAAATGTAAAATTCAATGGATTTATTTAAAAATCATTATTTATACAATATCAGTTTTATATGTTTCTTTTAGAGCGTAATTCAAATAAAGATTATTATTATGACAATATCAAATTACTTGCTTGAAAGTCTTGATGAATATAAATACACGCATATAAAACATTATTCATGATATTCCGGTCATAAACTCCCGGTTTTCAATTAAAATGTGGAATATATAACATTTTAATGATATTATTTTATTTTAAACGCTCTTATTGTTAAATTAAAAATTAAAAATTTTAATTTTGTAAATGTATCTTGTTTGACATAACTATCAACTTCGCGATTTAGAAATTATTACTTTCATTTAGTAATTCTCCCTAGGAACAATTTTCCAATAAAATCTCACGTCATAAATAGACGGTAGTTCAGCTTCGTAAACAGGAAGAAAAGTACAAATCAGTTTTTATGGCGTATTTTCGGAGCCATATCCATAACCAAAATCGATATGTTACTACATAAGATGTTCTTTTACGTATGGCAGACGTTTAACTCTATTCTCGATCTGACGTTTAATAAAATAATTAATCCCTACATTTTTATCCAGAATCGTATGGAAAGTTGAGGCATTTAACATTTTATTTTTGCGGTATTGATGCGTTGTGTTAAAGTTAAAAACTGTCAGCAAGAATTATATTGCTAATTACTTATCATTAGAGAACGTATTATATGCAAAGAAAACTGGAATATATGGCCATATATATGCAATAAATGCAACAAAATATGCAACATTTTTACATAAAATAAATAAGAGCAGAAATTTAAACATTAACTTTATTGCGCAAATTTTTTTCACAACATATACATAACTAAAACAATTTATAATTAAATGTTTTTCAAAATTGTGTAAAAGAAAGTTTTGTCTTCTATCAGAATAAATATGTTTCGAAATAGAAAAGCTTCTTTCAACATCCACAGATGTAATTGGTGCATTTTTTAATTTTGCAATACATTCTAAACTAAAATTAAAGTCGAAATCGTTTACTGTTTCACCTTCCAAAATTTTCTTAACTTTCTTCAATTTCAAATACCCCGCATTTTTATTTATCACTTTTTTTTAAATTTATCGTATATAGAATTACCTATTGTACCCTTAATCTTCTTACATAGCATATCAAATTCGTCTACTATTTCGACTGACTTCGAGAGCTACATCCCTTGCGTTTCTAGTTTAGGAATGGAACTTGAAACAAAACTATAATTTGACTTAATAGACAAAAGGTTTTGTAGCAATTCTGTTGATGTTACTATCTTTTACAGTTTTCTAGAGCAATGCAGTCAGCAGTGATTTCAAGAATTACATTTTTTATTCCTTCAAAATTATCGGCGAAAAAAAATTGCAGCCTCTAACCATGTACCCCATCTCGTAATAATCGGTTCAGGAGGCAACTTAACACCGGGAAGTCGCCCCTTATAAAATTGGATTCGTAAAGGTGCTTTTAAAAATACTTTTTTGACATTGCTAATTAAATCATTAATTATGCTAATTAATGTCTTCGGCTACACGATTGAATCCATGAGCTAAACAAGTGGTATGAATAATGTTATATAATTTTTTTTAATTTTGCGCGGCTTTTATCATGTATGGTGCAGCGTCGGACAACATTAGTAATTTTTTTTTCCACACGGTATACTTCCAGGTAAAAAGAAATTTTGATAAACCTTTTTATGGACGAATTAAGGCAATTGTCACATTATTTGTTTTTTGAAGTTCTTTACAATAAATTAAATATGATTCACCTACAATATCTTCATGAAGAATTCCTATTAACAAATGGGCAATATAACGGCCACACTTATCCGTACTTTCATCTACCATGATATAAATAAAATTATTCCCTACCAATTGTTGAATTTCTGCTATTGTTTGCTGGTAACAAGATGTGACATAATTTTTTCCTAAGGTATTTTCGTCAGGTATATTATGTTTGCAATATTTTTGCAGAAATGATTTCAAATTAACATTGTTTAATCTTGCTAATGGTACATTAGACGAAATTAATGCGTTACACAGATCCGTATTATATTCTTCTTGTTCTGAGTTACGTGAAGTTGATGCTACACATTGACGTATAGATTGCTGCACACATGCGGATCGCTTTAGTTTTTCACATTTTCCAATATGTGATGGAGTTTTAACGTGTTGATCAATCAGGTATTTTCTCTCAGAAGACACATACAAGAACAATTGTGATTTTATATCAAAAGTTAGAGAATTTAAAAACAACTGTAAAGCTTTTAGTAAAATTAAACTTACCAGTTTACTGCAGGCTCGACAAAATATTTTGTCGCCATCCTTTACCAGTTTAGGATATGGCTTAATCCATAAAGAAATTTTGTTCGCTATACTCATTGCATGTACGCACAGTATTTAAAAACGTAACACAATTACATGTTTCGCTCAAAGATATTTGATGAATGAATAGTTTATTTGGGAATTAATAATAATAAAACGTATTTACCACATCCCTTCTGCTAGGCGAAATTAAATACGTGCAGTTCTTGAAAAAAAAGTATTACAGAAACCAATGTAAAAGATTTATCGTTCTGAGAATTGTCGATTGTCGATCTACATTAGGAATTACTAGGAATTTTTACTAATAGAAAGGATAAGAAAAAGCTTAAATATGCAATATATGCAACTTTTGTAGAAATATGCATAGAAATGCCTAAATATGCAATATATGCAATAACTAATTAGCGCTAATTAACTTCAATTAGTGCAATAATACGTCTACGTATAGACTATAATTAAAGATAAGCAAAAAATAAAATATATGCACTTATGCCTATAATCCGGTCTCTACTTATCATAAAAGGTAAGCGGCTTATTATAATATGCAAGTACTATAGTTACTCAGTACCTACTGAGATGTAACTCATTTTGAAACAATTTGTACTAGTAAAAATTCTTCTTTCAGATATCAGGGTAAGATTTAGTTAAGCACTAAAGGTCTGAAATTAAAGAAAGCTGTGAAAACAAAGAGGAATGACACGACATTTTAACATTAAAATATTAAAAAACGTCAACAAGCATTTAACTGTTTGCAATTGTAACATTGAAATTGTTTTAATATTGATTCTGATTTTAAAATACTCTGTAGAACGCAGACAAGGAAAATTATAATTTGAAATGTTTGATACACCAAACGCCAGGTTGCTTTTACCGTCCGTATTCATTTTAACTTCTTTTTACCATCCGTTTCATGAATTTCTCAAAGAAATTTATCTTGAATTAAGCATACGGTTTCCACATTTCTACAGATACTGCACGGAGGAAAGTAATCGAAAAAAAAAAAAGAAACTCCTATCACGAATATAGAGAATTACCTTTGATTTCTTTACCTAACCTTTAAACCTTTAGAGGGTATTTTCTGATATCTCTCCAGAAATGTACGTTGATCTTAAAACACGCTTTGAAATCCGATATCGGCCCACCCACTTGAGAAATAGTCCCCTCCCCCCCCACCCCATACTCCGACTTACGTACCGTCGATTCCTTTAAAATTTGGAAAATCTATTTCGCGTATGATTATTTCAAATGAAGCTAATCGTTTTCTTTCCCTCCTCCCCACTGTGTTTAAATTGTAAAACGGATTTAATTGACAAATATTTGTTCAACATGCTAGAAATATGCGATATTTAATTACACGTTTAACCTGCCCCAATGCCCAGTAGCGCTTTGTATGTATCTGTGTTATGTTAAAAAAAAATCTAGTTAAACAGAATATCCAATTTCCATTTTTCACATGGTCCGCGTTTTCCAATGTTTGTTCATTCTATAATATTTGGTTTAACATCCAATGATATTATTTCCAAATATTACGTTTTCTGATCTATTTACCAATGTGATACGATTGATTTTTGACAGGTGTCACTATTTTCTCGCTATGTTTCTCTTATTTTCAATCGAATTGCAATTCTTTGTTCAACAAATTTTCGGGTGGAATTAAAAAAAAAATATGTGCTAGTTATAAATGGAATTTCAGTATTTTTTTTCTTTTTAATAAAAAAATTGCAAACATACAATTTAGCTGTAATTAAAGTTACAATTTACGAATGACAAATACATCATAGTATACTTTTGCATTAACATTCAGCTTATATTTTATAAACAACATCTGGAAATGTCGCTAAATTCAAAGAGGAATTTTTCCAAACCAAAAATGAAACATTAACAAAAAAGAAATTTATTTACTAGACAATTACTGATTAAATAACATTTTTTCTTCATATATAGAATTTCAATTCAGATTTGAATTACACTTAAGAATATAATCCATTCTTAATCAAAAAACATTAATGATTTATAAATTTGAATATTGATTAATAAAAATATTTTTCTATAATTTTTACCACACAAATGTTGAAAAAGCCAACGACAGAATAATTGCAAAAAAAATTACAAAATTAAAGAAACTTGTTGGTAGTTTTGGCATGATTTAACATAGCAATATATACAGGGTATTCCACGTAACTGGTTCATTAAAAGTTTATGGTGTTCTATTATTTACTTATATTTGAGATTTTGGCACCAGTATCTGTTCGATTGGAACTATAAATGTAAAGTACCTTAACCAAAATATCACTTCCGGTTGACCGGAAATGGATGTCAACTTTCTTATTTTAAATAGAATGATCTAATTTTTTATTCATTTTTGGATTCTACAACTATAAATACGTCAGTTTTCATTAGCTATTCCTATAGCTACATGTTGCCGTTTTTGAGTTATTTAAGTTTTTCTTTTTTTTTAGTCATAATCATTGCATCATTGAGAAATTAATATCTCGGTTAATACTGCAAGTAGGGACTCCAAATTTGCTATGTTATGAATGTAATATATAACTCTAAGAAACGGTAGGCACACTTTACATTCTAACATGGGTGTTCAAAACTGAGGAACAAAGTCACATATTTTCAAATGGAGAAAACTCAATTTTTTTAAATAGAACACCCTGTATTTTAATTCGGAATTAGGAAGTAAATATCATCCCCTATCGCTTTATATGAGCATTCCCTATATCTATCTTTAATAGATTTTGAGATATGAGCGATTTTTTGTTAAACAGACTAAGTAGCCCTATCTTTAAATGTTTGTAGCTGGCTCTGAAATGGATTCACGTCAAATTCATGTATTTTTGAATAACCATACAAGAAGTAATTTCTGTTCTACTAAACACATGTAGTCAATTCGTCTGGCAAAGTTTATAAAAATCAACACTAAAATATTTGACTAGCGCAAAATTAACGCCAACACCGTAATATTTTCAACAGTGTATGTGATATTATTGATAGATGACATTAGTACATTCGACCCAGTCTGAGTTCATTTATGAGATAATTGCTAAATTTTTAGGTATTAAATTTCAATTAAAGGCTTTTAAAACGACGCTAACTTGACAGTTCTCAAAAAATATTTGAGAGATTAAGCCTATTATCTATCATGTCACTCACAGGTATGTCTTTCTTATTTTTAGACATTTAGTTAAAATTGGACTGGCTGGGAAAAAGAAATAGTATTCAAATCACGTGAGGAAAGTGCTATTGCTTATATTATTCTTAAACAGTTACGACTGCCTAGATTACATTACAAAATTGTTAATATCTACTTTATCTTAAGTATTTTGATTACAAGAGCGTATAATAAATTTTATATGGTTTTTCCTTTTTTTTTTTTTTTTTTTTTTCGTGAGGGTGGCGGATAATTTCTAATGATGACATAATTTTTTTTTTTTAAAGTTAAACAATTCATTTTTAACGTTTCAGAATAATGTATATTTTATAATTTAACTTTATTTTTTTTTTTTGAAATATATATATTTACAGTCTAGTTCAAGTTTTAAAAGAAGTATTATTCTTATGGACTATATGTATCCTTTTTCATTTTATACCTATCCATATGTGTCTATCTCTTTCTATCATTGAGATTGTTGCCAGATTTACATGATGGCTGTCGGCAATGATAATGTCTGTATTATTCGCTGTTTCCTGTTCCTGTCACTTCTCGATTTCGAATATCTTTTTGTGTCACTTGCATTTATCCCAGTTTTCTTTTTCCTAACATTATGTACCTATTAATTTAAATAAATTTGGATTTACAAAACTATTATCACCGTCATCTGTGTTGTCTATTGTTAGTAAACCAAATAAAACAGTTGTTATAATTACAAATGACAAAAAGGTGAATTGATGTATGAAATCTTACAAGCGAAGGCGAAAAGACAGTATCCGCAATAATTCTCGTTTGCAAATGTATGATGAACACATCCAAACACTTGTTAGAGTGTAAAGTTCACAGCTTTTGTCTAAGAAGTATTCCATCCACGATGCATATCATATTAGCTGCAACAAACAGCGCAGATTTACCTAATTTTTCGACAAGTATGTCCTACAGGTTCTTAATAGACATTGGTTTTATATTTAAGAATATTTGAAAGAAATGTTGACGGATCATGATATGATGGTATTACAAAATGTCATTATTAACATACTATTAGATGGTATCACAGTGAAGGGAGAAACATTTTTCATTGATAAATCATGGGTAAATAACATTTCGTAACAGAACAGCGGACTGTAGCACCGCTAATACTTAGACAAGCATTTTCGGAAGATTTAAGTATTAATCTCTAAGAGTATCAAAATGTAATGGCCAACATTATGCCATGAGTTGATTGTGGCAACAAAAATGCTTTCGTTCTGAATGCTAAGATATGCCTCTACTTATCTACTGAGAATTGGGAAAAACTTCATTAAATATGTTATCGAAGGTATAATAATTATATAATATTTAGCACAGTGTGTTTTAAGTTTAGCCATTTAATTGAAGAAGTCATGTGGGAATTTGGACAATGAACCTAAAGAGTTTAATTACTATTTTAACATCGATCTCATCATCATCTTCACTATTGGCATGCGATATATGTTAATCATATACTTATGATTATAGAAATGATCTTTAGTTTGTAAGCATACCTCTGTAAATATTTGTAAATTTATTATGACATATACTTCTATGTATGTTTTCCTGAAAATAAATACAAGAACAGAAAACACAACACCTTATTTGTGTTACATATTTTGATGTGGAGATCATAATAATACATCAATATTATTCTATTGATTTCATACTAATGGGACACAGTTGGTACATGTAGTACATAACCAATAAATACAAATAAAATTCACAGGATTGACATTTAAGCGCCAACATGAAATTCGTCAAGTTGTTCAGCGCGACAACATACGAAAAATTAAGTACTTAAATAGATTTGGCATCTCCATAAGAGTAATACTTCCTTCTTAACGTGAACCAGACTTTACAATACTGTTAACAAAACACTTTTAAATCAAATTGCCTTAAAATGGCGACGTTCCCAGTAATTGTTAAAAAAAAATGTAATTATTAAATAAGTTTTTTTAAAGTGTTTGTGAATGTCCCTAAATATATATATTTTTTTAAAAAAAATAAAGTTAAATTATAAAATATACATTATTCTGAAGAAGACAACGGAAAATAAAGATTGTCGAAACGTTAAAAATGAGTTGTTTAACTTTTTAAAAAAAAAATTAAGTCATCATTAGAAATTAGCCGCTATCCTCACGAAAAAAAAGAAGGAAAAACCATATATAATTAACGGCTACGAACAAATCATCATCAAATAAATTTTATAGAGAATTAATGCCTCTTTCATTTAAAAATACAAATATACAGGGTGTTTGAAATAGCGATGTTCAACTGCTTTTTTTATGTTGGTCATCGTAATCAGCTCTAAAAATTACGATTCTTTGCTAATTTAACCAAATTCACAACTCCAATAATAACTTATTGATTAAATGAATATTTGATTTTTCATTAAGTAAAGAATAATTTGAGAATAGATTTACGTTTAGGAAGGGCATCTTACTCGTTTCACCCTTATTCTTACATTAAAAAATATTCGATTAGATATAGAAAGTTTATAGACTTACAATCCGACGCTGACTTTAATCCTTTTGCTGACAGACGGTGGTACACCATTGCTGGCGATGCACAGGTAGGCACCCATTTCTAACCGTGAGATTTTCGTCAATTCCAACGTTTCACCTTCCCATTCGAGCACTGCGGACGAAATAGAAAGAAAATAATAGAAACAGTTGTTCTAAATGTCGAGCTCTCGAACTAACTGACAGGGATTTGACGCGCGGCAAACATACCAGATAGCGTTTTGTTTATGGTAATCTTCTTGTTGTCGTCTCTCTTCCATTTCACGGAGGGCTGCGGTGAACCTGTAGCTTTGCAGGTCAGAGTCTCATTGGCGCCTTCCCTGACTATAACGTCGCTACTGCTCAAGGAGTCGTCGATATTCGGGGGCACTAGAATGAGCGAAAGAAGAAAAAAAAGGTACAAAAAAAAGAAAAATACCTTAAAAATCGAATCAATAAAACTTTCCCGTATTCCGCGGGCGAATTTACATTTTCCACGTGTACCTCCCTAACGTGTGAGTATGTGGCGTTGCAAAGGCATTTCGAATACCTTACAGGGAGTCAAACTTTTTTACCTTTAAATATGTTCGTCGCTCGCCCTAGGAAATAAGAATGGCGAATTCTATTTGGTGCACTACGAGTTCCGTGCCGCCGTCCGATTATTCGATTTCAGTTTAGTTTTATAAAGTAAAATTCCGATTTAATCAGCGGCGAACGTTGATTGCGCGAAACGGTTTCGTATGCAAAACAGCGACAGGAAAATGGACAGAGGTATATAGGCGAATTTAATCGCCTAAAACCTAACTGACTAACACAACATAAATCAATCGGGGAAGCTATAGCGGCCCCGTGGGGGAAGCCCTCATAAATAATTCTTCATATTTCATCGGTAATTAACATTTAACGTTTCATCGGAAACTGTCGTAATCCATTACACCATTAGTTTTATGTAAATTCTAACGCATCCGCCTTCTTTTAATCCTAACCGATTGTAATTTATCGACTACTCAGCGTGAATTATAGATTCTGGATGCTTACGGTTTATTAGCGATCGATGTTCGGCGATTCATTCTTTTGCCGATTTTGACAGACCCAGAGTACGACGGCCCTGTTCCCACCCTGTTCCGCGCCATCCCCACTTTTTTTTTTTCTTTCCGGACGCAATGAAATTCAACAACCTGCAAAATTGCTTTTCGAAATAATTTAAACAGCGTATATAAAACAATATTAATCTTTACAAAATGAGAACGCAATTTTTCTTAAATAGATTTAATATTTGTGGGCCAAAAAAATTGTTTTTGAATACATTAGGTTTCTTACGTCGGTCTCTTTCGATTCATACTATGAGATTCAAAAAGATTATCAATTCCGCTCCTATACCATGTGATTCAAAACGATTGTCGTAAGAAAAAAACTGTTTTCCGGAAAAATTTATCTATACTTATTACCAATTTAATGAGCGAAGTTAGCTACATACAAATTTCAAACATTACATGAATTTTCTTGACATTTAGCGACATTGGCGTGCGTGTTGTAGTATCTTTCGATTATTTATCTTATAATTTTTTTCAAATCGTTTATATTTACATCTAATATCACCAACAATAGTATTTCTGAATACTGTAAGAAAATAAGGGAATTTATCTGTTGGTAATTAGCTCAACAAACAGGTAAAAAATCAATATTAACATTAAGTGAAATAGTTTATTACCTTTTTTAATTTTATAGGCTTATCATACACTTCAGCGCAATGAGCTGTCAAAAGAAAGTTACATTTTCATCCCTATACAGGAATTATTACCATTAGATCACGATAGGCGATTGGAATATTGTCATTGGTTTAATAACAATTTAAGGGACGATGACTTGCTAAACAAATCATTTTTCTCGGATGAAGCCTGGTTTTATCTAACAGACCATATCAATTTACAAAACTATGGTATCTGGTCAGCAGAAAATCCACACGAATTTTGAGAAACGCAATTGCATCCCATAAAAATTGATGTTTGGTTAGCTATGTCCAGGCAACGAATAATAAGGCCAATTTTCTTCGAGGAAACTGTAACAGCCCAACGTTACCAACAGATGTTGGAATTGTTTATTGCAGAGTTACAAGAAAATGAGCTTGAAGCAGGTTATTTTCAGCACGATAATGCTCCAGCACATACTGCTCGACAAACCTGCGAATATCTTCAACAGTTTTTTGCTGATAGGTTCGTTAGAGCACAAAGATGGCCACCAAGATCGCCTGATTTAACCCCTTTAGATTACTTCATATTTGGCTATCTAAAAAATAGGATCTTTAGAAACCGCATGCATACCATAGAAGAACTGAGAGATGCAATTTTGTCACTTAATAATTATACTAATCGTATGTTATAATTTAAAGTAATAAACACCAGTTAGTACGGAATTATAAAATCATAATTTAGTAAAGTTAAATTAATTACATTTCATTTTTACAAGCAGAAACACCAATCCATAGTCGTTTATATAATGCGAGTTCAAATATAGGTTACGTTTTCCTTATTTATGACAGATCCGTTTACTTTGTTATGTTCCAACACTGACTTAGTTCAAACCTTCATTACAAACACGCGGCATATACCTGCACCCTGTTACTATCTATAGGAGCGGAACTGACAATCATTTTGAATCTCTGTGTAGATAGTAACAGGGTGTCGGTATATGCCGCGTGTTTCTAATGAAGGTTTGAACTAACTCAGTGTTGGAACATAAGAAAGTAAACGGATCTGTCATAAATAAGGAAAACGTAACCTATATTTGAACTCGCATTATATAAACGACTATGCATCGGTGTTTCTGCTTGTAAAAATGAAATGTAATTAATTTAACTTTACTACATTATGATTTTACAATTCAGTACTAACTGGTGTTTAATTAAATTTATTTATTACTTTAAATTATAACATACAATTAGTATAATATCAGACTGAGTTATTCCAACTATATACATAACACTGAAAATAGAATTAAATCTGATTCTAGAAAGTTTTGGTCATTCATTAATTTGAAAAAGGGACATTCACGTATACCAGGTCACATGCTTAGCAATGACCAGATTGTATCTGGACCAATTGATATTGTGGAGGAATTTGCCACTTTTTTTAGTTCGGTTTATGAAACATATGATGATGACACTTCAAGCCTATTACAATTGCCAACCCCTACTGCCTTTAATATCGATACTTTGCCTTTATCCAATATCTTTGAAGATGATGTTCGACATGCCATTAGGAAGATGAAGGGTACATTAACAATGGGTCCAGATGCAATACCTTCATTTTTTGTGAAGGATTGTGCCGAGTGTTTGCTAAAACCCCTAGTAATCATTTATAACTCCATCATTAACCAGTGTACATTCCCAGATGAGTGGAAACGAACAAGAGTAACACCTGTGTTTAAGTCTGGTTTACGGACTGATATAAGAAATTATCGACCTATCTCCTTGATCTCCAACTTTGCCAAGATTTTTTAAATGATACTGTACACTAAAATATTCAGTCATGTAAAGCCGTTTATTTGTAATAACCAACATGGATTTATGAAAGGCAGATCCACTACAACTAATTTAACTAACTTCACCCAGCTAGCATCTGAAGCCCTTGATGAGCGAAAACAGGTTGATGTGATTTATACGGACTTTAGTAAAGCTTTTGATCGTGTACAGCATCATTTACTACTACAGAAGTTGCAACAGTTTGGATTACATACCAATTTTCTCTTTTTACTGAGAAGCTACTTAACTGGAAGGTAACAATATGTCGAATATGAGGGGATCAGGTCACGGACTTTTCTTGCCCGAAGTGGAGTTGCACAAGGTTCAAATCTGGGTCCTTTGTTATTTATATTATTTATAAACGATGTATGTCATGTAATTGATACTAACTGTTTGCTTTATGCTGATGACTTAAAGATTTTTCGCATAATTAATAGCTCTAATGATTGTAATATCCTTCAAAGTAATTTAGATCGACTGTGTAATTGGTGTCAAAATTTTTTTATCCAACTTAATGTTTAAAAATGTAAAGTAATGACATTCTCCCGAAAAGCTATAAACATTGAGTATAATTATGTAATTGATAGTATAACTCTTGAAAGATATACTAACATTAAGGATTTAGGGATACTATTCGATTCTAAATTAACCTTTAATAACCATATCATTCATATTTATTCTACTTGTTGCAAATTGTTAGGGTTATCATTAGAACGTGCAAAGATTTTGTAAACATTGACACCATCTTTATTTTGTATAATTCCTTAATTCGCAGTAGGCTTGAATATGGTTGTATAGTTTGGTCACCTATGTATTATAAATATATAAACTTGCTAGAATCTTTGCAAAAGAGATTTTTAAAATATTTGTATTTCAAGAAGCACGGCGAATACTTCAATTTATCATATGAAACATTGTTACGTTATTACACTTACATAAGTTAATTCACAATGTTATTGATGATCCGTTGTTTTTGGCACAACTTCGTTTTTATATCCCCCGTTTTAGTACTAGAAATTCCATTACTTTTTTAAATAGACCGGCTGCGACAAATTCCTATAAAAATTCTCTTTTATATAGAATGTGTTGTCTGTACAATTCATGTAATTATTATTTAGCTGTTTTTGGAGATAATTACCACAGTTATTTGGCTTCTGTAAAAGATTGTATTTGTTTTACTTATTAACTATTAATTTGAATTTAATTTAGGCAATTTATTCGTTCATTGCACCTTATGTTTTTCGTTACAATTGTATTTAGTCTTATGTATATGTATATATAACCCTGTAATTGGATGTTAATCTGTTGGGTTAATAAATGGATTATTATTATTATAATTATTAAGTGACAAAACTGCATCTCTCAGTTCTTCTATGGTATGCATGCGGTTTCTATAGATCCTATTTTTTTAGATAGTCGAACATGAAGTAATCTAATGGGGTTAGATTAGGCCATCTTAGTGGCCATCTTTGTGCTCTAACGACCCTGTCAGCAAAAAACTGTTGAAGATATTGGCAGGTTTGTCGAGCAGTATGTGCTGGAGCATTATCGTGCTGAAAATAACCTGCTTCAAGTTCATTTTCTTGTAACTCTGCAATAAACAATTCCAACATCTGTTGGTAACGTTGTGCTGTTACAGTTTCCTCGATGAAAATTGGCTCTATTATTCGTTGCCTGGACATAGCTAACCAAACTCCAACTTTGATGGGATGCAATTGCGTTTCTCGAAATTCGTGTGGATTTTCTGCTGACCAGATACGATAGTTTTGTGAATTGATATAGCCTGTTAGATAAAACCAGGCTTCATCCGAGAAAAATGATTTGTTTAGCAAGTCATCGTCCCTTAAATTGTTATTAAACCAATGACAATATTCCAATTGCCTATCGAGATCTAATGATAATAATTCCTGTACCGTAGAAACTTTATAGGGATAAAAATGTAACTTTCTTTTGACAGCTCATTGCGCTGAAGTGTATGATAAGCCTATAAAATTACAAAATGTATTAAACTATTTCACTTAATGTTAATATTGATTTTTTACCTGTTTGTTGAGCTAATTACCACAGATAAATTCCCTTATTTTCTTACAGTATTCAGAAATACTATTATTGGTGATATTAGATGTAAATATAAACGGTTTGAAAAAAATTATAAGATAAATAATCGAAAGATACTACAACACGTACGCCAATGTCGCTAAAATACCAAGAAAATGCATTTAATGTATGAAATTTGTATGTAGCTAACTTCGCTCATTAAATTGGTAATAAGTATAGATATTTTTTTCCGGAAAACAGTTTTTTATTACGACAATCATTTAGTATATTCGTGTCAAATTATTTGCATCTGCTGTTATGGCCACTCTAGATGTTTTACCAGTTCACAACATTGTTAATTCTTTACAAATAATTGTACAACAATTTTAAACTAATCCGTCGCAAGTAAATATTTTCCCCCAAACTTTCACATCGATTCCTGACGAAAGAATAATTCCATCGGCGTGTATAACTATTAATTAACAGTAAAAGCAATACCCAGACCGCTACTGATTTAATTCCGAACCCAATCCACGTGATTTTCGGGCAAGGGGAGAAGGGACAACGGGACCCTTGTGGTTTCCAGATGAACTTTGACCCGCAGGCCCGAAGCCGTGCATTATTATTCGCTGCAGCAAGCCCAATGCTCGACTGCTGCAAACTTTTTTAACTACCAGAATTCATTAAGAATTTCTCTGTTGATAAAACTAAGATGTTTCTACGTTTCATTTCACTTGAGGTATATACGCCTCGTCCATACTAAATACGGATAAGATACGTGAAACTAAACCCTAATGGCTCCCTCCCGCCATCCCCCCTTTCTCCCAGTCCCTTTATTGAAACATACGCCGTTAAAAATTGACTCCGTCTGCCAGCGTCTGCCACGTCATCTCTTTGATTATCGCAGCGCGTTGATAGGAAATAGGGGATAGATAAGATTGATTTAATTAAAAGGAAAAAAAACAAAAAACGTTATTGAACTGTTTTATTGCGTCACCGCCAGTTAAATTTTTTTTTAAAAAAAAAGGACAAACGCAGACGTAAGTCGATGCAAGCCAAGGTGGGGCATTTCGAAACAATTAGGTTTGGTTTAACATGTGCTGGTCGAAATTATACGGCGTCATCATAAAACAGGAAGCGTTTTTATGCTGGGCACGTATCAGATTAGCCAGGGCGGTGGATACCGGGAGCGAAGTTGCCAATGTCACTTCGCTACTAACTTCAGCTAACACCGCAACTCTAATTAAAGAATAACTGCCGATATAAATTAATGTCCTTAACAAGAATCGTATATTTAAAATTCATACCTGCGTCCCTCTACATTTTAATTAATGTTTAAATAGTGTTCCTGCTTTGAATAATGGAGCACGTGTTTTTCCTTGTATATCGAAGAAAAAGCTTGAGTTGAGGATAAACAAGCCAATCGGGAAGGGGAAAGCCCGAAAGAGAAAAAAGGAAGCTAATATTTTTTATTCTAAGTGTTAGAGACCAGCAACAACAACACTTACGGAGATGTACATAAAAGTAAATACTGGAAAAGATGAAAACTAAAGGATTCGGATGAATGAGGAAAATAAATAATTAAAAGAAAAATACGGGAATTCCACAGTCGAGAAAGCAAATGATAAATAGAAAAATGAATATAACTGAATTAAAAATTAAGATTCTAGATGGGAGGATTTTGGAAGTAATTATGCAAATTTAGAAAAGAAAATCACCTATTAGTGACAGCCTACAGTGTAAGAGTAATTCACTTGGATGAAAAAAAAAAAAACATATTTGATGTGAATTACTGATGCAATAGAAAAGATGAATAAATTATAAATCGTAAATTTACTAATAGGTTGGAGTAGAGGAGCTATGAGAGTTCTGGGCCAAAATCCCATAAGGTTTACATAGGGGGTCTAAATTCACTTTACTTCCGGTTTTTCCGGATGCTTATCACAGTTCTCGAAACAGCTCAACAGTTCCAGAAACAGCTTCAGGTCGAGGTTGTCGACAAAAAAATCGTAAACTTGTTACGTTATCTGGTATCTCTAATTCGTTTAAAAAATCTCCAATGGTTGATGCTACTTTCGTGGCTTCTCTGCCTACGTTAAGTATAACAAAAAACAGGGTTATTGCATTTCAAATCTATGATGCACAGGTTATAAAATGACAACTGACCCATATAGTATGCTTCACCAATGGGTAGTTTTGGCGATGGCTGTACCTGTTGCATGACAAAACAATATGAAAGAGAATTTGCCAAATTTTCCTTTATAAATGAATTAAACTGTTTTGCTCTTAGTTTATAGATACGTAGATCCGTCAAAAATAGCTAACTGGTTTATTTTCCTTCTTATGACTTTGTAGTTTTTATGTTTCAACTTAAAACAAAAACTGCATACATCGGTATTAGTTGGCGTACCAAATCCAATATTGAAATAGGAGCAAAATATTTTATAAAAATAACCATAGTTGACTTTCATATCCGCATTTTGTTCATTATACATTTTGCACAGCTTAGCAACACTTAGCACGATTGAACACTCGTAAAATGAAACCTTAACCTAGCAAGCATAGAGCAAGGAAGTGTCTCCAGCACCGATCAGGCCATGAAAAATATTTGTTAACGTTAACATTATCGGATAACTGATAGTGAAATCAGATTCGGGCGGAATTTGTAAAATAACAAAAACGCTATGCTATTTTATACGTAAAGATATTAATATTGTTTGACTGAACCAGAAAAAACGATAACTAGTTCGTAGCAATTGCAATTTGAAAAAAAGAATGCAGAAAATGCGATTTGAAAGAAAAAAATGTAGATATTCCAGTTTGAAAAGAAAGGTAAAATTGAGACCTTCTTTGAAACGGTAATAAATGCGTTTCGACTAGAAATATATGTACTATGAGATTCAAAATGATTGTCGTAATAAAAAAACTGTTTTCCGGAAAAATTTATCTATACTTATTACCAATTTAATGAGCGAAGTTAGCTACATACAAATTTCATACATTAAATGAATTTTTTTCCTTATTTATGACAGATCCGTTTACTTTCTTGTGTTCCAACGCTGACTTAGTTCAAACCTTCATTACAAACACGCGGCATATACCTACACCCTGTTACCATCTATAGGAGCGGAATTGACAATCATTTTGAATCTCATAGTATTTTACTCCCGAGCCATTGAAGTGATCTTTGACGTTTCTTTTTGGAGATTTCCTATGTACGGTAACACGGTGTTTTGTAAAAGATGTAAATATCTTTCCCCATTTAAATTCCCTTCAAAAATGAAAAAAAAAGGTGCCAATTACGTGGCCTCCTAAAAGACCTGCCCACGCATTCATCTTTCGGGGATATTGAGTGCGAGCGTTGTATGATATGTTTTGATTTTCTTTAGACCAATACAGCGTGTAACAGAGGGATTGTGACGTCCATGCGATACAAAAGAGGATTCGTCGGTGAAGAAAATGTGTTTTTTTTTACAAAGTTTTCGTCATTAACGCAATTGCTTCTGTTATATTTATCGTTAGGAAATATTTCATTTGCTTTATTCAACTTATAGGATCGATATTTATTTTTCTTATTTTCACTACTACAAACAAAAACTTGCAGAAAGTGTAGGATATCAGAAGGCCCTAGATTAGGTAAAGCATGTGTATGCATAACGGGGGCTATGAGAACCTGCCCAACAGCAGCTATTGAAGTAGTATTGGATCTTGCCCCCCTCCACATTGTAGTGGAGGGCGTGGCGAAAAGAACCGCACTAAGAATGGTCAAGGAAGGAATGATTAGGCATAGGCCTCAATCTCCTGACGGTGATCAAACCTGGAGATATGCCCCGGGATGACATGTTAAAGAAATTTAGCTTGTGAAGGAATTCACCACAAAGCTAAGTAACAGGAGCGAGTGGGATCATAACACCATCTTGAATTTTAATAGAATGCCATCAAATGGTACACTGATGGCTCCAAACGCAGAAGGAACTGGAATAGGAATATACGGGCCAGAACACATATTTCGAAAGCTTGGGAAAATACCCAAGTATATTTCAGGCGGAAATACACGCTATTGGAAGATGTGTTCAGTTCAATATGGATAGGAACTATCGGAAACAGAGATTATCATCATGTCTGATAGTCAAGCAGCCATCAAGGCGCTGAGCTCATATGAAATCAGCTCTAAGATGTCTGGAATGCCTAGGGAAACTAAACGAGCTAGGCAAAAGAAATAAAGTAACCCTCCTGTGGGTTCCGGGTCACACAGGAGTGGAAGAAACGAAATAACGGATAACCTCGCGAAAAAGGGGCTGGAATGCCTTTCGTAGGGCTGAACCCTTTTGCGGGTAAGTAGCAGTACAATACTGAAGAAACAAAAATAGAAATGGAGCAAAGAAAATTCAGTTACTGGGAAAATCTCCAGGGAATGACGCAGAGTAAAATTCTTCTGGGAACTTATAACCAGAAGAGGTTTACAGAATGCATCAACCTGAGTAAGAACAATGTTCGTATATTAACAGGAATACTTTCAGGCCATTGTAGACTGAAAGGACACCTGAGTAAGCTTGGATTGGAAAAAGATCCTGAATGCAGATTTTGTGGGGAACAGGATGAAACACCCATCCACCTCCTCTCAAACTGCGTAGCATTGTGCAACCCGAGGGCATTGTACCTGGGAGCATGTGAAATCGAAGAGGGAGACTTACCTAGACTGGGCCCTCTGACATCCTACACTTTTTAAAAGGAATAGATTGGAAGGCCAGCTGTAAAGCAGCAAGAATGGGGGACACAATAGGTCCTTTAGGTCGCAGTGTAACACCACCCTTCATCTACATACAGACATAGCATAGGTAAATCTCCCTCGAAGGATTTCACATGCTCCCAGGTGCAACGCCCTAGATGTATGGGGCATTTCATTCCTATTCCCCACCAAATCTACATTCAGATTCCCTTGCGAATCCAAGCTTAATTAAATAATACATTGTAATTATGATATTGTTTTTTAGGAAAGAACTCTACATAATAATTACCATACATAAAACGGATAACGTAGTATATACGCATACTTTTAAGATCTACATATGTAGGTGCGCAAAGCGCAAACACTTTTTTTGGTTAAGTTAATCATTTCTTAGTTTCAATATTATGCTATGAATGTTTTCATTCAACTTCTAAGATTTTTTTGTTTTAACATTACCATTTCAGTCCGTCCAAACAAAAACTTTTTAGATATTCTAGATATTATAGCTTCAACCATCTAAGGTTTTTCAGTCAACAGATTTCTTTAACACAAATAAATAGTTGCACAAGTGACTCATTTTAGTTGGATTAAATACAAAATTTGTTGCATTAACACCTTTTGTGTTAACATAGTAAATATTGTTAGATTAACGCATTTCTTTCTCTCAGTGCAGGAGATAAAAACAGATAGCTTTAGCATTTAATATAGGAAACCGCTTGATACAGTCGGTCGACTCAAATGGATTACCTGTTATTAAGGAGTACAGACTCAATTGGAAGCAACGGAGATCGACAATACGTTTAACTTGGGGGGTGCTTAATGAAAACGGTCCAAGTGAACCCACCCATCGTTCCCGAGAGAAGAAATACGGTTCGTAATCAAGTGGACCTTTAATGTGTTCAGGAATTGTGTGAGGGACATAGCCTGTTTCCCGTTCAACCAATCAGTACTATAGACTGCGAAGGTGGACGATAGGGTCCCCTTCGGCAAAGTACAAGTAATTTTTTTTCAATTGTCAGGACGACGTTTCAGAGTATGAACGGGTAGGGTATATTAATGCGATTCCCGCATACGATGAGATTTAAATAATAATTTTCCCCAACTATTCATTCCACCACTTCCCACTCCGGATCCGGCTTCATCTAGATCAGTGGTTCTCAAACTTATTTAGACACTGTACCCCTTTTTACCCACAAAACATTTTAGGTACCCCTTCTCAGTTACCGGTACTAAGTAAACTATAATTAAAATATTAAACAAATCTTAAAGCCTTCTATGTAGCATAGAAGTATAGTGTTAACCTTTGAAACTGAATTACGCATCATGTTTAAATAAAAACAAAGAGATATTGTTTACAAACATTTTTATTACATTAAAAACAAACACACACAAAATTTAAAGAACAAAAAGCGCTTACTTTCAAAGAGATTAGTGAGAAGGGTGAGCTTGTTTCCCTTTGCACAGTTTATCAAAATTGGGTTTTAACTTGGTTAAATACAATCTTAAATCATCTTCAACATTTAATTTGTTTCTAGATTTATTTTTAAGATAGGTTAAACTTGAGAAACCCTTTCACATAAATAAGTGGTGGAAAACCCAACAAGAAATTTAACAGCAGTGCTTGACAGTTCTTTGTATTCCTTCCCAATACCGATCCAGAAATCTGACAATGTAGTACCAGCAGTCAAATATTTGTTTTTCAACGTGGGATTACATGATACTTCAATGAGGTGTTCCTTTTGAAAGATAGTCAGGTTAGTGTCCACAGCATCAGCATTAAAGGGGTCACGTATCCAGTTATACTGTTTCTCCAAAGGTGAAAGTACTCTCTTATGCGGATCTTCAATGCATTCAAATGCTGGCCCTTTGAGTCTTGAGTTCAGTGAAATCAGATATGTTTTTCTCATTATCTTGCAAAAATGTAAGTATCTTTCAAACGGCTCGCAGTTGTTATTTTCTATTTGTTTTTCCCAGAGAATGATCTTTTTTACTATTGCATCAGTTTCTTTTCTATATTAAAAATATCAGAAAACACTGCCTTGCATGGATAAATTCCAGATGTTGAGTTTTCCAAAAATATCACTTAAATAAGCCAATCAAAATCGGTAAGTACAGAAGACAGATGGGATTTGTGTTCGGTAAAAAAAATATGTAATTCTTTGTGGAGTTCAAATACACGGGACAAAACATTTCCCCGAGAAAGTCATCGTACCTCAGTATGTAGCAATAAGTCTCATGGAGGCTCCCCATATCCTGGCATAGAATTTAAAGTAACGAGATTTTAGGGCCTAGTTTTTATGAAGTTCACAATTTTCACACTCTGATCAAGGACATCTTTAAGTCATCAGGGAGGTGCTTAGCCACCAAAGCCTCTCGTGAAGGACGCAATGAGTGAACTTACACTCAGTTGAAACCGTTTTAATATGGCCTACCAGCCCTGTGATGTGACCGCTCATAGCCTTAGCACCATCCATACACACTGACACACAGTTTTTCCACTCGAGCTGGTTTTCGGAAAAAAAAAAGAATCTAACAAATTGAAAATATCTTCACCTTTTGTCGATGTTTTAAGTGTCTACAAAATAAATATCTTCAAATATTTCATCTTGAAAAATGCCACGTACAAAAACGATCAGTTGGGCTAGGCCAGCGACATCCGTGGTTTCATCGAGTTGTATACCAAAGCAAGACTAGCTCGAATTGCTCCAACAAGTTGTTCCTTTGTGTCATACGCCATATCACTAATTCTCCTTGAAACTGTATCATTTGATAATGGAATTGCTGTAATTCTTTTGCCTCGTTCCTCCAAACATACAAGAAACAATTTCTGCGCGCAGGAGGATTAGGTTTTCGTCATAGTATGGTTTTTACCAGACTTCGCAATTAAATGACTAACTTTGTAAGAAGCTTTTAGAGCACTTTCTTTTGTTCTGCCACAGAAAAGTGTTTTATCGTGTTTTTCCTACTTTTCAAATCTTCCAAAAGACGTTCGAAGTACCGTAACTCCTTTTGACTAAGTTCTCATGTTTGCTTTCAAAATGCGTTTTAAAGAGAAGGTTTCATAGAATTGTTTGATAAAATTTCTGAACAAACAACGCATTGTGGATTAGGCTCGTCTGAGCTTCCAGTCCAAGTAAAACCTAATTTTAAGTACAACTCGTCATATTTCTCTTTTTACTTTTATATTCATTTGCCAGTTTTTCGGGTTTTTTTTTATTTTTTCCTTGAGCTGCTCATTAGTAACAAGACGTTCAGGTCTACTTTCATTTTGTGAAGTTGATGGCCCAGAATTTTGATGCAGATCTTCATGAGGCCTTTTCTTTAGGAGCCATTTATCCATTGTTAATTTTTATTATAAAATTCACTTACGTGGTACCTGACTCAGTTTTCAAACAGATGTCCGTAAACGTGTTTCAACAGGATTGAGTGTCCGCAGAATAACACAACACACCACAAAAATAACACAATACTGAGAGCGAGCTTGTAATAACAGGCAATGCTACTGCAGTGCAGTGACACGAGTGATTGGCCGGCCACACAGCCCCACTCTGATGGCTAAGCCCTTAGTGGCGCGCGCACGTCAACGTGTCCATACGTGTCCTGGGTTGTTTTATTTTATTGTTGGCCGGCCGCGTACCCCCTAAAAATTTTCGCGTACCACAGTTTGAGAATCACTGGACTAGCCTATGGCAGAATAGCCCCCAAAACTATTACTCCCAACAATCCTGTGTGCATGCGTGAGTTTCAAATCAAAAAATCATTTTTCAATGACGGCCCACGTGAATGCATCCCTCCCCTAAATACGTACCACAGTTTGAGAACCACTGATCTAGATGATGGCAACGATATAGGCAATTTAAAGCGAGCATCTGGTTAATATCCAGGACCGTAATGGCCTAAAATAAAACAGCGGCGGGCATATTCCGAATCAAATGTAAATTCTATTAGTAAATACGCGGGATAACCTCCAGATAAGGCAATGAGGGTGCCGGTGCATGACGTGATATTACAACAACATCTTATACCGTTCCCTTGTAACCGCCTCGGATGTAGGATTGTGTGGTCTATCTTTAAATCTAGTTTTCGTTTAGCCGCGAAATTAATTCAGCCGACGTATCGCAAAGTCAACAATTACTTTAATACAATATAATTCCCCCCTCCCCTGCTAATGAGTGTCAGAGTTTAAATCTTGGTGGGGGGAGTACATTATTTCGTTTTAAGAGCATAAGCGGGCAAAGAATCTCCCGCTTTTATCGATTGCCGGCGGGCGGGGAGGGGGAATTTATAAAATCTGATTATACCCACGCGGAGAGGGGTCGAGGGGGGGATAGGAGGGGGTAAGGGGCAAAAATATATTGTCAATAATCATAAAAATATGATTGATTAATGTGGGGTAGGCAAAAATCCGCCGGGCTCCCATTCGCATGATTGATATCTGTTCAGGTAGGACAGGTAACCCGAATAGGGAGGGGGAGGGCATTTGAATTTTCGAACTTCCTCGCCGGCGCGTCCACTTCAATTATTTTTAATTCTCAGGGTAAACATTCCCATCATCGTGGAATAAGGGCCGAAAGGTCGGATACCATCAGAATACATATATCGTTTATGCAATAAATATCTAAACCTAACCTGCCCGGAATCCAAATTAACTCGATTAATAAATTAAGATTACGCACAAATGTTCGAACTATGCACAACCCAAAACATTGCAGATTCCGTAATTAACAGTGGGGTGGCGCGGGAGGGGGGGGGGGCGATCGAGATGTGATGGGGTGATATTTTGTTTCCGAAACCGAATATTGAACTTTATTAAAAGTTCTCCGAATCCTAATTTGTCTCTTGTAATTTTTTTTTTTCTGCACGGTTGAATTATTTATTCCAACCCCAGTGGCCAACTATATTTATTTCATATTTTATAAATATTTAAAAAATATTAAATCTTTCTTTAATATTAATTATATTAATATAATATGCATAAAATATATTAGGAAAACATTTAAAAAATATATATGTTATGTAGCATTAATAATATTTTATTGCAAATGTTTTCTCAATATATTTTTCATAACTCTGCAAGAATATTTTGCTTTGTATTTCTGTAAATATTTATTTCATATAAAAAAAGAAAAAGATTGAATTTTTGCTTTTGTACATTTGGTGCGTAGGACGAATAATATAAAATGGGTAAAATATGCATACATATTAAGTAGGTATGTACCTATTTAAAATGATAGTTTCAACCCAGGTAACACACAATATTTATAAAATATCTATTTTATATTTTACAAATATTATATGTATGAGAAATATTTCCAACATAAACAATACATTTATATAATATTTGTTATAATGCTGCATTATATATTTTAAAATCATATTTATTATACATGGAAACAATATTTATATCACACATTCCAAACCAAAGTTAACATTCAACATATAAGCAATATTTAAAAATATTGCGAGTTAATATTGATTGCAAAATATTTTGAATATTTATTTTATATCGTTTTCCAATATCTTATTTTGGTTTTACGAAAATATATTTAATATTATTTTATATGGAAATATAATCATGTATAGCAACAATATTTATACAACATGAATTTAATATTAACAACTATTATATCTACATACATGATAATATTATCAGGTTTTACTTAACCAACAAAGTAGTGTTTTGTTACACTTTGGATATTCATATAAAAAACAAAGCACAGATTGGGTTGGTCATAATTTCGGTTATCTATTAAAAATTTTAATTCATGGCTTCTAACAGCATTTTAATCGAATATCTTAAACATTTATGTATAATTCGTGTTCGTAATATTGAAAGAATTATAATATATTTTAAGTAGAATAACGCATGTACAAAATATACTCTATTTTAACAAAAATTAATATCTTTCTCTTATTATTTTAATTTGTATTTGAACTATTAAATTACTGGCTTTAGGTTTTACAAATTTTTCATCTGCGGTTGTCCAATCCTACTTGCTGTTTTGAGTCACGTGAGTTAGTGCATATATCGTATCGTAAACAAGCGACAAGCACATGTGCATCACGTGAGTGGTGAGTGGAGTCATAGCAGTGGTGTGTAGTTTTATGGTCCATGATTGTGGGTTATAAGAACAGAACTCGTGAATAAACATTGCACTGGTTATAATTGACAAACTGTAAGTGTCGTAATTATAAATTTAATATTAGAAGTTAAGAACTGTTACAACGCAGGTGTTACTGCTTGTTTACAAAAATAATGTTACAGGATAGAGGTATGTCGTCCAACTCGAAATTGTCATAAAGTATCATTTGGTCAAACACACACTTAAAAAATATGAAATTAGCAGCCTACAGAATGGAGATATGCATAACAAATATCAAAATATCGGTGAACATATTGGGGATATTGCAAAATATAGCAAAAACAGTAATTGATAGTAAGAGGAACGGTTACGACGATGCAGTACATTAACAAGATTTTTTGTTAGTAAAGATGACAGACGGATGAAACAACGAGAATAAGACGAATGCTGTTATGACAGCGTTATACAGGTAGGCAAGGCTTTTTTAAAAGTAGACAATAATTGCAATAATTATATACATGTTTTGTATTGTTTTTTTTAAATTTTGTTTCTTAATACAATAGTTGCATAAAAACCTCCATCAAGGTTTAAAATACTGCTAAAAATATATTATTACGTGAATATTTCGATTTAGCTATCAGCGGTCTAAGTTCTACAGCACCTCAGTTTAGTGGTAACTTGTACAGTATATGAGTAGTAAGATATTTTATACAAAAGTTGATGTGTTGCAGATGTCTTGAGGCGATTGTTGGTATGGAATATTGCTGATAAACAATGTCCAATTGTTGTATTAAATTTAATCCAGTTGCCACAAGGATGAGATCGACATACGAGGTACCAGATGAATCATTAAAAACAAGTATCAGTATACCTAGCGCAATCAAAATCTTGTATATCTTAAGTAATGTGCATTGATTATTTAATCTTTGAAATAAAAAAATTTAGCACCCTTTTTATCTTGTAGAAGTATGCCGTCCAGCATCAACCCTTTTTTTTTATATGTATGTTGTTAATATGTGAGTATGTGGAGAATTACTGGTTATCTTGTGTTGTTTAAATATTGTTAATCCATATTTTTTATTTTGCGAGTAGAAACTCCTCATTACGGAATTATATTGAAAAAACAGTTCATATGTAATATTTATGTCTTCTCGATTATCAGGATTTTTCATTATCCAGACCATGTTAGCCTTCAATTAGTCCGGATACTGGAGGTTCTACTGTACATAGGAGGTGTTGTGACATAATCTCATATGTAATTTGTCTAAGTTTTACAACAATAATTAGGAAAGTGTTTATTAGCGTCAACATCCTAACTGAAACACACTCGATTCCAAATTTGTTTCCTATTCGATTTGAGATCCAGATTTGAGTTCTGATATTTAAATCAATGCTTTATAATTATTGTTGCAAATGGAAAATCATAGCAGATACTTTCACGAGACCATCCACAGTATATGGATTAGCAATATTAAGCAACATAAGAAAACCAGTTATTTCTCAATATGCTCTATATATTAATTACAATGTTTTCGAAATAAAAAAAAATCTGTCACTTCCTATATAAAATATATATTGGCAAAAAAATATTTTACTAATATTTGGTGCTACCTGGGAAGATTAAATTAGATAATATATATCTAATACGATTTAATTAGTACCTAAGTTGAGCGCTGTAACTTTTCTATTAATATATCTGCGTTTTGTATTATATTATTTGTAATATTTGTAAATTGCGAACGTCAACACAACACCTCTATTCATTACGGTCCGCGCACGTGCGTATCATCAACGTTTTCATTCGTTTGTCCGTTACATGTTATAGTTTATAATAGTATACGATTAGGGCAGATTAGGGTTAACTGTGTAATTAATTGTTGCGGGTATGTTTTAAGTTTTTGTGGTGAATTACGAAGTAAGCAAAACTGTTGAACGATGTCCATAGCATTTATGAAGATAATTGGAAATGCTCAAGTATCGCTATATACAGAAATCGTTTAATAATATAATTGGTAGGAATTTTATGCATCATATATGTACTGCTCCAACCGATAAATTGCTAGTTGAATTTGTTTAGAGATTCATCTCGGTAGATAAGCGTCATAATCTCAAATAGAGGTTAGAATACGTTGTGTTGTTTTATTGTTTCTACGTAGAATGTTTTCAAATATTATGAAATAAAGTAAAAATAAGTATAGGGTTGTATCTGACACCAGCCAAGGCTAGACTTAAAAATGAGTATTTTTCATTTTTATTGGCTTATTCAAATAAAATGAAAATAAATACGTTTGTTTTTTATTTAGAACACTTCAATTAAAAAATAGTGATTAATTTGATAAACCTTCAGTATGCCTTAAAAGATGCCAGAATTATTGATTATTAACTTGTATGGTGAGTGTGAAAAAACAAGTTCTTGCCTTTTAGACAACTCTATGTATGTTTCAACTTTTCGTTATCGACGTTATAACATACTAAATAACCAAGAACAATTTTAGTTCATTTTGACAAATAAATAGATTGCATAAAAAATCTGCAATTTTCATATAAATATTTTAGAAAAAATATAGCGCTTACATTAATTTTACAATATGGAATAAAATTTTAATTGAATATTTTATCTATATTTAGAAAAAATATGAAAAATATATTCAAAAACCTCACGAAAAATATTTATAAAATATATTTTTAAAAATATCTATGTAATATTTCTGGCTGTTAGGGTTGGATACATATCCCCAGAGAAACTGTTAGGTGTCTTGTAAAAAGAACAAAATTAAGTCGTTTAATTTTTGGATTCTCTTGAGCATCATGGAGATGATGAAGGGAGATTGGAATTCTGTTTGTGGGTCCAGGGAAATTATTTGGAAAATAGAAACTTCTCACGGGAAATATTCTTCAGTGACGGACCCACGCTTGCAACAAATGGAGTGCTATCGTCCCGAAATTCACAAAACTGTAATCTTGAGTGAGTCATATACATTGGAAAGAGACAATATTGAAATAAAATAAATGTATGGTCCGGGATACTTGACAATAGAATTATTGGTCCTTCCTCCTTTGAGGGTAATTTGAATGGTCGTGTTCTTCTGAATTTGCTAGAAAATGCGCACGTAACGTGGCTTACCATTTCTTTCACCAGTTAGATGGGTCTCTGTAAGTTTTGTAATATGAACCAGCTTGTGACGTCTTTCGATTATTAATTGACTATTAGTGATTACATTATCATCCCTAATTCTTTCTTTTTTTGAAATACTTAATTTTATTAAGCAGATAAGTAATACGCAAGGATTGCAAGCTTTTTACAGTGAGAAATTAACAAATAATGTATTTCTGATATTAACTGTAATATTTTTTTCTCCTCAGGCAGGATTCGAACATCTACATGCTCCCGTTTACCAGACGAGTTCTTCCTCCTAATTATTACAGTCAATAGCAGAAATACATTATTTGTTAGATAAATAATAATTCATCTATTAATATACATATTGGTTAAATTGTAGTTAAAAACTTACAATTTCCAAACAGCTCCGATGATCCTTCTCTAAGGCTTTAAAGGACACTGTGCACTCACAAATTCAGCACTCGCGTCGTTTCAATGCCACGAACAAATAGAAACACTAACCTCTGTTAAACAGACAAACACTTTGTTATTTACCGCACTAAAAGACGCACAATTACACAACAGGAGAATATTTAGTAAAAGTATACAATAATGTAACAAAGATATATCCCACTGAAAAGCACAAACGCGCGTACGATTTTAAATCGCGTGTAACCTGTCTTGTTACTTCCCGGCAACTGACGGTGCAGGTATATTTTCTGTCCAACCGTGCTTAATATGTTATCGTGTAAAAACGAATAATTCATGGCCGATTTAGATATTAGTAAAAGAAAGGATTACTTAGTTTGTACATCGCACTTTTATTGGTTTCCAAATTCCACAACTTTCGTAAGTACCGCTTAATCATTCTATAATAGGTGAACGAAAACTATGTTTATCCAATACCAGTATCTTCCTTGAAATTTTTACTGTAAATTAAACGTCAACACTTATTTTGTTTATTTGTTGTTGTTTTGTTGTTTTTGTTATTGTTGTATACTCGGAATCTTTATAGTACTCGAAGTACTACCCAGGTCGCAAAGTAACGTAAAATGACGTTTATTAAACGCCATTTTACGTCACTCTGCTACCTGGGTAGAAATGTCGAGAATATCAGCGGATGTAGCTACATCCACAAGGAATAACTTTTTCAGTTTGATTCATTTTGGCATCAGAGTGATTCTATTTAAAACAAGCTATGGTAAGAATGTCAACTTTTTATCTTCGATAATTTTTTGCGAAAAGAAATAATATCTTAGCTTTTCTTTGTGAAGAAACCCTGTTTCTGGCAGCTGACTATAGTTCGTCTCAACCTTAAGATGCAGTATACGTCTTATGGGAATTCGATTCGCGATTGCCAAAGTCGTCGATCAGCTGCACATTGCTACTTCGTTGCATTAATTGAGGTTATGACAAATTAAAATGCATATATCAGTATATGTTACTATCTTCTCTATGATATATGTTTAATGTGGTCTCAGATACGAAAAGGGAGCTATAAAGCAGCAATTGCTTATATGCTGAAGAAAGAAGCTGAATTGAAGGCAATTATAATCGTTATCCTCGCAAACTTTTCTTCGGTTTTCTTTTTAAACGGAATCTGTGGAAAACAGTATAAATATAAAAAACCATATACTGTTTTTATTTAAGATCAGTAAAAAGAGCGATAATTTATTTATTATTACTCATTAACGTAATTTACATTTCGAACATTTATTTATTGTATATGGGGTATGATACAATTATTAAATTCAAAAAATAGATACAATCCTTTAATTAATTATAGTTTCCACGTTTGTAACAAAAATAGCTAGAATTCATACAAATGCCACATAATACAATAATATTTATAAAAAGAATAGTAATTACACACTGCTTAATCTAAATTTTTTAGTCGGTCGGACGAAATACAGTTGATCTTCGGATGATGAATCTGTTACACGAATAATGAATTCTTCAATGTCATCTTGCAAATTATCCACTATCCACATTTCCTCTTTGAATTAGTTCCTCCATGTCGTTTACCTTAAATGTGGTATTGTTCATTTTTATGCAGTTTTTTACTTGTGCCCATACCATCTCAATGGCATTTAACTCGCAATGGTAAGGTGGTAATCGCAGAACATGATTACCGTTTTCTTTAGCAAGTTCAAATATTATGAAATAAAGTAAAAATAAGTATCGTAAGTATTAGAATGTAGCTACCACTCCAATTATTGTAAATGCTCCAAATGTATTAGTAGGTGTTGATAATATTGTACGATGTTTTATTCATGGTATGATCTAATACAGTTGGCATTGTTTTAGAGGCCACAAGGAAACGCCATGAGAGCGCCACTACCGAAGATATGAAAAAAGCCATAGGGTTGTACCTGGCACCAGCCAAGGCTAGACTTAAAAATGGAGTATTTTTCATTTTTATTGGTTATTCAAATAAAATGAAAATAAATACGTTTGTTTTTTATTTAGAACACTTCAATTAAAAAAATAGTGATTAATTTGATAAACCTTCAGTATGCCTTAAAAGATGCCAGAATTATTGATTATTAACTTGTATGGTGAGTGTGAAAAAACAAGTTCTTGCCTTTTAGACAACTCTATGTATGTTTCAACTTTTCGTTATCGACGTTATAACATTTAAAATAACAAGAATAATTTTAGTTCATTTTGAACAATTAAATAGATTGCAAAAAAAAATTTCAATTTTCATAAAAATATTTTACAAATATTTTAGAAAAAATATAGCGCTTACATTAATTTTAAAATATGGAATAAATATTTTAATTGAATATTTTATCTATATTTAGAAAAAAATATGAAAAATGTATTCAAAAACCTCACGAAAAATATTTATAAAATATATTTTTAAAAATATCTATGTAATATTTCTGGCTGTCAGGGAAATTATGGATATAAGATATATATATAGTGTGTTGCATTAATCCCGTATGCCGAATTTTATAACAACAAAATTCGCATTTATTATTTAACATCTACAGGTTCAGTTTCCAGGTTGATGTTGGAGTAATATTGAAGCGAAAAGTTCGGCATTAATATCTAATTTAATATCAAAGTTATTTTTGTCCATACATACAATTAATTGCAAATTCAGATTTTAATTTGATAACTAGCGTACTACGGAAATTTAGTATCACATTTTTAATTTAATAGTGTTATCGAAGCAAAAACTTTATGGAAAACAAAATTCACAATTAAAAAATTAATTATCGAATTTAACCTCTCTAATCCTTTACAGATTTTCCTTATTGCGCCATAGGTTTCATCTCTATTTCTGAGTCTTCTTTTGTATATCTTATTTTTAACTATTCCTCAACAACAAAAAACGAGGGATGTAATATTGGGAGACTTCAGAGACTACAGTTCGAGAGGACTCCCATTCGTTCAACCACTCACGAACAATCTCTGGTTTCATTTCAATAAATGCTGGTGTACCTCAAGGTTCAATTTTGGGCTCGTTGTTGTGTACTATATATAAACTTTGAAATTAGACTGACCAATTTTAAATTGTAGGTTTCATTTTTTTTTGCAGATGATACACAGTTATATAAATCATTTGGTGTAATGGAGGTTACTGGATGCATGTAGATAATTAATGATTGAATTAAAGTTCTTTCGGAAACACTGGTTACAAGTTAATCGGCAAAGTCATATGTAATATTATTTTGTGAAAATCAACACTGATCGCTTTTATTAAAAGACATAGGATGATAGAACTAAATTGTATCAGGCTAGGCCATTGTAGACGAAGTAAAACATCTGGGATTCTGTGATAGACACATATTACATATTACACATTGCCTTCAGAAAGGCTGTGCCACACTAAAAATTACTTACCAGTTGAGACATATGCTCCATGGAGGTATAAAGGTACTTCTAGCGAATTCATTCATTCTTACTCAATGTTTATTATTGTGATGTTAGTTAGTTAGTTAGTTAATTAGTTAGTTATTAATTAGTTAGTTAATTAGTTAGTTAGTTAGTTAGTTAGTAAGTGATAGCATCTGCATGGTTTGTTTGATCGTCCCGACCACTGCGACCCCGAGGGTCTATTGTAGAGTAGATGTTATCTTAGAGTTCATCCAACAAGTTTAAGCCCTAAAGGTAGCTCAATATGCTCTAAACATAGTCGGTATTCACTCTCATTAGAGAGCCCGATTTTGTGTAGATATTTTCTGAGTTTACAGTCACCTGTGAAGACAGAGACAATCACCTTGACATTTTTGTCAAATTCTAGCAGTTCCTTGGTTCTGGCATAGCTTGGTGTAATACACTCTTTCGTTTGTACCAACCTGGAGCTTTTCGGTTTGAACCACAATTTGATACGCTGGTTAGCTATCGTAGATGCTATGCCAATGGTAGATTCTGCTCTCTGAAATTGCTCCACAGCATCCATTTCGGCAAGGATGTCTGCTTCCTCATTTCCAAGAAGGAATGAGTGCCCAAGTACCCATCAGATTTAGGGATAGATTATTAGCCATCTGTTTTAGGGTGTGTTTACAGCTCCAGATCAGACTCGAGTTGCGTTTATACGCCTCTAGTGCTTCCAACATCGCTTGATTGGTGCTTGTAGCTTTTATTCAAAATCTCTCTCACACACACATCTCAATGGTATATATTTCAGCCTGAAAGATTGTTGTGTGTTGTCCAAGATTGTATGTGATGGTATTAGAAAATATGACCAAATAAGTCACAAGTTGAAACAGTTGCAGTTCTGTGGTTTAAGGGGAGGTTTACATATATATATGGGAAAAAGTCAAAAACTTTGAGCTTTTTTTTTTCAGAGAAAGAGAAAAGATATACAAATAACGGCTTTTTCTTAAATAAATAATATTAAAAACTTGAACATTAAAAAAAATATATTTTTTTTAATGACAAGACACATATAACCTTCGCTATTTGTATCTAGGTAGCAATTGTGCACAGAAACACGGTCAAACTGCGTAAACTTTAGCATACGCAAAAGTGATCCGAAATTGAAAATAAAAAGGAAAGTTAGAAATATATTAAATTTGTTGGAGGTTATACCTAAATTAACACAAATAAGTCGAAAGCAAACAATGTGGCAGATGGACTTGATTTGATTATTTTCTATTTCTTTTTGTGTGTATGTGGATATAAAAATGTGGAATATGCAATTTTAGTATATTATAGGTATAACCTCCAATAAAAACGGTTTACATTAAGAAAACAAAAGAATTAAGTTGATATATTGAACACTTGAAGGAACTAGAATTAACGCAGATTTAAAAAATCATGTTTCGAGAAAAATGCGTTCAGTTTCTCAAGCAAAAATTTTTAACAAATAGTTCAACATACACTTAGTCAGCTATTCCAGCACTATACATTAATCCTTCTCTTCTTCATACTTCTGCATTTGCAAAAATTTGTTGCTTCCCTTTAGACAGCACAGCAAGTTTTGCAGCGCCTGGACATGCTCTGCTCTGCTCGTTGTATGCGCTGACGATCAGAATTGATGACGAAATTTTTGGCATCAAGTCTACTGCAATTCCCACCGCATTCATTATTGTAATTCAGAAAAGTAACCTTCATTGAATAAATTGCGGCAATGTAGGTAGCAAGTTGAATTGTTTATGGGTCGCAGTGTAAATCTTTTGAAGCTAGTTTCTACACACATGAACTAAACGAGTCGTTTCAGTTTTGACAATTTTTTCCAAGCATCTTTGCAAGAAATCACTCTAGAAAAAAAATCATAAATCCGCCTAATAGCATCTTGATTTTTTTTTTTTGCAAAAGGGTCACGTATGAATGAAGCAAGCTCAACCTTGGCTTCTGCACGCGCCACTTACACAGGTTGTCTACACCTTTTGGACAATAAATGTGTCGTGGATCCCCGTCGGTTGAAAATTTATAATGAAAATGAGCCCAAATAGCTGCCTTCATTTTTTATGCAGAATCTGGATGTTGTGTAATTGCTAGTCCACAGTACACTATTGTTAAATTATCAATAACTTTGTCAGTCAGTTTACCAGCGCCCTTTCTTCAAAGTCTACTCATTCTTTTTTGTACATTTCCAACGCATTCTCTTTTTTTCTTGAACAGTAACATCTTAGTACGGCTAAAAATCACAAATTGCTTAAAAAGTTTGTCTTATCTCAGTCGCCTATCCGAAATCGTGCGAAAAATTTCTTTTAAGGCATCGCATCGACTTCCATTTTTTCCTGTGCTACTCTGATGATCCGTAGTGCGGTTATCTTTGCCATCATATTCTAGCCAGCTTTTATAAGAAATTTAGTGTAAGTAGGTAAGTGCATCTGCAATAAATTGATACATTTTATGGTAAGTAGTTTTCTAAAGCGTGGGAAAGTGTGTTTTAAGTAAAAGAAATATTGTTAGATCAGTTTCTTCAAATGTGCGTTTTATTTCGGATCTAATTGCTTCATATTATTGTAATATAAATAGCTACTCTGTCGTTTATTTGTGATCCCGACTACAGTGGCATTTCTAATCATTAAAGACAACTATACATACACTAACAAACAATAAGTATGATATTTCGACCAGAGCAGTCCCGAGTCGAATATAGTATTACATCTAATTTGCTCCGTTTGTGTTCGGTACACCCGCTCTTTTAATAAGCCGTAGAGGCTTAAACAATGCGAATATTACGAAACCGCTTTAACCATGTATGTTATATATTTGGAGCTTTCAAAAAATGCAAAAAACCAAAAATCGATTTTTCCAGTCAAATACATGTAAACTTCCCCTTAATCTGCTAAAGGAGTTAATCGTTATGACGTGATAAATTGTTGTGAATTCTCTCGTACTGTAAGTATAAGTCAGTTGCGCTCCGATTTTTTATCGTTACTGAAAATATCGCAGAGTGAAAGAATTTTACCGATATGTGCGCAACCAGTCTTATTGTAGTTAACGCATTTGAATCATAAAATTATAGACTTTATCGGTCGTGTCGTATTCGGAGGATCGTTCCCATATATTAAATCGTGAATTATGTGTGTAATAATTACATAATTACAAATTGAACATAGTAGTAATGATTTACGTTTGGTGGGGCTCGCAAACTAAACACTGCGGAACTATTCCTTGTGTAAGGTGAAGCCATCGTTAGAACTATTACCTGGTCAATTACACAGAATCGGATCGTGGTCTGGCAACTCCCGAATATAATTGAAATCTGTGGGATAGCTAAAATTCCCTTAAATCTAGTAATTGTCAGCCTTTGTCCTAGAATGTGCGAGTAGATAATACCTACCCGTTCGTGTAGGCGTCCTTGTGTGCAAGTTTAGGACAAACACTGTCAAATTACTTCTTTTTGATGATAACACATCGGCGGCGAATTTATTTCAAGGCTTGTATTAAATCAAGATGGCTGCATTAATAAAAAAGGATAATATTATGAAAAGGACTCTTATCTCATGCAGGCGAAAGGTATAAGAACACACCTGCATTCATTTTCCTATGTTACACTTACTTTAAACTGGGATATATTGCACGAATACCTTATATAAGTCCTCATTTTTCAAGTTTGCTCAACCGGAAACACAAGATATGTGCCTGAAAATTCAATTCCAATACTATCACCTTGTTTATCCAATGTAAACCTTATCTCATTCATACTGGAGGTTCGCATAAATCTATTTCATTTTATATTTATACTACAGTAAATTTGAAAATAAATATATTAAAGCAGTTGGATTTATTTATAAATCTCTCGTACGTAATTTTGCACTTCTCATTTATAATAGAACAGCACTTTTATTCCTATCGAATTCTCTTTTTTATCCAAGGCACTTTATTTTATATCAAGTAAATACTTTTTCAAATACAAGATGGGCGATATTTCATTTGAAATATCAAGCAGATGTAGTTGAGGGTCGCCTAAATTTAATTTTCGATTACAGATAATAATAATTGGCGCGTATATAAATACTTATTTTTTGGAAAGTTGCTCTCAATCGTACAACTTTTTTCTCAAAATATTTAAATTGCCATCAATATGGTTACCTTAGGGGAAGGAATATAGAGACCGCATTATTTGATCTTGTATTCTCTCATCTGTGCTAAAGTATATTGGCTTGTCTGGTGGTACGGTGTCACTTCTTGATAATTATCTTAATAATCGCAGACAAATGGTGAGGCTTAACGGTGTTACTTCTAGTTGCCTCACACTCTCGCAGGGAGTTCCTCAGGGATCAATTTTGGGACCCATTTTATTCACAGTATATACTCATAAATTGTTGTCCTGTGTGAAGAACTGTCAATATCATGTCTATGCGGACGATACACAGTTATATTGTTCTTTTTTTACCATCGAATTGGAGAACTGCTGTGAATAATGTCAATGATGACCTCGCTCGTTTATACACTGCTTCTGTTGAACACTGTCTTCAGATAAATCCTATTAAATCCCAAGTAACGTTGTTTGGATCAAAAAAAAGTTGTCGTGATTTAAGCAATGTTTTAGATATTAGGGTTCACAATTTGCGTCTACCTATTGTTGTTAGAGTTAAAAATTTAGGGGTTTATCTGGATAATTCCTTTCGATATAGAGATCAAATATGTAAGTATATACAGATTGCATATATGAACTTAAAGAAATTATATCCTCTAAGATTTGTCTTGAATTCTACCATAAAGAGGAACCTATGTGATGTTTTTGTTTTGTCACCTTTTAACTATTGTTCTTCAGTTTTCCATAGTGCGTTGGATAGCTTTACTGCGGGTAGAATCCAGAAAGTTCAGAATGCATGTCTGAGGTTTGTTTTTAATCTGCGCAAGTTTGATCATGTATCTCATAAATTGTCTGAGACAGATCTCAATTTGTAAAATATAATAATAGTACTTCCAATATTACAAATATCAAGCATGGTGTACCACAGCGATCCGTTCTTGGACCATGTTTGTTTTTAATTTACATCAATGACCTAGAGCATTGTGATATTAACACCGATTTTTTTTCTATTGGCTGATGATACCACAGCTATTAACTCTGACTTCTCAGAAGTGGGTCTCAGTGCCAGTACTGAGAACATGGATACTGCTATAAATATTTGTTTTTAGCAATAATATGTGTGTGAATTCAACTAAACTGCAGAGGCAGATACTGTCACTGAGACCAACTGGGAATCACCTAATTAAACCTGTAAGGTTACTCGGCGTATTGTTGGATCCGAAGTTAACTTAGGATAATCATATCGATGATCTGTGTAAAAGACTCTCAAGCAATATTTTCTTGATCAGAACTTTAAAGAATAAACTATCCCCTATTATTTATTAACAGTATATTTTTCATTTTTTCATTCAGTTATGAGCTATGCCATTTTAGTTTGGGGTCATTCCAGTCATTTATTTCAAGCATTCAATTGAAAGAAGATTGTATCAAATTATAACTACAGCTTCTTGCGGTTTCGCCGTGTGTCAAAACTTTCGCTCGACGTTTTCGCTGTTTCACACTGACAGCTTCTTCAGGATAACTGAACTGATTCTCATGGTCCGACATTCTTCTATATAGCCCCGTGTAGTTTCCGCTCCATTGACCGTGACGGTTCGTAGTAGGCTCTTCCACGTGTTGCTAAGGTGGTACCTTCTTCTCTGTTAACGGTTTTATTCTTTTCTATTTCTATGGCTTCCTGATGAGTCTTTTCCGTAGTTCTTGGTGGTAGTTAATACTTTTACATTCTTGAAATCATTTTGTGTCCGGTGTCGTGCATGTGTTCTGCCACCGCTGATTGCTCGGTCCTTCTTAATCTTGCGTCCCTCTCGTGTTCTTTTTATTCTTATGTCGATGGCTCTTCCTGTTTGTCCGACGTAGCACTGTCCGCATTGGCAATGTTTCTTGTAGATACCTTCTGTGCGCCCCTTGGGTATCTTATCCTTGGCGGTCGGTAGATTACTTGGATCGACGTTCAGTCCGAAGCGTACTTGTACGTTACGTTTCTTCAAATTCGGCCTAACTTTTTCGGTGACTCCTGCTATATAAGGGTAAACACGCCATCCCTCTTCCGTGGTTCTGTTTTTCTCCAGTGTCGTCTTCTTCTTAGTGGCTCTCCTTATGTCGATGTCAGTGTAACCATTCTTCTTTAGTGCTTTCTCCAAATGTATCTTTTCACTGATGGTTTCGGCTCTGGATAGCAAAGTTTGTATTAATGTCTTCTTCTGCATCGGATGATGGTGAGATCTTGCATGCAGATATCTATCGGTGTGCGTTTTCTTTCTACATACTGCGTGCTGTAGCATTCCCTCTTTTGTTTTCTTGACCATAACATCCAGGAAAGGGAGATTTCCATTTTGTTCTTTCTCTATGGTAAACTTGATGGCTGGGTGCTGTGAGTTTATGTGTTCCAAGAACTGTTGTAGTTTTTCTTCTCCGTGTTGCCATATTACAAAAGTATCGTCGACATATCGCAGCCAACACTTGGGTTTCATATCGCTGGAACTTAGGGCTTCTTCTTCAAATGCTTCCATAAACTAGTTGGCTATTACAGGTGATAAAGGACTTCCCATTGCTGTTCCGTTCTTCTGCTCGTAGTATTTTCCTTCATACAAAAAGTATGTCGTGAATAAGCACAGTTTCACTAATTCAATGATGTCTTCTTGTGTCCAAGTCTGGAAGTAAGGCCAGTGCGTCCTCCGTGGGTATGTTCGTGAATAGAGATATAATGTCGAACTTACTAAAATGTCTGTAGGTTCAGTCTTCAGCGTAGACAGGATATCCACGAAATGTTTCGAATTCTTCACATACGTTGCAGCTTGTCCGGTATATGGCTTTAGTAAGTTAGCTAAATATTTCGACAAATCGTAGGTCGGTGATTCCATGTTGCTTAAATCGGTCTTAATGGCACTCCTTCTTTATGTATTTTTGGTATTCCATACAGCCTGGGTGGTCTAGCGGTCTTGGTAGCAATCTGTTCTGCATCTCTTTAGGTATCGATGAAGTCTTTATGCTCTCCCTTACTGTTTTTGTGATCTTCTCCGTTGGATCTTTTCTTATTTCCTTGTAGGTGTTCTCGTCAAGTAGTTCATTCATCTTTTTTCGGTAATCTTCTTTATTTAGTAGTATTGTTGCATTCCCTTTGTGTGCTTTGAGGATAACGATGTCTTCTTCAGCTTTCAAATTCATAAGTGCTGCGTCTTCTTCCCTGGATAGGTTGCGTTTCGGTGGTTTTGCTTTCTTCAATGCTCTGCTTACTTCTTGTCGCACTTCTTCTGCTTCGATGTTCGGAATCCTTTATCGCTGCTTCTACCTCCGTGCTGATTTCTTCTTTGGTACTCTTTGGGTGCAATGACGTAGTTCATCCCTAAGCAAGTACTTTTGTTTCGTCTGCAGATAGTAGCTTCGTTGATAAATTAATCATAACGTTCTTCAGTGTACCAGGTTGCTCCTTGATCTTCTTTTCTTCCATCCTTGCAAAGTTCTTCACTTGTGTTGTTCTGGATTTCTCGAACTCAGTTTCTGCTGCTTCCCAGGTTATGCGGTCGATAAGGTCCCAAACTTCTTTTGACAGTTTGTTGGCTAATATCAAATGTAGCTCCATGATCATCTTGGAAATCAGATGTAGCTCCGTATACACTTGATGCACTCGTTCTCGTAGTAAGGCTTCCTCCGTTCTTCTTAAGATTTTCTTTGCGGCATCCGTTGTTATGTGATGTTTCAACTTTACGAAGTTAGGTGTAATCTTCTTGTCTCGGCATCGACGTAGAAATGCCAAAGTTGACCAATAACTTGTTCTTCTTGTGCCGTAGAGAATCTAGTCGTCTAGTAGAATAAGTACAATTCGTGAACGGTTCGATGCAATCAGCTGGGGCAAGAACACATTGCAGAAGGACAAGAATAAAAGTAATAACTACCACCCAAGAACTACAGGAAAAAGACTCATCAGGGAAGCCATAGAAATAGAAAAGAATAAAACCGTTAACGGAGAAGAAGGGTACCACCTTAGCAACACGTGGAAGAGCCTACTACGAACCGTCACGGTCAATGTAGCGGAAACTACACGGTTGGATGCACCAGGGGCGTATATAAGAAGAATGTCGGACCATGGAGAATCAGTTCATGTGTATATCTGTCCCCTATTTAGGCGAATTTTTTACTTGAGGTTATTAAATATTTAATACCTATTACTAAACATTTTTCTCAGTGCAATAATAAAGATTCTTTTCCTCTTGTCAACTCCATCCGGGGACACACGGTATAACTTACTTTTAAAATTTGAGCCTTATAGTCTGAAAGACTTTCTAGATATAAGCGTTTAAACTTTCTTTTCTTTTGTGTGACGTTTGTCTTTGTTCTATTGATCTAGAAAGAAGCCGTATTATTATTATTATTAATGATAAATGAAAATAAAATTTCTTGGATGCCCCACGCTGGGCGCCAAAATCTATGCCCTGCTTTCTCCAACACAATGCTTCGAGTATTCATTTTTAATTTTGATTAATCAATTATTGATACAATAGGTTTAAAAAGTTACGCCATACGCCGTAAGAGACATTGTCCATCTTAGTTTATGTCATATATAAATTACGCGATAATATTTCTACGTGATTAAATTTCGTAGAATGTTACACGGTATAGCGCGAGTAAATCTGTGCAGCTCCCAATAAATTTTAAAAGAGCAGCAAAGCCGGGCAGGGCGTATCGGTGTCCGGAAAAATGCAATTTGATGCCGCCACTACCGCCACCGGCAACGTCCAGTACACGTCCACCCCGACACCAGGAGAAGACGGCATGGCGGCCGTTAGATGGCTGTGGGGAATCCCCTAACGTAATAACGCTTTAATCTGTGCCCGCTCCGGATACTCGTCAGCTTGTAACGCCAATGTCCGCGGCAGCGCGTTCGAACGAACCGGGCAGACGAGACGTATGGCCTGGGCGGCATCATCAATCATTTCTACTATCAGAAGGACGCGAACTCATCATCTATACATTCTTGCGTAAAGGAGGATGAAGAAGGCAGAATGATTCACATAATATGGTTACATATCAACCGGCAACCGCTGCGGTACTCCTATGATTGCGCTGCCGTGACGTTGGATTTGATTAAGCATCGTTTGGGATCTCCGCATTTAATCTTCTAATTGGTTTCAACAGATTTGACGTATGTCAGAAAGACGGAACGGCATTCGGGATGTTTCTTACCGGTTTACACCTAAACTCAGAAAATACAATATTAAACCACGTTGATAGAAAGGGTTTTTTTTTTGCAAAGTTATATCAACTCATACACTATAATAATACATATATCCTCCTTAACACCTCTATAAATAAGTTAGTAGACCCTCTGTAGAAAATGGGATAAATAGAATTGAACAAAATCATAATCCGATTAACTGAATGAGTGCTTTAATGTCAAATGAAACGGTGTTTTTATGCTATTTTTTGCAATTAGTTTTAAAATTTCTCTTTTTGTAAAAGCAAAACGAGAAAAATTTGATAATCTAGGGAAATTTTGTGGCGGTTGTCACCAGTTGTCACCTTGGTTTGGCACAAGATTTAAATTGACAAGTTAATTTAAAATTGACACATTTTTGAAATTTGTTATATATTATATTACTAAAGTAACTATATTATAATATTTAATATGAGTTCTACAACTTTTTCATGCAGTCCGCCTGAAATACGGCAAATTGCTGAAAAAAACCATTAATAATTTACTTCCGGAGAAATCGTACACTATGTATCAAAAGCGATACAAAAATTTTGAAAAATGGTGCAAAGAAAAGGAAATTCTTCATATTTCTAAGAACGTCTTACTTGCTTATTTTGAAATGCTACGTAAAGATTATAAATCGTCATCATTATGGTCGATTTATTCGATGTTAAGATCGTGTTTAAATGTACATAGAAATGTGGATATATCAAAATATATGAAACTTCAAGCATTATTAAAACGGCTATCTAAAGGTTATCAAACAAAAAAATCTAGAATTTTAGAAGAAGAAGATATTCATAGATTTTTGAAACAAGCCGATGATAAAATATACTTAGCTATAAAGGTTAGTGTTGATTTTATTTCGTTACTTTTTTGTAAATTCTTTATATTCTAGGTATATAATAGGATATAATGGAGCCTGTAGGCGAGAAGAATTAATTAATATATGTGTGGAAGATCTTCAATACAATTCCAATTCCATTATAGTCAACATACCTAAAACAAAAAACAATGTACCCAGAATGTTCGCAGTGATTGATGTAAACTGCATCGAACTTATAAAAAAATATAATCTGCGGCCTAAACGGTTACTCACAAACGTTTTTTTCTAACTTATCGTCATGGCTGCTTAATTAATAGCCCTATCGGTATTAAACACCATGGGAAATGATTCCTAAACAAATTGCCAGTTTTCTTCATTTACCAGATCCTCATCTTTATACAGGACATTGTTTTAGAAGATCCAGTGCGACACATATAGCAAATACTGGAGGTGATATTTTAACTATAAAACGATTAGGTGGCTGGAAAAGCACGGCTGTTGCTGAAGGTTACGTTGCCTCTTCTATGAAAAATAAAATTGATGTTGGAAATATGTTTGCACAGGAAAATAATGTGAATCTACCTGGAACTTCTGGGAATGGTTCACAGTTTGAGTACTCCAACAGAAGCAATATCACTATCGCAGAGAACGATAATTTTCAACAGAATGTTTCTACTGCACACGGTATCACTACCACTTCGAAAGATAATTCAAACGTTAATATAAATGTTTATAATAGTTGTACTATTTCAAAGATTAATTAAAAATATCAAATCTTACAATGAATTTTAATATAATAACCTCAAACTTGCTTGCAAAATTGTCATATTGACATCTCCATTTCTGTTGCAATGTGACCAACTTAAATAAATCTGCTTAAATGTTCCATTTCTATTACGCAACTAGTGCTGTAATAGACCCTATTACGGCACTAGTGGAATAAATGGTATGGTTACGGTACTAATTGCAAAAAAATATTTTTGGCAATTTTTTAATACATAAAAACTTGATAGTAATGCAATATTTAACTTTTGCTCAACGTTTCGCTGTTCATATTGGTAGCTTCTTCAGGATAACTGAACTGATTCTCCATGGTCCGACATTCTTCTTATTATATTGTTATGATATTAATTAAAATCGTCACTTGGCTTTTAATATTAGATAAAATTAAAAATCGTCTACTTCCTTAATATATGGACGAAAATTCCTTCGGCCGAATAAAAAGTTCAGTTTTGAAAATAGGACGTCACAATTAAACAAAGTATGATTTAAAAGCTACCAGGTTTTTTGTCCACGCGAGGTGCTAACAACGGGACAGCGATGAATGGAGGGAAAACTGGTATATACATGCAAAAATATGCAGGAAATGCAAAACTGTCAACCGAAATTAAAAACTATTGTAGACGCGGACTGCGAAACGAGTAAATTAGTTTAAATACTTTCAAACACGGTTAATTGTCTGCGCCGAAAATTCGGGGAGGGGGAGGGGAAGGGGAGTACGTCTGACTGCGGTTGGTGTGGACGTGGGAGGTGAATGACAGGAGTGGGACGGTGAAATTTCCATCATCTATTGAAAGTAATTACCTAGTGTTCGACGCCAACTTGGCAGGAGAGAAGAAGGCGGGTAGACGTTTGAAAATACAGTAACAGAATCGTTATTGTCGCTAAAGGCTGATTCATTAAGTTTTATTGGTCTCCTAATAAACAGTTTCATTGTTAAAAAGGGCCCTTCAGCGAGTCTATTCAGGAAATTGTTAAGTGGAATAGCGGATATAATATTACCTTATCAAATTTTGGAGAATTACCATTCGCCTCTTTGGAAATGCTGAAGAGGCCATTTTAACTTTAATAACCTATTATTGATTTCCATATTATATACAATACAAGCTATTCAAGGCATTCAGAGCAATACCGAACATTCTCAATTAATTTGCCATTAAACATAATCGATGGTGTGCCTATGTGATCTCCTTAATATACGTTTGAAATATAAGGGTTCGCATTGTGAAATTGTCATCGCAAATCTATCGAAATAATACAACTAACTAAATTAGCTGATTAAAATAACATATATTTAGATGGCACTAGCGTGGGTATACACGCAGAAGTGGATCTCGGATAGCAAGTCAAAAAAATTCAGCTTTGTGTAGGAATTCACCACAAAACTTAGTGACAAAGCGAGCGGGTTCAAAACACCATCCTGAAGCTGAATAGAAATGCCATCAAATGCTACACGTCCCCTATTCTTGCTGCCTTACAGCTGGCCTTCCAATCCTATTCCTTTTAAAAAGTGTAGGATGTCAGAGGGCCCCAGTCTAGATAAGTCTCCCTCTTCGATTTCACATGCACCCAGGTACAATGCCCTCGGGTTGCACAGTGCTACGCAGTTTGAGAAGAGGTGGATGGATGTTTCATCCTGTTTCCCACAAAATCTGCATTCAGGATCTTTTTCCAATCCAAGCTTACTCAGGTGTCCTTTCAGTTTACAATGGCCTGAAAGTATCCCTGTTAATATGCGAACATTGTTCTTACTCAGGTTGATGCATTCTGTAAACCTCTTCTGGTTACAAGTTCCCAGAAGAATTTTACTTTTCCCTCATTCCCTGGAGATTTTCCCAGTAACTGGATTTTCTCTGCTCCATTTCCATTTTTAGTTTCTTCAGTATTGTACTGCTACTTAACCCGCAAAAGGGTTCAGGTCCTACGAAAGGCATTCCAGCCCTTTTTTTGCGAGGTTATCCGTTATTTCGTTTCCTTCCACTCCTGTGTGACCGGAACCCACAGGGGGTTACTTTATTTTTTTGCCTAGCTCATTTTAGTTTCCTAGGCATTCCCAGACCATCTTGGAGCTGATTCATATGAGTTCAGCGCCTTGATGGCTGCTTGACTATCAGACACGATGATAATCTCCTGCTTCCGATAGTTCTATCCATAATGAACTGAACACATCTCCAATAGCGTGTATTTCCGCCTGAAATATACTTGAGTATTTTCCAAGCTTTCGAAATATGTAGTTCTAGCCCATATATTCCTATTCCAGTTCCTTCTGCCGTTTTGGAGCAATCAGTGTACCATTTGATGGCATTTCTATTCAAGTTCAAGATGGTGTTATGATCCCACTCGCTCTGTTACTTAGCTTTATGATGATTCTTTCAAAAGCTAAATTTTTTTAACATATCATCCGGGGCATATCCCAGGTTTGATCACCGTCAGGAGATTGAGGCTATGCTAATCATTCCTTCCTTGACCATTCTTAGTGCGGTTCTTTTCGCCACACCCCTCTACTACTATGTGGAGGGGGCAAGATCCAATACTACTTCATAGCTGCTGTTGGGCAGGTTCTCATAGCCCATTATGCATACAATGCTAATCTTTGCACTTTCGAGAGGTTAATCTCGCGGTGGCAGATTAGTTTTCTTTTGCTCCATGCTACTGATGCATAGGTGATGATCAGTCTCACTATCGCTGTATACATCCAAGCAGTATTTTTGGGTTGCATCCCAATTTTTCCCTGCAAAGTTTCTGCACACCATCACAGCTTTTTGGCCTTGTTGGTTACTTAAATTCATGTTTGTTCCATAGAAGTTTATTGTCTAGGTAAGGCCTAGATATTTAACTTCTGCTCTCCATTCTATATTTTGCCATCCAGTTTATGGTTCTTAAAGATTGGATTTTTTTCCTGGTAAATGCTACTAGGGTTGTCTTAGTGGGCTTGACATTGAGTCCATCGATTGACACACCTTTCGTGAAGTTCAAACTCTTTGAACTTGTCACAGAGGGTATTCTCAAATTTGCCTCTTGCAATATCATCAACATACCCTTGGCAAGATATGCCTAGATCCGTCAGTCCGCATAAGAGCAAAATTCAGCAGAGAAAATCCAATTATTGGGAGAATCTCCAGGGAATGAGGCAAGCTGAAAATCTTTTGGGAACCTGCAGAATGCATCGATATGAGTAAGAACGTATTAACAGGAATACCTTCACCCCAATGTAAACTGAAAGGTCATCTGAGTAAGTTTGGATTAGATTTGGCACGTAGATTTTGTAAGGATCCATCCATCGCCACTCAAATTGCTTAGCACAACTCAAGGACGATGCATCTGGGGGGATGTGAAATCGAAGAGGAAGACCTACCTAACCTGAGATCTTCCCAATTCTTTTGCATTTTTTTTTTTAAAGAAATAGGCCAGCTGTAAACCAGCAAGAATAGAAGACAGAATATGAATATCAGCCTCCATTCATACTTATGCTGGGCGTGGAGAATCTCACAGCTAACAGCTACATAAAGGAGTTGCTCACAAAGCAGACAGGTCTATTTTAAATAGCACATTCTGGGATTAATCTACTTTATATTGATTTCCATCTATTTTTTTTTTTTTTTACTTCGGTGATTCAATTAATTTTTTGATACGGTATCAATATCGCTTTTCCTTCCCTTTTCCAGGATTTTGCTTAATTCCTTTGTTCTCTCAATGACCATAGTCTGATTGTCTAATCTCTTTAATGCCCTAGTTGCTGGCATCACACATAATCACATTTTTTTATGATGAGTCAACAGAAGCAAACATCCTTCAAGCGATGAAATCATCAATGTTAACTCCGATAGGATTCAGAAAGTCAAATCACGTCGGTATTTGTGGCAAAATTGAAGTTAAATCACCATGTTTGCTACCCTCTACGTTGTTATCAATTTGTAAACATAGATTGAATGATGACAATGTAAAAAAAAATGGAGAAAATACCGTATCATATGGCCATAAGAATATTTACATATTAATTTTCCTTACTATACAAGTATGTATATTCCCCCCTGAGTCCAGAAGGATTTATCACGACATGACAGCTTGTCTTAAAAAATTAATAACGACGCGTACGAAAGAGGATACCATCTTCGTATAACAACTCCGTCAAAAGTTCAACGACATCTAATATAGAGATATTCGCTTCTGTTACCACTTCAGGTTAATTGCCCTAACACTTTCTTGTGCGCCTACGAAAAAAGTGAAAAAAAAAAAATGGTATCGACAAGCTCGGAGTTTATACAAAGGCGTTTTTCGGCACGTCAGGGCGACGAATCAATCCTCATTATTGCGGCGTTTATAAAAAATAAACCGCCATACCTCGAACAATGCAACAACAAGAGCGAGGCAATTTCATAAAAAGGTCCGCCCTTAATGGATATAAATGTACAATATAACTGTAATTAATCAATCGGGGGGGATTCCTGTTTAACGGCGCTGTGGATGCCGAAAATAATGCAAAGTGACAGGTGTGGGAGGCCACGAATTGATCTGCTCTTCCATTTCGTAAATGGTTTGTTTATAATTTTAAAATCCGACAAAGCGCCATTCCCCCCCCCCCCCCCCCACCCTCTAGTCATATTTACTTTGAAAATGCTTTATTTTTAATTTTTTTAATGACCCTGTTACCCTGTATGTGACTCCAATTCAATGCGCAAGAGATTAATCAAAGTTCGTGTAATGTTACTAACAACTTTAATGTATTAAAAAATCACACATAAATAAATTTTATTTAAAAAATAGTATAAAACAAGAAAGAACCATCCATAGTAATTTTAGTAAATCGTCATGGAGGATACCAACCAAAAACTATAATATTCATGTTACACCATAACTTGGGGGCATATATAAGTAAACACTGTTATTTTTGGCGCCCAGCGTGGGGCAAATATACGATATAAAGAATTTCGACTGCAAAATTTATTAATATATCTGTTTCAATTTTTAAATTTACTTTTAATAATTAAAACATGGCAACAGTATTTTTATTTTATTTTTTTTGATTATCAATAACATTTTTTATATCAATCAATTTATTATATATTTTTATTATTTTTATCTCAGTCTTGCAGAGGATTCTTCAAACAAACTAACATTTTAAATGTATATGGTATTTACATTTTTGAATTGCTAATCTTCTTATTTAAAAACAAATACTTATTCGAGGATAATGAATTACAACATGAGTATTCTAGAAGGTTTAAAAATGATTATCGTTACCCCAAGCATCGACTCACACTAACAAGGGAACACCGGCGGGTGTCCCCCTCCGATTTCGATGAAGCTTAACAGATCGAAAGAGTACTTAAATAAGAGACACGTATTTTTTTTTTATCGGCGTATCCGCACGATTTGGGGTAAGCCCCCCAAAGTTTGGACGATTTTTCAATTTTTGCAAATATTTCCTAAATTATAACAGATATTAATTTTCTTCTTAACATAAATTTGCAGCATATGCATGCCTAAGGGTGGCGTTGTCCGTATCGCAAAAAGTTAATAACGGGGAGGGGTACCCCGCACCCCTTTTTTTTACATTTTTTCTTTTCTTATTCATCAAAAGAAGGCGATTTTACATAGAATACAATGATGTATAACAAGTTTAGAAAATTATAATTGTAAAAATAGAAAAATAATAATAAAGCTTCAAAATTAATAAACTTGTTTATTGATATAATCAAATGAACTATAACAGAAATAAGTTTTTATCCTAATATAATTTCCAGCATAATACATGGTCTCAAGGTAGATATCTTCATAAAAGTTATAACGGGGACGGGTACCCCATACCCCCGCATTTTTTTAATAAGTTTATTCATTATTCATCAAAAAAGGATCGCTTTTAGAACTTTTTCGGATATAGTGATTCTTATGAACTACGACATAGATTTACATCAGAGAAACAATATTATTAAGTTGCAATCCCTAACCCATAATCAGTTTTCTTCCCAAGATTTTTCGACGTATTCAAGTAACTCGTGGTATAAGAGTGGATACGTTGAGGAAAGACCTGGGCCCTTTAAAAATCCTGGTAGAGTTTTGTTTTAACAAAGATGCGCAGTCTACACCCTTGTGTAGTATTTGCAATAAACCAGCTATTGTGCGGTGTTCATGGTGCAAACAAAAATCTGTGTTTTAAACACTTTTACACAGACTATCACTACTGTAATACTTACATAGCTTAATTACTGTATGTATATTAATCTTGTTCGCTATTGCAATACATATGTACCAATAATCGCATTACAGTATGTCATGTATTTAAACATTTATAAGCATTATAATGTTTTTCTAATTCTGTTCTATTGTTTCCGAAATGTTATAATCGTTACAACACATTAGTTATATTTATGCTCCATTGAATACTTACATTGTACACCTACATTGCACGAAAAACTTGAAATAAATTAAAAATATATATGTATGTATTATTTAATCCTTCGTCCTGTGTAGCAAATTGTCATATATACGCACTAAAGGATTATGGTATTCTAAGAATGAATAACATTTTATTAAGGAAATATATAAAATGCAGTCACTAACTGCAGTTGATAAAACGATTTATATTGCTACCACCGATAAAAGTTTCGTATAGTATATAGTATAAGTTAGTAGGCATAGAAAGGTTTGACCATAGCTTATCGAGTAGATACAATTCTAAATTAAGAAATATTTAAGTAAGGAGAGCAGCGGAGTAACGATAACAAAATATTGTTGTTAATGTACTATATTATTATTATTTACAATTATTTTTATTATTAATCCTCCAAATTTATTACCATTGTTTTCTATGTAAAAGCGATCTTTTTTTGCTGAATAATGAATAAACTTATTATTAAAAAAATGCGGGGATATGGGGTACCACGTCCCCCGTTATTAGCTTTTTATGAAGATATCTACTTTGAGACCATGTATTATGCTGGAAATTATGTTAAGGATAAAAACTTATTTCTGTTATAGTTCATTTGATTTATATCAATAGACAAGTTTATTAATTTTGAAGCTTTATTATTATTTTTCTATTTTTACAATTATTAATTTTCTAAACTTGTTATACATCATCGTATTCTATGTAAAATCGGCCTTCTTTTGATGAATAAGAAAAAGAAAAAATGTAAAAAAAAATGGGGGGTACGGGGTACCCGTCCCCCGTTATTAACTTTTGCGAATACGGGCGACGCCACCCTTAGGGCCATGCAATATGCTGCAAATTATGTTAAGAAGAAAATTTTAATATCTGTTATAATTTTAGGAGATATTTGCAAAAATTGAAAAATCGTCCAAATTTTGGAGGGGCTGTACCCCAAAATCGTGCGGATACGCCGATAAAAAAAAAATACGTGTCTCTTATTTTAAGGTACTCTTTCGATCTGTTAAGTTTCATCGAAATCGGAGGGGGACACCCGCCGGTGTTCCCTTGTTAGATCACTCTGGTTTTCAACGGCTCATATGGACTTGATCAGTCTACTTATATATAGTCATTGCCCTAGGCCAACCGTAAAGTTTTTAATTTACGAAATCGAAATTATATAATGCCCCACGTTGGGCGCCAAATCCCTATTGTTGATAAATTATTGATTTATTCATAAATATTACAATTGTCATATTTTTCCGTCACACCAATTAATTTCTTTTCGCAGCATCGTAATCAAAACTCGTCTCAGTTCTGTGCACCCCCCTTCCACCTTCCGCAAATCCGTTACGCGAAACAACTGCTCTCGAGAACAGGGACGTGCTCCTCCACTAGAGAATTCGGTTTCATAAAATTAATGTTTCAATAATGGAAACATGAAATAAGACTTGGGCGCTATTAAGACCACCGTCATTAAAGCCACGGTGATGCTTTGAGGGGTACGTGCGACGACGCAGGGACGGGGGAGGGATGGGGAAGGGGGGGGCGGCGTAATCTCGGGAAGCCGAGACTGCTCCGAGTACAATTCTGGCTCCTCCCGAATTAGAAGTTGAGTTCGAAACACTAATTTCTTAATTAACAACTGTGACCTCATAACTTATTGTTAAGGGCCGTATTTTCCAAACAGACAAAAAGATGAACAGCCGCCGCCCACGCTTATGCACAATATAATTAATAGCGATAATTCTTACAATACCTGCCGTCTTATATTCGCATCCGATGTCGGTTAAGAGAGTCACGATCCGGTTTTGTTTATAAACGTGCATATTGCTCTGTTCCGCCCCGTTCCGCGCCCTAATACGGGAAAGAGATAGCCGGCAAGGTTATTTATAAACAACCTGGCGACGTACTAATTTGTAACGCGGAGAGCTATGGTATTCGGGGTAAAAAGGGAATGGAACGAGGATGAGCAAGGAGATAGGAATCAGCCAACTTCGTGGATGCTCGCCGGAGATCGCAGCCGGCAACTCTTGCCCATTTTATTTCGCAAGTTCGCCCCAACTGCCATTATACGACTAATTTCCCTATATCCCCGAAAGAATGATATATAATGCGGCATAAAATTACTTTATGAACAGTTAAGATAATAAATATGTCACTCTCGGATTGTTTTTATATATTTTTATGTTTGTTTTTTTCTGCTTCGCCCCGCATTCGCCCACGTTCCAAAAAGAGTTATTCCCCAATTGATTCCTAAATTGGTAATTTATGTCGCGAAAACAAGTTTCTTCTAATTCAATTGAAATATTTTTATTCTACAGGGTGGGTCAAATTCGATGAACGTACACTAGCGACACTTTCTAATTGTACGACCTACAGGGTAAAATAGAGCCCATATCTTTAACGTGGATAGTAGACGGATTTATGCAGTAACTGGCCGCTTCGAAATATGTAAACACAGATGTGCGGTCTCTCTGTCGGTTATTTTAAAAAAGCTTAGACTGGATTTATTAATGTGCGAAGTTGAATGCATCTCTTATGTATTTGTTATCTTTGCGTAGGAATAAATTTATTTGATGTTTGAAGTATTTCGAATAGCTGTAGTGTTATTAAATGGTTTTAAAAGGTATTTTCATTTTACAGTTGAACTATGACTAGGAACTAAACCAAAGGCATGTTAATTATACAATAAATAGCAATATCAATGGGTTTATTACTTTTATTCATTTTATACGTATGCAAATAATAATGAAACTATCAAATGGATCGCATGAAGACATTTAAAGTACTTAGCTATACTGAAATCAGTAAAGCACACCTCCGTTATGAATGAAACACTTTTTCAATATTACTGAACACATGAAAAAAGTGTTTCATTTCATCATTAGTTAATGCATTAACTAGATTGCGACAGCCCCTATGCAAGATATTAAACAATATAGTAATAAGGATTATTACTACTTCCACTTTTCGTGAAGTGGTGTTGCGCCAATTAATTTATTAAATGCAGAGAAATTTGTAGTAATTTCGTTATTGACAGAAATGCATGTTTTGTTTCCTGCAGCGTACCCCAAATATGCTTATATTTTTTAATCTAATTAATGTAATGATGATTCATATCATTTTTTTAACTCGCTCCGGCTTCCTTCTTTAACATTAATAATAAAGGAGATATGGCGAGGATGCATTCAAAACCATGATTTTTATATCAGATTATCAGATATTAGAAGGAAAAGCTCTACACTCGTCAGAAATATTTTTTATTAGTTATAGTAATGGTATGTTTCCATTAATATTAATAATAGCAAGACAAAATAATATTTCGATTATAAATCCCTAGTTTCAAAGATTTTACCTCAAAAGTCTCACAATATTTTTCAAAAGAAAATACAAAATTGAATTAGTGCTAAATTGAACAGTAGTGATAGCTATAAATACAAAATGCAGGTTTAAATTAGTAATTAATGATTAGTTTATATAAATATGAATTATTCATTATGTTAATATCGAAAAAAGGAGCGGGGCGAATTAAAATAGTTATGAAAACAATCATTGTGAATCAATTGGATTAAAAACACAAACATATTTGGTAAAGCTGTAGGGATTTGTAAAGAAAACAAAACATCTGTTTGTATACAATATTATATTTAAGGTAAGTAAATGAAAAAAAACGAATTGTGCTAACCGAGGTAGGTCGGCAGGCATAAGTATGCGCCTTTGATGTATTTAATTCTCTCTATTTTATAAGATCAATGTTTTTTTCTATGTTTATTTACTGCATTCTTTCCTTACATTTAAAGTAGATTTACTACAAAAAAACACCGAGACCGCACATCTGTGTTTACATATTTCGAAGACGGCAGTGAATGCATAAGTCGTCTACTACCCATGCTACACATTTAGGCTCTGTTTTATGCTGTAGGTCGTACAATTAGAAAGTATCGCTAGTGTACAGCTACAAGCAATTAAATCGACACCAAATTTGAATCTCATACCCAATACATACATTTCGTGTGTTTTTTTCTTAAAAAATAAAATTCAAATCATTAACATTTTTTATATATATACAAGGTGTTTCAGACCACTCGTCCACTATCTTTTTCTCGCGATCTATTGTAGCTAGACTGATGCGACAAAAAATTTAATAACAAAACCCTACCTAAAGAATCATTCGAAAATATTTTTAACTTCCGGAAACGTTCCATTATACCGGAAGTGGATAGCAATTTTCTTATTTTAAATAGAATCATATGTTTTTTCTTATCTCAATGCATTCTACAGATTATTTGAACACAATTTTCACTAAAGTTCTCTATCCCTAAATTCAACCGTTTTTGAGATATTTACGATTTTGTCAAAATTTTGACATTTTCATCTCTTTCGAAAACATATCATATTTTGTAAACCAGTAAAGATAATGATGTCATTTTTTTAGTATCCAAAAAAAAATAATTGTTCCTACCAAATTCTGTCAAAAGAACCACTAAATTAATTGTATACAGAGTGTTCATAAGTCGATTGTCAATTCGAATACATTTAACCTTACAAAATTCTTTTTTTTCAAATGTAACGTTATATTTCTAATTATACCATACAATGTAGAAATAAATTCTCCGTCGATAAGTATAAAGGATGCATATACCTATTTCTAGTCGTTTTCAAGATATCAACCATTATTTACTCGGCTATGAAAATTTTTGTACATTTCTTGCAGTAGGCTATGAAAATGACAAGTAGGTTTGACAATCATCAAAGCAGTGTTACTTTACTTCATCATTAAGATCTAATTTTTTCCATTAGTTATAAGGTTGAGGTTGATAGGAGTATTATAAAAGATATTTTACATTTATTGCTTATGTAGAAGGGGAATAGATGATACTCGATAATTTAAAGATGCCAGATAAAATGATGGTACTTATTACATTAAAAAAAAAAAATAGATCACAATAATCAATAAAAATTTATTCGTTTCTTTCTTCTATACACCGCTTCTATTCTGGCCTCAAAGTTCTTATGAACTCGAATTAGTTCTTTTCCGCTTATAGATCTACACGTTTGCCTTATTCTCATTTTCATTTCTTCCGCACTTTGCGGACGATTTTGATAAACAATATCTTTCACCCTTCCCCAAAAAAATAATAGTCTAAACATGTCAGGTCTGGTGATCTAGCTGGCCATGAAATTTCGGACCCTCTCCCAATCCATTTATTTGGAAACATTTCATTTAATTTTTCTCTCACATATACAGCAAAATGTACAGGACAGCCATCATGTTGGAACCACATATTTCTTCTTGTTTCTAACGGTACGTTTTCGAGGAGCACTGGCAATTCATTTGTTAAGAAATTGCTGTACACATTCCCGTTTACCGTTTCTTCAAAAAAGTAGGGTCCAATTATATGGTCACCAAGGATGAGGCACCACGTGTTTATGCTCCACACATTTTGATTGACAAGTTCTTGCATCCAGTGTGGATTTTCGTGTAACCAATAATGTAAATTATGATGATTTACTTCACCATTACTTTTAAATGTTGCTTCATCTGACCACAATACCTTTTCAAAAAATTGAGAATCTGCAATTAATTTTGTTTGTGCCCATCGACAAAAACGGACCCTGGGCTGGCAGCCCACTACATAAAATGTTCCAAAATTTTCATAGCCGAGTAAATAATGGTTGATATCTTGAAAACGACTAGGAATAGGTATATGCATCCTTTATACTTATCAACACATAGGAGGGTTTCCATACACAGGATTAGATTAGATTAGGATTGGGGTGGCCTATCGACCTGTTTCACCGCGACCTTTTCAGATCTATTGTGATCCCCTTTTTTTCCTAGAGGACACGCTCTAATTTTGCCCTCTAAATTAGGCCTATCATGTTTGAGAGCGGCTTCTTTATGTAGCTACTAGCTGTGGGGTTCTCCTCCCCCATTACTAGAAACCTTGTCCTCGCCAGGCCTTCACATTGGCACAGCACATGAACTGGTGTTTCTTCCTCCTCTTGGCAGTATCTGCAAGTTGCATCATCTACCAGGCCTATGTTGTACATATGCCTATTCAGTCTACAGTGACCAGTCAGCAGACCTGACAGTTTTCCAATCTTTATTCAGTAGATATCTCGTGAATTCAGGCCCTGCTCCTTTAGGAACTCTTTTGCCTGTTTTTGCCTCGGTGATTTTTGCCACCTCCATACACAGGACTGTTGGAGTAATGGTTTGGGGGATTATTGCCTATGGTAGCCGATCATCATTTCCCTTTATGCGAGCAGATGACAGTTGGGCTTGATGTTGATGATGCCCTACAAACCACTTTACTACCTCATCTAGATAGCCGTCCACATGTCCTTTTTTCAGTAAGACAACGCATGTCCTCGTATTGCCCGTGGAACTATGGACTTTCCCCAAGAAGCAGGTGTTAATATTTTTCCGTGATCACTCCGTTGACTCGATTTAAATCCCGTTGAACATGTATAATAATAATAATAATAATAATAATAATAATGTATTAAGCTGCCCAACAGAAAAGATCCATTTACAGGACAACAGCAACAATAAAATAAGTGTGCATATACATATATATAAATATATCTAATAGAAGCAAAGTTACTTAATCTAAACTATCATTAAATAACATCTTATTCGGCATAAGAAAGGAAAAAAAGTATCTTAAACACTAAAGTTAAGCAAGATATTAAAGTTAAAGTCATGTTCGGATTACTGATAATGAACTATCGGCATGCATTCATTAATTAATGAAGGCAAAGGAGTAAAGTGAATGTCAGTAGTGACGTTAGAAAGTGAATTGAAAGTAGAGCACATGCGATGCAGTGGTGAGTTTAGTAGGATGTTAGTGTTTGGTCTAGGACAGTAAAAGGTTGTAGAATATCTAGCTGATAGGCGAGGTACAGTGAAGCTGATCTCACTAAGTAAAGGTATGAATCAATTCTATTATGTAATAAATTAAACAAAAATTTCAGGTCAGCCTGGGACCGCCGAACATCAAAACTGAAGTAATATTGTATGCATGAAGTAAAGCGTTATGACTATATCCTTGCATGGGGTAAGTAAGGTGTTCCTTAAAGTAAAGATTTTTAGGAATCTACGTTGAACTTGTTCAAGGGAGTAGATGTGGCATCGATACGCAGGAGACCAAACCACCGCTGCGTACTCAAGCTTGGACCGTACATACGAGAAATACAGCGAGATAATGCAGGTAATGTTATGAAATTTAGTACAAGTTCTTATGATAATCCAAGCATTTTTAGTGCGCTATTACAGATGCTGTTATATGCTCTATAAAGAAAGTTTAGTGTCAAATATTACACCCAGGTCTTTAGTAGAAGTCGTACGCTCAAGTATGGTACCATCGTATAATAATCATATACAATAGGCCTTATTTTGCGTGAAAACGTAATCACCTTGCACTTAGAGACGTTCATGGAAAGCCTATTTTCAACACACCAGCCGTTGCAAGGAATCAATTTGATGTTGAAGGAGTCTGGAATCGTTGATTTCATCAACAGTAGCGTAGATTTTCAAATCGTCAGCAAAACAAAATGGTGGCATGACAGATGTCACACAGATCATTAATGAATATAGAGAACAGCAAGGGCCTAAGTTTGTTCCTTGAGGAACGCCAGATGTGAGATAAAAACAGCTGGACTCGTGACCTAAATATCTTACATAAGGGTTCTTTTAAATAAATAGGATGAAAAGAGTGATAGTAAGGATAAAGAAAAGCCAAGACGATCAAGTTTACGGAGAAGTAGGGAGTGGTCCACGCTGTCGAAAGCCTTAGCGAAGTCAGTATAAACCACATATACCTGCTTATTATTGTCGATGTTGGAAGCGAGAAACTGAGTAAATTCAACCAAATTCGTAACGGTGGATTTTTTGCTAACAAATCCATGCTGACTAGTGGATATGAGTGGATGCACCAACGGGTAAATACGATTATAATAACATTTCTCGAATATCTTAGCGAAGTTGTTAATTATTGCAATCGGTCGATAATTATCAATTGAGTGCCTATCACCCTTTTTGGGACAGGAACAAGTCGAGTAGTTTTCCAAGTATCAGGAAGTTCCTATTTGAATAGCCAGATTAAAACATAATGAAGTGGACCAACAAAAGCTTGAGCGCAGTCTTTCAAGATGACCGAGGGGATATTATCATTCCCCATAACAAGACCATCCTTAAGACTTCTTAATGAAAGAAGTATATCATCTTCAGTAATACAAGGTGTATCATTGAAAACATTACTGGTAATTGAGGGTCAGAGTGGGTAAAGCATTAAATGTAGGCAAATAGACGGATTCGAAGAAATGAGCAAAGCCATTAACAATTGAGTGTGGAGTTTTCAACGTAGTCCCATCAATGTCCTCAAGAGTATTGGGAAGAGATTGGTCCTTATTTTTAGAATGTATGAATTTCCAGAATTCGCTAGGATTGCCCTGTATAGAACTTTGAACATGAAGCAAGTAGTTATCGTATAAAGTTTTTGAATTGGTTTTAACTTTTTTTCGCAACTCCTTAAATGAGGAAAGATCGTTCATGGACTTGCTACGAAGATATCGTTTACGGAAGTAATTTTTTTGTTTAATATCAGTGATATGCTGAGCAGTAAACCACACTGGATAAGTAGTGTTACGGCGAGTTTTTAGCGGAACATGTAAGTTAATGTAATAACAAGTGACATTGTATAAAATTGTGCATGCTTCATTAACACTTTTGCATTGATAGAGGTCTGACCAGAGTATGTAACCTCCATAGATTCTAGCATAGTTAATCTACGAAGTTCAAGTTGTTTGGAACGAGGTGCCACAATCAGATATCGACCATCTCATTTTGTCGATGATTTTGTTTCCATTTTTATATGTATAAAGCTGCTTAAGAAAAAAGAAAAATATTGGCCGAATCTAGCTTACCCAGCTAGGGCGTTTATGCAGGAAACACATGCTCGAATAAAAGCGAATAAATATTTCTTTATCTAGTTTTATGTATAGAGAAATCTATAAATACTTTTTGGGCGACACTAGGAAATGTCGTCCCCTGTATATCCTCTTTATATTACGGCGAGCTTTTAATACCGGAAATCACACTCATCTTACTTATATTCGTCTCGATCCCCAGTGCGAACAAGATAAAAGGAAAAGTTACGCCTTACACATATTACAAGACTTTAGTTACGCCGGGACGGGAGCTTAGCCATTCAATGTGTGCCGGTAATGCAATTTATAAAGAACAACCAGTGAGGTTGGCAAACTACCCTTAATTATGTTATACTGCAAGAAACATGCGAATTGATAGACATACTGCAGCAATTAAATTACTGAGGTTTGAGACGTCCTCGACATGCCCCCCCTCGCGCTGTTGTTCGACCGGCTTTAATTAGAAGAAATCTACTTTACCTCTTACTAATTAAGACTAGTACTATGCCTTTGGGACGATTTATTGGGATCTGATTCGTTTTCTTCCGCCCCTGCGCGCAGCGCCCCCAGTAGAAATTCCGATTAATTTGATAGCCCCATCAAAATTTTAAAGTTTATAATTAATACGGCGACCAACAAAGGGTTAATTACACGCTGGCAATCAATATTAAATAGTTTACGTATTAAAATTGCATTTACTAAACTCTATTTGTATGTAGCTAATTTAAAATATGTAAACAACATTTGTCGACGGCCAGGCCGCTGTTGTGCGTGTGTGTGTGATCATATATTATTATTATTATTATTACTTTACCATCACCTAGAACAATGTTGATACTATAGTGATGCGATAATCAAATCAATCTGTTCTGTTTTTTTGTTTATGTCTGACTTTTAGTGACCAACTATATTTATTTCATATTTTATAAATATTTAAAAAATATTAAATCTTTCTTGAATATTAGTTATATTAATATAATATGCATAAAATATATTATAGAAAATATATTAGGAAAATATATATGTTATGTAGCATTAATAATATTTTATTGCAAATGTTCTCTCAATATATTTTTCATAACTCTGCAAGAATATTTTGCTTTGTATTTCTGCAAATATTTATTTCATATAAGAAAAAAAAAAGATTGAATTTTTGCTTTTGTACATTTGGTGCGTAGGACGAATAATATAAAATATAGTTGGTCACTGGGGTTAGGTATTATCTTATAGGGCCGTAATTCCTAGTCAATGCCCTTGAATATATCAAAGATTTGATTGATAATTATCCTCACAAATGGGTGCAATAAAACCATTTTCTCTAATCTTCGAATGCACTATAAAATATAATTAATTCCCGCCTTTAAAATACATTGTTATAGCTAGAACGCGTTAGTATTAATTGAAAGCTTGTTTGAATCGAGGCTAGTTCCAAATGAAATGTCCCACTTTGTTGTAAAGAATCTATTTCGAAATCATTTTTCCCCTTTTCTTCTCGGTAAACGGTCAATCGTCGAAACGGCGTCCATGATCGGAATATATAGCACCCCGGTTTACTGCGGGGCGAGCTGGTTCCCGGTTGACCCGAAACTGAGACAAATCGGCGATTTCTTTTTTTCGTCCAAGAATATGGGAAAGGATGAAAATGAAGGGAAATAAATTCATGATGTACGCGTGTAATTACGTATTTTGAAATCAATACCGCACCGCGTTGGGTAATTCACACATTTAGATTTATATCGCAATGAATTACGTCGAATCCACTGAGCCTGCATTAGTGGAGCTGACGGACCAAATCCAAGATGCCCTGACGAATAAGGAAACCGTAGTGTGCGCTTTCTAGACATAGAGGGTGCTTTTGACAACACTCCACACGAGTCTGTCAAAAAGCATTAATTAATAGGGGGTAGACGGCGTGACTTCTAGATGGATGTCGCAACTACTGTCTACCAGGTCGGTGGAGGCGGAGGTGGGACATAAGACCATCTCGGTTAATACGACCAGAGGATGCCCACAGGGGGAAGTTACATCCCCACATATGTGGAGCCTAATAGTAGATGAACTCTTATGCAGACTGACGAATCTAGGCATATCTTGTCAATGGTATGCTGATGATATTGTCCTATACGCAAGAGGCAAATTTGAGAATACCCTCTGTGACATAGTTCAAAGAGGATTGAACTTCACGAGAAGATGGTATCAATCGATGGGACTCAATGTTAACCCCACTAAGACAACCCTAGTAGCATTTACTAGGAAAAGAAAATTCAATCTTAGAACCATAAAACTGGATGGGCAAAATATAGACTAGAGAGCGGAAGTTAAATATCTAGGCCTTACCCTAGACAATAAACTCCTATGGAACAAACATGAACTTGAAGTAACCAATAAGGCCAAAAGAGCTCTGATGGTGTGCAGAAACTTTGCAGGGAAAAATTGGGGATGCAACCCAAAAATACTGCTTTGGATGTATACAGCGATAGTGAGACCAATCATCACCTATGCATCAGTAGCATGGAGCAAAAGAACTAATCTGGCCACCGCGAGAATTAATCTCTCGAAAGTGCAAAGATTAGCATGTGTATGCATAAAGGGGGCTATGAGAACCTGCCCAACAGCAGCTATTGAGGTAGTATTGGACCTTGCCCCCCTCCACGTTATAAGAGAGGGCGTGGCGAAAAGAACCGCACTAAGAATGGTCAAGGAAGGAATGATTAGGCATAGGCCTCAATCTCCCGCCGGTGATCAAACCTGGGATATGCCCCGGGATGATATGTTAAAAAAATTTACCTTTGTGAAGGAATTCACCACAAAGCTAAGTAACAGGAGCGAGTGGGATCATAAAACCATCTTGAACTTGAATAGAAATGCCATCACATGGTATACTGATGGCTCCAAAACGGCAGAAGGGACTGGAATATATGGGCCTAGAACTACATATTTCGAAAGCTTGGGAAAATACCCAAGTATATTTCAGGCGGAAATACACGCTATTGGAAGATGCTGATGGAACTATCGGAAGCAGGAGATTATCATCATGTCTGATAGTCAAGCAGCCATCAAGGCGCTGAGCTCATATGAAATCCGTTCCAAGATGGTCTGGGAATGCCTAGGGAAACTAAATGAGCTAGGCAAAAGAAATAAAGTAACCCTCCTGTGGGTTCCGGGTCACACAGGAGTGGAAGGAAACGAAATAACGAATAACCCCACAAAGAAAGGGGCTGGAATGCCTTTTGTAGGGCCTGAACTCTTCTGCGGGTTAAGTAGCAGTACAATACTGAAGAAACTAAAAATAGAAATGGAGCAGAGAAAATCCAGTTACTGGGAAAATCTCCAGGGAATGAGGCAAAGTAAAATTCTTCTGGGAACTTATAACCAGAAGAGGTTTACAGAATGCATCAACCTGAGTAAGAACAATGTTCGCATTTAACAGGAATACTTTCAGGCCATTGTAGACTGAAAGGACACCTGAGTAAGCTTGGATTGAGAAAGATCCTGAATGCAGATTTCTGTGGGGAACAGGATGAAACACCCATCCATCTCCTCTCAAACTGCGTAGCACTGTGAACCTCGAGGCATTTCACCTGGGAGCATGTGAAATCGAAGAGGGAGACTTACCTAGACTGGGGCCTCTGACATCCTACACTTTCTAAAAGAATAGGATTGGAAGCCAGCTGTAAAGCAGCAAGAATAGGGGACACAATAGATCTTTTAGGTCGCAGTGTAACACCACCCTTTTACTTACATACATACATACAAATATACATACATTACGTCGAATGATCAATTACGCATCGCCGTGGACGATTATATGGTACTCGTCGGTGTTCGGGTCCGACGCGACAGCATCATAGATTTCGGAACACCCCCCCGTAGCAGAGGTATATTAGATTAAATTTCACTTACCCCAGCCAGGTCCGCGTCGATTCCATCTGCCTTCGAATATTTCGAATTAAGCGGGGCGGAATTGTGAATCGCGGAAAAGATTCATTTTTGCCGTAGTATCCGTTTCCTTGATCTCGTGGAATTTCGTTATTTTATATATAATGAAATTAATTACGTTTCCGTTTCGCGTTATTCTCCCCCAGTTTTCTCCGCCCTGCCGGGCGTCGCCTGGGCTTGAGTATTTTAGTCCAGGAATCGACAAGGTAAGCGTTCCGATAATTTACACATCTCCGGAGAGAATAACTGACGTCATGTTTTCCTGAGTTGCAACTCGCCTTACAAGGGAACACCGGCGGGTGTCCCCCTCCGATTTCGGTGAAACTTAACAGATCGAAAGAGTAACTTAAAATAAGAGACACGTATTTTTTTTTTATCGGCGTATCCGCACGATTTTGGGGTACAGCCCCCTCCAAGGTTTGGACGATTTTTAAATTTTTGCAAATATTTCCTAAATTATAACAGATATAAAATTTTCTTCTTAACATAATTTGCAGCATATTGCATGGCCGTAAGGGTGGCGTCATCCGTATTCGCAAAAAGTTAATAACGGGGGACAGGGTACCCCGTACCCCCATTTTTTTTACATTTTTTCTTTTTCTTATTCATCAAAAGAAGGCCGATTTTACATAGAATACGATGATGTATAACAAGTTTAGAAAATTAATAATTGTAAAAATAGAAAAATAATAATAAAGCTTCAAAATTAATAAACTTGACTATTGATATAAATCAAATGAAGTATAACAGAAATAAGTTTTTAGTCCAATTTATTTATTGTCCAAATGCCTATCTGACAAATTTAATCACTTACCTGTGCAACCACCGGTTTTAGCAGTTAAAAATTGAAAAGATTAAAAACATTGAACTTATAATATGTCAGTATACTGACAATGAAGTTTTGTTTCATTTGATGTGAGCTCACTGTTTCCCAGCATCCCCGTTGATATCACCTTGACTTACTTACAATTAGAAGATCTCTTGAAACGTAATCAGTTGGGCAGTAATGAAGTTGATAGTTTCATTTCTTTGGCGAAGCTCTGCACGAAACAAAATTTTCTTTCAAATCAACGGTACCTTTTACCAACAAACTGAAGGAGCAGCAATGGATAACAGCTTATCTCCCTTCATAGCTAACCTCTTTGTGGGAAAATTTGAAACCGATCTTCAGAATACATTGGGGTATTTTCAACGGGTTTGGGTTAGATACGTCGATGATATTTTTTTGTGTTTTTGATACTAATAAGTGCTCAATTAGAGATTTTCTTGAACAGCTAAAATTCAAAATTTCCTTCCATGAAGTGGAAACAAACAATAGGATTGCTTTTCTCGATATGTTAGTAATAAGAAACAAAAATAAATTGGAAATAGACATATATAGAAAGTCCACTACTAATAATAATAACAGATTTATTTCAGAAGATTCAAATCATTCATGGAAGAATAAGCTATTAACCTTTTGGTGCATCGCTTACTTAATTTTCGTCTATCTACAGAACGATATAATACAGAACTTAAAGAAATTATTAAAATCGTTGCATTTAATGGATCCTCAGAAGACGTTATATATAATACCATAAGAAAACATAAAAGCAAAATAAGAATTAGAAATGTGAGTACTTTAGAAATTAGTGAAAGGAAAAATAAGAAATATGTTAAATTACCATTTTATCCAAGTTACACGAAAGGTATACAAAGAATTTTCCCTAAATTCAATCTTAACATAGGAACTTCTTCAAATAATGGTCTTAAAAATATTTTAGGTAACCCTAAAGATCAAGTAGATAGTTTGGACAAATCAGGTATTTATAAAATATCTTCTATATATTGGGCAAACCAAAAAGATCAATTAAAACGCGTTACAAGGAGCATTTGGCTCATCTTAAATTTAGAAGGTGTGACAAATCTATTGTAGCCGTACATATGCTTGAAGAAAACCATTAAGTTGACAATATAAAGTTAGTTAAAAACATAAGCAACTATGTGCAATTAAATTGTTATGAGGGTATCGATATATATAAAAGCAAACATATTTTAATGAATTCAAATTTAAATTCTTATCTTTATAGTTTATTAAGTAGAAGTAGTAGATCAGACGGAGTTAGGATTAGTGACTAATTAAGCATGACGGCAGTCAGGCATGACCGTGATCATTGTACCATGATCTTTTTTAAATATAAATTAGGGTAGTTTTAAGGTGTTTTTGTAAATATAAATCGCGATTGTGATTATGATTCTACGATTAATCGTTACGTTACAGCGATTAATCCACGATTTGTAATGGTTTTCCAACGCACTGATTTGTTTACACGATTTATTTACTTCTATGCATAATGGTCGAAAGCATCAGATTCATTTTTGTGGGGTATAAATTGTTTTTTACGGTTTCATCAGATGATGAAATTATAATTTATCTGCGTAAAGCGAAAACAAACCAAAAAATTCAAATCATAATAAATACTGTTAATTGTCAGCCATATTGCTGTTTGAAATGTAAACAAATCCCTAGTAATCGCCCCATAGGTACGATTATTGCGATTTATAATCGCTTGAATTGCGATTTGATTTTTCAAACGTAATTATTTTCAAACGCGATTTAGATTCATACTTTTCCAACGATGTGATTTATAATCGCACACATAATCACAATCGCGATTTATATTTACAAAAACACCTTTAGTGTATAGTTATTCAGGTCAGTATAACTGCTAATGACGATAGCTTTGCTATCGAAACGTACAGTTTCTTGCAGTTTAGTGCAGTTTGTGGTGAGGGGTCTGGGAGACGTTTGCAGCATTACCAGTACCACAGTTTGGAGTATTTTTGTCAATGTAGAATAGAATTAAAAAAAAAATGTAGTGAATTTAAAAAGATATAAAAATATTTAATTGAAAAATCAGTTAAAGCACTCTACGTTATATTAAGCCCCTGAACCAATAATAATTCAAATTTTCCTCCTGCAGATACAAGCAAAATATCATGTCGCTGTTAAAAACAAGACGAAGGGACGATCTAAGAATTCATCATAAATTAAATTAAGATTAATTTTTGCACAGCCGGAGATGTTACAATATGCATTTAAAATCTCAGACAGTAATACAAGTAAAATTACGCCATTTTTAATGGTGTAGCTTTAATTACAACTCCCGGTGTAGATATTCACGTCTCGCGTTTTTTTTTAATTTATTTAGAAACGTAATATGCAAATAAGAACATGTGTGGATGTTCATTAGGATTAGAAGAAACATTAAACATTTTGCTGAAATCTCCCCCTCCCTAATCCCCATTCGCTCCGTCTTCCCACATTATTTCGCTAATGAAGGAATCATTAAATATGAAAGCAGTTTTACTAGCATTGCTATGTGCGCGTTTTCCACGTATCGTACAAAGAAAGCAAAAAAAATGAATAACCGAATGACGCCGGTACCATTTCTAAAGGCGCCGCGAAATAGGTTTCATACGCCAGGCCAGATTTCGCTATCTTGCCTTTGGTGAGTAATTTTTAATTGAATAGGTCGGTACATCGTCCCGGGGAGGAACATGTTACGCTGAATTAACCAGAAATATATATCAATTAAGTACAGTGGAGCAAATCTTTGGAAGTTTGCGTGTGTAAAGGTGACTATTTTAACGAAAGTCTGTGTAATCTTTGGTAACTTGCAGTTAATACTATATTTGTGCTATTAGTATTTTGTTTAAAAGATTGAATTCACAAAATTAACGAAAGATTTTTCTGTAGATAAAACACTAATTCATCGAGTCCAGTATTTTGTTTATAGCAGGAATTTTTTTACAATTTTCGATTCGCCATAAAAAGTCCAAATTAAAAAAAAAAGAAAGCTTATGTGGGACTATATTTGAAACAACCCTAACAGCCAGAAAATATTACATAGATATTTTTAAAAATATATTTTATAAATATTTTTCATGAGAGATTTTTGAATATATTTTTCATATTTTTTTCTAAATATAGGCGCTCTCATGGCGTTCCTTTGTGGCCTGTAAAACAATGCCAATTGTATTAGATCATACCATGAATAAAATATCATACAACAGTATCAACACCTACTAATACATTTGGAGCATTTACAATAATTGGAGTGGTAGCTACATTCTAATACTCACGATACTTATTTTTACTTTATTTCATAATATCTGAAAACATTCTACGTACAAACAATAAAACAACACAACGTATTCTAACCTCTATTTGAGGTTATGACGCTTATCTACCGGGATGCATCTCTTAAGCAAATCAACTAGCAATTTATCTGGTAGATGCAGTACATATATGATGCATAAAATTCCAAAACATATGTGTACTGTTATTTCCTTAAAATCACATATTTATGGTAAATTTACCAAATACAAATATGAATCCACACAAATCTATGTGTGCAGTACTGCCACCCTCTACCGATTTTTCGGTAGATCTACCGATTTCAGACCTTTTCCAGAGTACACCGAGTAAGGACAAGAGAGGAGTTATAGCGGTCCAAATTTCTAAACCTACCCAGGTAGCACACAATATTTATAAAATATCTATTTTATATTTTACAAATATTATATGTATGAGAAATATTTCCAACATAAACAACACATTTATATAATATTTGTTTATAACTGTGCATATATATTTAAAAATCATATTTATTATACATGGAAACAATATTTATATCACACATTCCAAACCAAAAGTTAATATTCAACATATAAGCAATATTTATAAAATATTGCGAGTTTAATATTGATTGCAAAATATTTTTTGAATATTTATTTTATAATCGTTTTCCAATATCTTATTTTGGTTTTACGAAAATATTTATTTAATATTATTTTATATGGGAAATATAATCATGTATAGCACACAATATTTATACAACATGAATTTAATATTTAACAACTATTATATCTACATACATGATAAATATTATCAGGTTTTACTTAACCAACAAAAGTAGTGTTTTGTTACACTTTGGGATATTCATATAAAAAACAATAAAGCACAGATTGGGTTGGTCATAATTTCGGTTATCTATTAAAAAATTTAATTCATGGCTTCTAACAGCATTTTAATCGAATATCTTAAACATTTATATATAATTCGTGTTCGTAATATTGAAGAATTAATAATATATTTTTAAGTAGGAATAACGCATGTACAAAATATACTCATTTTAACAAAATTAATATCTTTCTCATATTATTTTAATTTGTATTTGAAGTATTAAATTACTGCTTTAGTTTTACAAATTTTTCATCTGCGGTTGTCCAATCCTACTTGCTGTTTGAGTCACGTGAGTTAGTGCATATATCGTATCGTAAACAAGCGACAAGCACGTGTGCATCACGTGAGTGGTGAGCGGAGTCATAGCAGTGGTGTGTAGTTTTGTGGTCCGTGATTGTGGGTTATAAGAACAGAAGTCGTGAATAAACTTTGCACTGGTTATAATTGACAACTGGTAAGTATCGTAATTATAAATTTAATAGGTTAAGAACTGTTACAACGCAGGTGTACTGCATGTTTACAAAAATAATGTTACAGGATAGAGGTATGTCGTCCAACTCGAAATTGTCATAAGTAGCATTTGGTCAAACACACACTTAAAAAATATGAAATTAGCAGCCTACAGAATGGAGATATGCATAACAAATATCAAAATATCGGTGAACATATTGGGGATATTGCAAAATATGGCAAAAACAGCAATTGATGGTAAGAGGAATGGTTACACGATGCAGTACATTAACAAGATTTTTTTGCTGTAAAGATGACAGAAGGATGAAATAACGAGAATGAACGAATGCTGTTATGACAGCTGATACAGGTAGGCAAGGCTTTTAAAAAGACAATAATTGCAATAATTATATACATGTTTTGTATTGTTTTATTTAATTTATTTTGTTTCCTTAATACAATAGTTGCATAAAAACTTCCATCAAGGTTTAAAATACTGCCAAAAATATATATTACGTGAATATTTCAATTTTAGCTATCAGCGGGCTAAGTTCTACGAGCACCCCAGTTTTAGTGGTAAGTTGTACAGTATATGAGTAGTAAGATGTTTTTATACAAAAGTTGATGTGTTGCAGATGTCTTGAGGCGATTGTTGGTGTGAATATTTGCTGATAAACAATGTCCAATTGTTTGTATAAAATTTAATCCAGTTGCCACAAGAATGAGATCGACATATGAGGTACCAGATGAATCATTAAAAAGACAGTATCAGTATACCTAGCGCAATCAAAACTCTTGTATATCTAAGTAATGTGCATTTGAATTATTTAATCTTGAAATAAAAAAAATTAGCACACTTTTTATCTGTAGAAGTATGCCGTCCAGCATTAACCCTTTTTTTGTATATGTTGTTGTTAGTATGTAGAGTATGTTAAGAATTACTGGTATCTTGTGTTGCTTAAATATTTTAATCCATATTTTATTTTGCAGTAGAACCTCTCATTACCGGAATTATATTGACAAAAAAAGTTCATATGTAATATTTTATGTCTTCTCGATTATCAGGATTTTTCATTATCCAGACCATGTTAACCTTCAATTAGTCCGGATACTGGAGGTTCTACTGTACATAGGAATGGTGTTGTGACTAATCTCATATGTAATTTTTCTAAGTTTTACAGCAATAATTAGAAAGTGTTTATTGGCGTCAACATCCTAACTGAAATCACACTCGATTGCAAATTGTTTCCTATTCGATTTGAGATCAGATTTGAGTTCTGATATTTAATCAATGCTTATAATTATTGTTGCAAATGGAAAATCATATAGCAGATACTTTCACGAGACCATCCACATGTATATGGATTAGCAATATTAAAGCAACATAAGAAAACCAGTATTTCTCAATATGCTCTATATATTAATTACAATATTTTCGAAATAAAAAAAAATCTGTCATTTCCTATATGGAATATATATTTGAAAAAAATATTATACCTATATAAGAAATAAATATATACTACATATGTATTGGATAATATGCGAGAATATTGTTAGCAATATTTATGAAATAAAAAAAATCTGTCACTTCCTATATAAAATATATATGGCAAAAAAAATATTTACTAATATTTGGTTGCTAACCTGGTAACTTCACATAAAACAAAAGCTTCCCAAAAAAGGCAGTTTGTTATTGTTTACGTTCGTAATCTACACAAATAGTTTACTCCTCCGTTGATCTATATGATTTACTTGTTTTAATTATTTATTTACGTATTTTATTAGTTTGAATTACCCCAACAGTTTTAACAAACATTCTTGTGTAAAAGGTAAGATCGGTGGCCAGTGGCCTTAACATTAACATACTTCTTAATATTTATATTGTTAGGTTAAAGTGAAATAACTCAAATAATCGTGAAAGAAGACACACAATGGTATCATTTGTAGTGCAGTCACTCTCGCAAAATAAAGTTTGTATGCTAACGATGTCGCAGTTTCATTCCGGATTCAAATGATCTAATATACTATGACACGACAAGAATGAAGAAAGCACATGAATAAGAAGAACTATTATCGTTGTGCAGAGATTCCTAGGTCACATTAAATCAATTTATTTGTTAGATACACATTAAAGCTAGATTGCTAATATATATCACGCAATTCATTTTATGTTCACTTGTTAAAATAAAATGTGGATTTTGGTTGAACTGCATTATATCTGGTATAAATTTAATCGCATTATTCATATATAGACAATTCGATATTATATAGTCTACGTCTGAACTCTATCCACATTGTGCACCCCCGGACATAATTGTGACAAACCAGTGCAGGTCGATGTTAGAAATGAAGTATCGAATAAAAGAACAATCTTGTATCGCACAAAAACATAATAGTCATAACTCTTGAAACCCTAATTAAAAATTATTGTGTATTCGTTTCAGAAATTTGAAAAGTCCTTCCACCGATGCTGTTGCATTTTTATAATTTATTGGAGAAAGAACCACAAACATATTATTCCTGGAAGAATCTTTTACCACTATAAAAATATAAACAAAGATTTATTCACAAAAAGGAAAGAATATGAACTAATTATCCTAAAACACTTGCAAAATATGCATCACTTAATCAAACATTATTTTACTGGAATCGTGTTTTCTATTACTATAAACTGTTCATAAAATAGGTATGAAATGCGAAAAAATATTGTCGATGATTTGCCTCTTCATCTCAACATTAGTGAACACTACAGGAGAAGAGATATTTAGTACATGAACGACTTTTAACATCTCATAATGTTACTGGTTGAAAATGCATTGAACAGCACTGATCGGAGCGCGAGCTATTCAGGAAAGATTACAGACTTATAGCACGGAAATAAAGAAGTGCACCAACATCGTGGCTTGGACTCATTGCTGCCTGCATAGAAGAGGCTTTAGTTGCTAAAAAAATCCAGAAAAACTACAATTGACCTTAAACGAATCAGTAAAAATTGTCAATTTTATAAAAAAGCAAAGCATAAAATTCAAGCTTTTTGAACAACTTTGCAAAAGAATGGACATAGGAGTACTATCATCTCTTGTTGCATTCTGACGTTCGTTGGTTATCACGAGGTAAAGTGTTATCTCGCTGATGGGAACTGAAGGACGAAGTGAGGCTATTTCTCATCGAATAAACATTTTACCTTAGTAATCGCATGTGTGATTGTCCCATGGCTAATAAAAGTTAGCGTATTTATCAGATATTTTCAACCCACTTAAATGTGCTTAATTAAATCTTCAGGACAGCAAGGTACACTGACAAGATTCCAAGTGAATGACAAATCGAAGCTAGCTTTGTGCATCATCGACTCTCCAATAAAAAACTATAAGCATTTTCCAAACTTAAAGAACTCTCTGAATCTATTGACGAAGAGTTGTATAGAGAGGAAATGTTAGTTATTGCACAGCATCTAAATGATTTGCAAACACAATTTTCGTGATAATTTCCAGCTCCTAATCAAGTAATGATGGAATAGGGATCCGTCTTTCAAGTGAACATCTACGAGCTACAAGACTACAGCAATAGAAGAGAAAACTCATGAAATAATCCACCAATGGTGCTTAAAATTACAGTATATGAAAATGCTGCTTGCCAAATTTTTGGGTGCAGTTAAAAGAGGATTATCCACTACTATGAAAGCTCTAAAAGTTCTAGTGCCTTGCGACTACCTACTTGTGAAAAAAACCTTCTCTGCCTTATTAACCTCAAAAAAAAATATAGAACCGGTTAACAAATGTAGAATCAGAATTGAGATACAAGTTCCAACATTAAACCAGATATAGCAAACTTGTTAGCGAAATACAGCACCAAGCATCTCATTAATTATAATGGTATAACTAAAACAAAGATGGTCAGCGTTACTGTTTGTTTATGATTTCAATTAAAACTTCTGTATATATTTTTTATTATCTACTTATTAAAATACCTTAAATATATCAAGTAAAAATCTAAATAGGGTCCGTAAGAACAAAATAATTTCAAAGGGTCCGCGATAAAAAAAAGTTAAGAACCGCTGCTCTAGACGAAAAGAATAATTGAATACGTGTTTGGAGTCACCTCTGTTATAGTATTTAAAAGACAAGTTTCATTTTGACGTTTCAAAGTACGAATTCAGAGTTTAAGAAACGAGTGGCGTAGCCACGAGTTCTTAACTGAATGAGTCTTTAATGTCAAATGAAACGTGTTTTAATGGCTATTTTTTGCAATAGTTTTAAAATTCTTCATTTGTAAAAGCAAAACGAGAAAAAATTTGATAATCTAGGAAATTTTGTGCGGTTGTCACCAGTGTCACCTTGGTTTGGCAATAAGATTTAAATTGACAAGTTAATTAAAAATTGACACAATTTTGAAATTTGTTATTATTTATATTACTAAAGTAACTATATTATAATATTTAAAATGAAGTCTCTACAACTTTTTCATGCACTCGCCTAAATACGGCAAATTGCTGAAAAAAACAATAACAATTTAATTACCGGAGAAAAGTGTACACTATGTATCAAAAGCGATACAAAAATTTTGAAAAATGGTGGCAAAGAAAAGAAATTCTTCATATTTTGAGAACGTCTTACTTGCTTATTATGAAATGCTACGTAAAGATTATCATTACATATCGTCGATTTATTCGATGTTAAGATCGATTTAAAATGTACATAGAAAATGAATATATCAAAATATATGAAACTTCAAGCATTATTAAAACGGCTATCTAAAGTTTATCAAACAAAAAAATCTAAAATTTTAGAAGAAGAAGATATTCATAGATTTGAAACAAGCCGATGATAAAATATACTTAGCTATAAAGTTAGTGTTATTATTTCTTACTTTTTGTAAATTCTTTATATTCTAGTTTATTTTGATTAATAGATATAATGGAGCCTGTAGGCGAGAAAAATTAATTAATATATGTGTGGAAGATCTTCAATACAATCCGATTCCATTATATCAACATACCTAAAAACAAAAAACCAATGTACCAGAATTCGCAGAGACTGATGTAAAACTGCATCGAACTTATAAAAAAATATAATAATCTGCGCATAAAACGTTACTCATAAACGTTTTTTCTAACTTATCGTCATGGCTGCTTAATTAATAGCCCTAATCGGTATTAACACCATGGAAATTCCTAAACAAATTGCCAGTTTTCTTCATTTACCAATCCGCATCTTCTTACAGACATGTTTTAGAAAATCCAGTGCGACACAGTAGCCAAATACTGGAGGTGATATTTTAACTATAAAACGATTAGGTGGCTGAAAAGCACGGCTGTTGCTGAAGTTACGTTGCTCTTCTATGAAAAATAAATTGATGTTGGAAATATGTTGGCACAGGAAAATAAGTGAATCTACCTGGAACTTCTGGGAAGGGTCACAGTAGATACTCAACAGAAGCAATATCACTATCGCAAAACGATAATTTTCAACAGATGTTACTACTGCACACGATATCACTATCACTCGAAAGATAATTCAAACGTTAAACTAAAATGTTTATATAGTTGTACTATTCAAAAATAATTAAAAATATCAAATCTTACAATGAATTTTAATATAATAACCTCAAACTTGCTACAAAAAGTATATTGACATCTCCATATTCTGTTGCAATGTGACCAACCTTAAAATAAATCTGCTTGAATGTCCATTTCTATTACCACAACTAGTGCTGTAATAGACCCTATTACGGCACTAGTGGAATAAATGGTATGGTTACGGCACTAATTGCAAAAAAGACATTACAGCATTACAGCATTTGCAACACTTCTGGTATCTTCTGGTGGATACATTGAAATATAGAAGGTGATGTGATATAAATAATGGATAATTTATAATTTTAAATAAAACTCTTGAGATTAGTGTCACAATTGTTTTAAATTCTTGTTGAATTGTTCCTCACGTTTCAACGGAATTCCGTCTTTCTCAAAGGTTTTTTTTTCCACAGAAAAAGGATATTACCCGTCTCGCGTTACTAATTTCATTAAATTCTGGATTAAATAATTTAAACGCAATCTCACGAAAGAAGCTACAACACCGTTAGTGTTATTTTTTATCCAATTAGTACAGCAATAATCTGCACGACGGTATAGCACTGGTACTTACCGACAACGTGTAGGTAGCCGAATTGCGTTTTAACTGCGACGGTGTTTATCTGACACATGTACCTCCCCTTATCTTCCTCTTGAACGTTGCTTATGTGGAGGAACCAAGTCCTGTGCTTGTCGTGAGTCACGCTTATGCGTGGATTTCTAGTTATGACGTGGTTGTGGACCGTCAGCAGAGCGGATTGCTCGAAATGCATCCAAGCCACCTGCGAACAGAGCAGAACAATCGGGTTTGAAATCTAAATTAAACGAAAAAAGAAAAAAAAAAATGCTGTGATAAATATAAAAGCCAGAAAGGTGAAGTTGATGCGTACGTTCTAATATTTCATTTGACGTCAGATAAGGGGCACGACATCAGTTTCGCCATATCTGACGCGACGAATAAAATTGGGCGCAATTTATAATTGTTACGAGATATTTTATGCGGTGTTTAATTAGTCACTAAGTCTTGCTTGAAGTTGTTATTGAACGTGTTAAATATGTTGTAAATCTCCCACAATTACCATCAGACCTCAGTTGCTTTAAACAAGGCGACGTTTATACTATAATGTTTGTATTTTTTTTATACCACTACCACTTCTCTTAAACTTGTTTAATAGTGTCTCAAAAATGGCTGAATTAGGATGATTCATTTCGAGAAACTTTTGAATATAACCTCGAGAAGCCAATAAAAACAATTTATGACAATCCGCATGCATACACTGAGAAAAAAGATTCTTCTCCGCAAGGAAGTACACGAAAAGATTTATTCGCATAAAGAAAGTTTCATTTGAATTACATATATTAACTTAAAATTAATGTTACTGCTTTTTTTTTAACCCTAAACCTACCAAGGTGTGCTTTTGAGGCACAATTGATTTTGAAATTGCTGGAACTTTGTAAGTTAACTGCCCACAGACTGGAGGATTTTTGTATTCTTAAAATAAACTATTTAACACAGAATAACATACATTTTTTTTTAAAATATTTTTCCTATTTTACTAAAAAAATTAAACATAATTTACCGACACGTCCTACCAAGGTGTGTCTTTGAGGCACATACTGTTATTATACTATAAAATGCATTGCTACGTTATTTAAAACTAGGTGTGTGGGTAAATCCCCCGTAATAAGATATGCTTTATATTTCGGGACTTTCCCCTTGTTATGTAAGAACTTCCGTTGCATATGACGGGGAATTCCTAAATGCGTTTTGGCTAAAACAGTCAGCTTACAAACTGCATTGCTATCAGTGTATTTGTGACTTTCCTAACGAACGCATTGGCCGTTTTAGGTGTCTATTGGTTAATTTTATTTCTTTTACCTAGTGGAGAGTATAATATAGACCAGGTAAGCAAATAAAGTTTTGATTGACCCCAGTAAAAATAGATTTGTTGTTTTATGCTTATTTGGTTTTGAAATTTATGCAGAAAGTATGACCAATTGGTTGACTGACCGACGCCGGCCACTAACTGAAAAGGAGTTGCTCGATGCATTGTACGAAAGTGATGAGGATTTGGGAAGGAATGTAAATGATGGTGAAGATGAAGAAGAGCCAAATGACGAAACCTCTTCTAGTGAAGCGGATTATCAAGAAACTGGCGATGAAGAAAGCGATGAACAAGAAGGAGTGACGATAGTGATGCTAATGATGAACCGCCCGGCCATTCGCAAACTTTTATTGGAAAAGATGGTACCGAGTGGAATGCCACGCGCCGATTGCCAAGGGAAAAACACGTGCACACAACATAATTACAACAGCTTTGAACAAAGTGAAACTTCCACCTGGAGTGCATGTTGATACTCCTTGTGACGCATTCAATTTGTTTTTTGATGATACGGTTATTGGTATTGTGGTTACTTTCACTAATAAGGAGGCTGTTCGTATTCTTGGCGATTTGTGGAAACCAGTTGACGACGTTGAAATCCGTGCTTTCTTGAGCCTTTTGATTACTGCTGGAAGAAATAAACAAGGAATGGTGGACTATAATGAGCTATGGAATCCTTTATATGGAAATCCTGTTTATCGAGCGTGTATGTCACGAAATAGATTTACTCAATTACTAAGATTTATTCGTTTTGACGATAAAGCGACCAGAACCCTCCGAAGGCAAAAGGACAAGTTGGCACCAATTAGAGACCTGTGGGACCGTGTTAATACAAACTTGCTGAAATATTATCTTCTGGCAGTAATCTAACCATCGATGAACAACTGGTGCCTTTTAGAGGTCGTGTATCTTTCCGACAGTACCTGCCAAGCAAGCCAGATAAGTACGGTATGAAAATTTGGTGGATATGCGATAGTGGAACTAGTTATCCGTTACGTGGTATACCGTACTTAGGAAAAGAAGGTCTCAACAGAACAGAAAACTTAGCGCAAAAGGTGGCTGAAGACCTTTGTGAACCTTTTCTGAGAACTAAAAGGAATATTACGTTCGACAACTTCTTTACCAGCTACGAGCTTGCATCCAGTTTGCTTACCAGAGGCCTAACTTGTGTAGGAACGCTCAGAAAAAATAAGCGCTGCATACCACCAAATTTTTTACCTCACAGGCGACGGAATATTGAAAGCAACTTGTTTGGTTTTCAGAAGACAATGACTTTGGTATCTTATGTACCTAAGAAAAATCGCTGTGTCATATTATTATCTACAATGCACAACGACTCCACCATTGATGAGGAAAATAAAAATAAATCTGAAATCAATAAGTACTACAATTCCACGAAAGGAGGGGTGGATACACTTGATCAGATGGTACATACATATTCAGTGAAACGCAAAACTAATAGGTGGCCTTGGTCTATTTTTTCAATATAAATTGATGTGTGTGTGGAGTAGCTTCATTTGTCATTTGGAGAAATATCCATCCCGACTGGCATATTTCCAAAAAACGAAGACTTCGCAAAAATTTTCTTACGAGAAATTACAACAGAATTAGTACTGGGGGAAAATTAGACGTCGTAGTTTGAGTGGCTTGCATAAAAGTCATACTTCATTGATACAAACTTACGTTGAATCAAGTACCAACCACAGAGGAGTCTTCGGCTCAAGATGTAAGAAAACGAAAACGGCGCTATATTTGCCCATCAAAGAAAAGCAGAATGTCAACACAGTTATGTGATAAGTGTAAGCAAACGGTTTGTGGTGAACATTCAGAGAAATACTCACGTGCACAAATTGCAAACTACAAAAAATACTTTCCAAATATTTTACTATCTTGTACTATTTTTAAAATTATATCTTCTGACATACAATATTCTTTCTATATGTTTTAATCTTACTGTATACCTACTACATGAAATAAATAATGCATATTTTGCTATTATTTACATCAACAATGTGTACAAATAGATGTGTGCCTGTGAGGCACACCTTGGTAGGACACGTTACGATAAAACGTTAGTAGGACTAGGGTTAAGGGCACTTTTCATTAGGTTATCGGAGTAGAGCCTTTCGGACGTCTATACTAATAATAGAATTGCGCATGATTGTTACTAACTCCCCTATACTTATATCGAAATCTCTCTGTTAGATCCCATATATTTGTTGTACGTGATTTTGTCATAATATCACGGCCGTCCAGATATTTAGAGTGTCCCCTGCAAGTGTAAGACAAACAAAATATTTTGATAAGGATTTATCCTTACCTGAATAAATTAAGAGGACACCATCACCGAAATCGATATTATGGTAATTCCTCGTCAAATATTTTAAGTCGTGGCGTACTTTAATTACGATCTATTCCTAGGAATTGCGACTAGCCGTGTCTCGGCGTTTACTATTATTCCATTTTTCTTTTTTTTTTTTTTGGTTTTCTTGAGGGTACCGGGCGACGATTGTAGTGTGAGGTTTCGAATTATGGAAATCGATAACATCAAAAGCTGTATTACGTTCGGAAGAGCGGGATAATTTGAGCTGCATTCGCATTGAACAGCTGATGCCCCGAGATGTTGGGGAAGCAGATCGCACAGGCCACCCCTCGACATACATATGTACCGTGGCCCTAACATCGTGCTAACAATTCCAGTTACACATGTTACAACGGGCGAACTCCCAAGGGTTTTTTTTTTGTGTTTTCGCAAAAAAAAACATTTCACCTTGTCAATTATTATTTCCGGAAAATTCGACTTTGTAATTAATTATTTCCAGCTTAACAACCGTGATGACCATGCGATCATACAATGTATTTTAATAGGATATTAATGTGTTGTATCCCAGAGACATAAAGGATATTTTTACAACCATCTTGAATGGGCACTTATATCAAAAGCGAAACCTGCCTTGGTATATACAGGGTCATTCAAAAGTCATAAATAAATAAATATTATAAAATTTTTATGTATTACTTATCTTAAGTCCAGATTCAGATTTCTTGCAAGAGTTTACGTCAAATATCGCTGAAGAATGCCAACGTATAACACCACAAAAGGTTGCGAGATGTCAGAAGAACCCATTGTTTTAATTTATATTGTACTTTTATTGTAGAGCGTATGGTTATGAAAAGCATCCATCCATTATTGTCCAGTAGCTCGTATAAATTATGAAGAATGTCTGATATAAGTTAAGATATGACATAACCGAAGTAGCACATAATATTTAACCAATATTAGCCTAATATAAAACTAATATTACAATGTTTTTTTAATATTACATATATGAAAGTAATATTATATAATTATCATAAATCTAATATTTTGTTTTGAATATTTTATTCATATTCATATGATATTACAAATTTAGATATGTCACTGGAGTACTTGTTTTTTCCTTGATTTACTCTAATACACCCCAATAATCTGCATTAAGTATTCAGTTTTGTTCTTATTGACATTCTTGACTTGCTGCATTAGTTTCTTTCAAAAGTATAATATTACTTTAATATGTATTTTACATTAAAAAATTTTGTATTAGAATATATATTTTATATCATTTAAATATTTCAAATGTTGCCACAGCTCGTGCAACTTCGTACACATTCGTTCGCTTTTGTTTATGATGGCGTTGGCGTCACCTGTGGCGTTTGTGTAATGGATAAGGTTAGGCCGTGATACGTTAGAAATAGCCAAATATATTTACAACTGGGCTTTGTTTTTAAGATGTAAGTATTTCACTATGTGCCAATGTGAAATTATAACATCTTAAACATGTTTTTTTTTTTATTTGATAGCAGTAGCTAAAAAGTGCTTAATATCCAAAAGTTAACACTGAATCGTGATTCTGGAGTCACTTTACACTCATCCAGTCCAGTATTCCAGTAGATCATCGGGGATGCCGGGCTATTATACATATTACCCTTATTTTCTAATTCAGGTTTACAGGTATTGAACTTAACCTACAAAACTCATAAACATAGAAATAAACAAAATGTATACACATTCTTGTATTTGCAACAAAGTTAAATACAAGAGATTAGATTACCGATTTATGTTAACGTTGAAAGAGCAGTTTATTGCACTTGTATAACAAACTCTTTTTTTTTCAATTTGAATTGGTAAATTGAATTTCAATAGGTCTGTTCTGTAACCACCGTGAAGTTTTACATCTAATATTCCACCGCCTTATGAAACAAGTGCAGTATTTCCGGATAATTGCAATCCAGAGGGGTTCCACCAGTACAAAATTTCTTGAAACTCCAATTTTTGTTTCGGGAATATTTCACAGAATAATATCACCTCTGTTATCTACATCAGAAATAGTCATTCTTGTTAATTCGTCAGTTTTACAAGCACTTGCCCATAATTAAAGCAGCCTATAATTACATCATGTAAAGGTAATTTATATAATAAATTCCGAACAGTGGCAAGTGCTGCTTTACGAATTTCAGCTGGTGTGTACGACAAATTATCATTCTCTGTGTGTCATTGTATAGAAATGTTTATAATAAATATTTATGATATTAAATTTCAATTAAATTAGTTTTATTTACTATTGTTGAATACTTAAAATAGTATTCAAACCAATTTTCTAATATTTCTGTTATATTTATATCTTCGAATATTTGTTATATTAGTATATATAGTATATTTCAAACCAAGGGAGGAAAGTGCTATTGCAAGTCTTGGGCAAGGCTTGGAATAGCATTTTCCTCCCTTGGTTTGAAATATACTATACTAATATAACAAATATTTGAAAAACATATAACAGAAATATTAGAAAATTATATAAAATAAATATTAAAAAATAATATAAAATAAATATTAAAAATACATATAAAAGAAATATTAGAATATCATATTAAACTCATATTACAAAGTAATATGCATAAAATATTTAAAAAACTGTCGTTTATGATATAAAAAAAATATTTAATTTTTATATTTATTTAATATTTTTGTGCTACTTGGGAAATGTGTATTTTTACAATATATATTGTTTAAACCTTCTATAGCTTTAATTAAACCTGGTTGTATTTGTTGTATTTAGAATAAAAAAGATAAATATGCATTTACTTTTAGAGCATTGCGTATTTTCAGATTGTGCAATATTGAATTCCACTTTCCTAAATAAAAAAAAAAAATTAGACCCGCAATCAAAGAAGGATTGAGGGATTCCTTTCCACCCATTTTACCGATTCAATTTTTAAGGGGATCCCTTGTAGGTACGGCACTGTCGATGAGACATCTAATTATTACGATTACGTCCCTATCCCCGGATCTTTTGTTTTCATTAAGCCGGCTTTAAAATTAAGAAACAGATCCGCCGCCCGATAAACGGCGACTGCGAGAAAAATAAAAAGCGCCGAACTTTGAGGGCGTAAAAACACGATAGGCTTTAGGAAGTCATTGTTTTTCATTTCACACTTGAGCGAGCTTAGGTCTGAAAGCGTGTTTGCGAATCCGGTACGAACCGGTTTTTTCCTTTTTTTTTTATGTACGCTTAGGTGCCGCAGATATACATATTTATACGTTACATTCAACAGGTATAAAAGCATTAACCATTAATTTGGGCCCTATTCAAAACAAAGCGCGCCTCGCTTTTGGGTCGCTTCGGTATTGTGCAATTAAAATTAGTAAACAGCATGACAATGTATTGCTGTTTGTTATTGCGCGGTGTAATTAACATTTTTGGCTGCCATTTCGTTTAATCCTGTTTGTTCAGCGCGATTATTTCTTAATATAATCGCAACATTCGGCAAGTTCATTGATTATATATAATATAGATATACCAACAGCTACTTTATCAAAATAGTCAATTAAAGTGTCACTAGATGTCGCTTATATCTACATATTCAAATTAAATTTTTCGTCAGATTTATTTTAGCATTTATGAAAACCTAACTACATAGGCGTACTCTAGTGGAGAGTGCACATTCATTGAATTTACAACTTGTATATCTACGCAACAAACAACAAAGTCGTTTTTTTGCGTAAAAAAGCGTGCTGAATACGTAAAAAGTAATAAACAGATGTTAAAAATGTGATATATGCCGGTAAATACCTATATCGAGTATAAATTGTATTTCAACTAATAATTTTAAATCAAAATTTCTATACCTTAACCTTATTTTTTATTCTGGTACATAAATTAAAGTAAAACCAAATTAATGGCTTACTAAATAAATTTATAATATATACAGCGTGAGCGCAAACAAATATCATTTATGCTGGAGCTTTTATTAGTAGTTTTAGGAGAAAAAGTTGCGAATAAAAGTTGAAGTACTAATTATTTTACATAACTTTTATAAACAAATATAATATAATAAATATATAACATAATAATATAAAAAAAAGAAAGGAATATATAACATACAGTGATCGGTAAAACGTGCGCATCATATGTGAAATTTGTTTGTCTTTGAATTTAGTAAATCTTTCTTCTTACAAATTGCGTCTACATGTCTAGAAACTAAAATAACTCTCATCAAATCTGCCTAAAATTTAATTGTATACCAGGGAAGGTCAAAAATATGAAACTACGCTAAGAGTAAAGTATCTCATTTTTTGGGTTTAGAAGATTCTTTTATGAGAAAATGTTTCAAATTTAACGCTATGTCCAATTGTGAAGATTCGTTTAATTTGAGCAAAAAAAAAAATTAATCGCTTTTTTCAGAATTCCTGTATACAAAATTGATCCTAATCATACAGCTGTCATATCCTATCCTGAGAGGAAATCATATGCGTACAATACCATAATTAGTTAGTTTCAAAAATGTTATAGCTTTGAAAAGTAAAACTTCAAAATAATATGTTTTGCTTTCAAATAAAACAATATAATAATAATATCTAATTAAAATTATAAAGAGCTTACTTCATAAATGACAGACCCTTAGATCTTAGACCGAGAGAGGAGAAAAGACATTCACCCCTCTGCTTACTTTGAACAAATAGAAAAAAATATTTTTTTACAAATACCTACGTTATCACAACATGCGGAATATCGTCACCTAGGAAAAAGTGGAAGTTATGAAAACACATGTTCTTGGTTCAATAAGTTATTATGTCTTAAAATCTACACATACTTTTTTAGGAGGACAAACGGGAGTGAGAACTTATTAATGTTATATAAATAAACGTTTACTAATACTATTTATTCTTACAATAAAAAAATAAAAATTAAAGTATTTCTATATTGGTCGAAAATCGAACGTAAACATAGACTTATTAATATCATACTGATTTTCACCTTACGATTATATGTCCTGTACGATTTATTTTATATTGTAGATAGCTGTAGCATGATAACAATATAATAGAATAACAATTAAGGCATGAATGTATCGATAGTTTGTCTGCATTTTCTTACAATTATCAAGTTTTACAATTTGAATATTTCATATAAGGTGCGGACAATGTATATGCGTGATAAACAGCACCATCTGTTATTTAGAAGCGTAACACTGTTCAAGCTAATGAGTTAACATAGGTTGAGATCTGAGATATCCCACTTATATTTTGGACGAGGAAACGGTGGCGGCACTATAGCGGCGTGGTCCAAAAGCTCAAATTTAAGCGTTGCCATTGCCTCTTATGGACGTGGTTTATCTATATTATATATAATCAATGGGCAAGTTGCAATGAAAAATCGAATAAATAAAACGGAATTAAAAGTTGAAGAGACCGAAATTACGTCTACAATTTACAGCTTTGGGAAAAAAAAGTACATATAAAACTCCCTGCCTCTTCTTCCTTGACTTAAATAACTTGGAAAGTATGATGGCCCTAATTTATCAAAAGCCCCCAGGGCAGTTAACTAGGTATATTCAGGACGGGAAGGCACCCGGTGATTTTAACAAAATTGTATCCATTGAAAGAGCACTTCCTTTATATATGTAACATCACCACCTTCGTCTATATTTTTTTTTTTTTTGCTTCTTTTATGTATCCGCCCGGAATTATTTAAGTTTGACGCCTTACATATTTGCAATCTAGAGTTTATTGAACGGTTCGCTCTTAAACTTGTCCGCGTTCGAAGGGGGAACAGACTCGCATTTATCCTAGACTGTACCATTATGGGGTTGCGACAGTTCCACACAAAAAAAAAGAAAGGAAAGATAGAGGAACTTGAGACAGGAAATGCGGAAATTATTCATAGATTTTATTCTAGGTGCTAGGTGTAGGGCTCAAACCATCAAGGCTTTACTTTACTTCCTTCACGTGCCATTTGTCAAACTATATTCGACAGTTTATCTGCCTTTATACAGGAACTGGCTTCGAGATTATAGATCTGGATTTAAATTGTCTTGACATCCATAGGGGAAAAAGTGTTATACCGTGTGGGAGATGCAAGCAGAGTCCACCGAGAGATTGTATACGAATTTTACCGTAAAATATACACGGTTATTCGTGAAATATTGTGGCTAAAATACGCGACGTCCAAAAAGTTCCACTTTTGGGATATATATATAGATCAGAGTCGTTTATAAATATACTTGTTGTTGTAACCCTGTATATTATTATAACTTCGTACACTAAACGTATGTACGTTACAATGTATGATAGCAGTTTCTTTATCTATTCATTCTCACGCATGTAACTTAATATTAGAATTATAACTTCTCACAGCTTTTCTAAGAAAAGTCTTCGCATACCATGACAATAGTACATAGAAGTAAGTTTCGACTAGACACCTAGTAGAAAAAGATATATCTTCCTCTGTTTTTAAGTTTATCAAAACCACTACCCCGCCTACGCCCTTTGTAAGTTTATATATAGATGTAAGAATAGGTATAAGGCATTCATTCACACATTATTCGCATTTCATTCTTTTCAACATAATTAGTATTTCAAGTAGTATGTAGTTAGTTTTAATATCTATTAATACCTATAGCTTCTCTAAGTTCAAACATTAATAAATTCACAACTCCTAATTTGGGTCATTATTTTAAACAATTTCCAAACCTTACCCGGGACAAGCCCACAGTTTCGACGGGAACACAACAATGTGAAGTTTGTTGTTTTATTAAATAGATTTACTTTTCAGAAGTGGTATTAGTGAACAGAATTAAATACAACAGAACATATTTGGAGCCTTCTTCTTCTTCCTCTTTAAGGGGAGGTTTACATATATATATCGGAAAAGTCCAAAAACTTTGAGCTTTTTTTTCAGACAAAGGAAAAAATATACGAAATACGGCTTTTTCTTAATAAATATATTAAAACTTGAACATTAAAAAATATATTTTTTTTTAATGACAAGACCACTATAACGTTCGCTATTTGTGTCTAGGTAGCAATGTGCACAGAAAACACGGTCAAACTGCGTAAGCTCTAGCATACGCAAAAGTGATCCGCAATTGAAAATAAAAAGAAAAGTTAGAAATATATTAAATTTGTTGGAGGTTATACCTAAATTTAACCAAATAAGTCGAAAGCAAACAATGTGGCAGATACCTGGACTTTGATTTGATTATTTTCTATTTCTTTTTTGTGTGTATGTGGATATAAAAATGTCGAATATTGCAATTTTTAGTATATTATAGGTATAACCTCCTCCTAAAACTGTTTACATTAAGAAAACAAAAGAATTAAGTTGATATATTGAACACTTGAAGAACTAGAACTTACGCAGATTTGAAAAATCATGTTTCGAGAAAAACGCGTTCGAAGTTTCTCAGCAAATTTTTTTACAAATAGTTTCAACATACACTAGTCAGCTATTCCAGCACATACATTAATCCTTCTTCTTCTTCATACTTCTGCATTTGCAAATTTGTTGCTTTCCTTTAGACAGCACAGCAGTTTTGCAGCGCTGGACATGCTTGCTCTGCTCGTTGTATGCGCTGACGATCAGAATTGATGACGAAATTTTTGGCATCAAGTCCTACTGCAATTCCCAACGCATTCATTATTTGTAATACAGAAAAGTAACCTTCATTGAATAAATTTGCGGCAATATAGGTAGCAAGTTGAATTGTTTATGGGTCGCAGGTGTAAATCTTTTGGAGCTAGTTTCTACACACATGAACTAAACGAGTCGTTTCAGTTTTGACAATTTTTTCCAATGCATCTTTGCAAGAAATTACTCTAGAAAAAACTTCATAAATCGGTCTAATAGCATCTTGATTTTTTTTTTTTTGCAAAAGAGGGTCATGTATGAATGAAGCAAGCTCAACCTTGGCTTCTGCAACGCGTCACTTACACAGGCTGTCTACACCTTTTGGACAATAAATGTGTCGTGGATCCGCGTCGGATGAACATTTATAATGAAATGTAGCCCAAATAGCTGCCTTAATTTTTTATGCAGAATCTGGATGTTGTCTAATTGCCAGTCCATAGTACACTATTTATTTTATTTAAGTTATCGATAACTTTGTCAGTCAGTTTACCAGCGCCCTTTCTTCAAAGTCCACTCATTCCTTTTTCATTCTCTTTTTTTTTCTTGAACAGTAACATCTTCGTACGGCTAAAAATCACAAATTGCTTAAAAAGTTGTCTTGTCTCAGTCGCCTATCCGAAAGTTCTTTTAAGCCATCGCATCGACTTCCATTTTTCCTGTGCTACTCTGATGATCCGTAGTGCGGTTACCTTTGCCATCATATTCTAGCCAGCTTTTCTAAGAAATTTAGTGTAAGTAAGTGCATCTGCAATAAATTGATACATTTTATGGTAAGTAGTTTTCTAAAGCGTGGAAAGTGTGTTTTGAGTAAAAGAAATATTGTTAGATCAGTTTCTTCAAATGTGCGTTTTATTTCGGATCTAATTGCTTCATATTATTGTAATATAAATAGCCACTCTGTCGTTTATTTGTGATCCCGACTGCAGTGGCATTTCTAATCATTAAAGACAACTATACATACACTAACAAACAATAAGTGATATTTCGACCCGAGCAGCCCCGAGTCGAATATAGTATTACATCTAATATGCTTCGTTTGTGTTCGGTACACCCGCTCTTTTAATAAGCCGTACCGGCTTAAACAATGCGAATATTACAAAACTGCTTTAACCATGTATGTTATATATTTAGAGCTTTCAAAAAATGCAAAAAACCAAAACGACGTTTTCACATGGTGAATTATGTAGTATTTCTTGTCAAGTTTAATCTGTTAAAAGAATATTTAAGTGGGAATAAAACTTAAAATTTTAGAACACGAATATTTAATTAGTATCAAAATAAGCAATTTCTAATGTTCTTTTATTTGTGTTTATCTCTCTATTCCCAGTGAACCAAATTCAAATTTCCCGCAATTATTTTTAGTAACTTCAACATTAAAACATGAAATTACCTACGATTTTGTATTAGATTAATAGTTATTTGAATACCTTTAAGTTGAAGTTACTAAAAATAATTGCGGGAAATGTGAATTTGGTTTACTGGGTTGGCTTCGTTCAATATTGGATCTGTCAAGACTTACATAACCTGATGTAGAATATATATCTGTTTCATTTCTAATCCGTAACAGTATTGTTTATATTTTCACAATTTTGTTTATATTTTCGCAATAATTACCTTATTATTCCCTTAATGGTCTTCTTGGATTTAAAACTATGAGACGTCCCTAATGAAACACCCTGTATATAAATTCGCGTCCACACACTGAATATAAAGCAGACTTAAACAGAACTCGAACATTGTCTTGGCGTTGCATCGTCACAAGAATATGAAATATCTCGTAATACATAAATATTAAATTTTAGTGCCGTGCAGATATGGAAATTTTTCTTGGGCGATGTCTTTTAAGTTTTCATGAGGTTATTCCTCGCAGAGAGCACACCTCGGGAAATGTGAGGGTGGAAAAAAAAGAGGAGGGTGTAGGGACTTCATCATCGAATCCTGGCCTCATTGATTAAGAAGGGGGCCGTGTGGATCTCGGGATGACGTATGCACGCGGATATTTCCGCAAAATTAATCGGATTTCGTTGTCCGCGCGTAATCTGTTTCGTATACTTATGCACGACATCTGCCTTAGCACTGAATCTATTACCGCATCCGAGGGATCCCAAAAAAAAAAAAAAAAAAAGTTTGAAAATAAAATCTGTATTTTTATAAGAAGTTCGCAATCTTTTTCGCCCCAAGTTTATATATTCGATTTTCTTATTCGGCTTTAGTTGTATTTTGAATGGAAACTAGGGGAAGTTCTTAATCTCGCATAAGAAATACTCGAAAAAAAATGTTATTCAAAAATTTAACTTGAAAAAGATATTTAGAAATGTAATGTTAATGTTTAAATAATTAATCATCGTAAGAATGATAACAAACAATATCTTTCCACTCAAATAAATCAAGAATCACAACACCGATAGACTTTTAATACATCGACTTAGTTTGTTTCACCGAGATATGTAAGTGCCCTATGGATACCTGTTATGATCTTTTTTGTCTGCATCATATTTATATAGAATAGCATATGGCTGGTTAAACTCATTCTTAAGTAATGGAAATCGCCTTGTTAGTATAATATAACACTTAAAGAAAATAGATACGTTGTATATTGTAGATCGGACTGTCCGCTTAAGTGTCCCGCAAGGCTCTTTATTGGGTCCTGTGCTCTTTTTAAATACCATACTCTAACGATATTTCTAATAGCTTTTTAATTATGTGTGTATCTGATGACAAATGTCTTTATTACTGTTGAAAACCGTTCGAAAAAGTTTGTTGGAATCATGCTGCAACTTTGGCATGTGAATTTTCATCAACCCACTTGCAGTTATTATGAAATTTCGTAATACCATGTCTTGGGGAGCTGGCTTCATCTGTAAACGATACAGTGGCAGCAAAATTTGTTTTGTTTGCAATTTTTCTTTAAAAATCATTGGCAAAATCATTGGATTAGGTAACAAACCTTGATTATCCAAACACTCGGTAAAATATCCTAATATTCCGTCTGCACTGAGACCAGTACCTCACAGTCCAGAATTACCTGTGTCTAAACCTCCAGTCCATGACATTAAGCAATAATGAAAGTGCTGATGACGAAGAAAACGAAGAAACTTTTATAGGCGGCAATATGGATTTGGATCCAACATTTCAATCAGATTCGTCTTTGTTCTGGTCCGCATCTTCTAAGTCGAGGAGATTTCAACGACCTCATCCGCTATTTAAACTTGTCTAAGAAGCAAACCGAACTTCTAAGTTCCAGATTAACTTCCGCAATCTACTTCAGAGTGGAACAAAAGTTGCTCATTTTCGTAATCGCCATGGAGAGTTTGAGAATTTCATCTCCATGGAAGAAGGACTTGTATTGTATAATGACGTTCATTCTGACATGAAGATGCTTGGTCATGAATATAATACAGATGAGTGGCGTCTTTGTTCATTGACTCTTCCGGATTAAGCGTGAAAGCGGTACTACTCCACAATGGAAATAAGTTCCTGTGACTAATGCAAGCGACATGAAGCTTCCTTTGGGAAAAAAATTGAGTGTAACGACGTATTTGTGGCGATTTGAGTATTATTGTTTCCTGTGTGAATGGGACAATCAGGATAGGAAAAATCCTTATAAAATGAAAGAGTGATCAAAACGAACGTCACTGACACCAGGAAATGAGGTAATCGTCGGTAGCCCACTTGTTGATCCTCAAAAAAAATTATTTGCTTCCTTAAACTTTGTCAAGTGTATGGATAAAACTAACAACGGGTTTGCATATGTGAAGTGTAAGTTGAAATGAATGAAATTGAAAAAGCAGCGTGGTTGTCTTTTTAGGAGATTCGGGACGGCTTCTTGGGATATGGTAAAGCCGAGAAGCACATAGAGGTTGTTAACAATCTACTGGTCTCATATAAAGCCATGGGTTGCAAAATGAGTCTAAAAACACACTTTCTTGACTCCCATTTGGACTCTTTTCCAAAAAAAAATTCGGAGCTGTCAGTGACGAAAGATTTCATCAGAATATTCTAGCTATGGAGATACTACTTAAGATAGAGGTTGTTAACAATCTACTGGTCTCATATAAAGCCATGGGTTGCAAAATGAGTCTAAAAACACACTTTCTTGACTCCCATTTGGATTATTTTCCAAAAAAAAATTCGGAGCTGTCAGTGACGAAAGATTTCATCAGAATATTCTAGCTATGCAGATACTACCTAAGATAGAGGTTGTTAACAATCTACTGGTCTCATATAAAGCCATGGGTTGCAAAATTAGTCTAAAAACACACTTTCTTGACTCCCATTTGGACTCTTTTCCAAAAAGAAATTCGGAGCTGTCAGTGACGAAAGATTTGATCAGAATATTCTAGCTATAGAGATACTACCTAAGATAGAGGTTGTTAACAATCTACTGGTCTCATATAAAGCCATGGGTTGCAAAATGAGTTTAAAAACACACTTTCTTGACTCCCATTTGGATTCTTTCCAAAAAAAAAAAAATTCGGAGCTGTCAGTGACGAAAGATCTCACCAGAATATTCTAGCTATGGAGATACTACCTAAGATAGAGGTTGTTAACAATCTACTGGTCTCATATAAAGCCATGGGTTGCAAAATGAGTCTAAAAACACACTTTCTTGACTCCCATTTGGACTTTTTTTCCAAAAAAAATTCGGAGCTGTCAGTGACGAAAGATCTCACCAGAATATTCTAGCTATGGAGAAAATAACTATTAGTAAGAAAGTTAAGAAAAGTAAAGATACATATAACCACATTACACAGTTTTTAAAAAATAAAGAATGCATATATACCAAAGCGGATAAGGGTAATGCAATAGTGATCCTTGATAAGAACACTTATATAAGAGATGTTGATGACATGTTAGAAAGTGGTCCTTATGAAACAATAGCCAAAGATCCTTTAGGTAGATATGTGAGAGAAGTTACTAAAGTATTAAAAGAATGTAGTAATCTTATAGATAAGGGGTTAAGTTTTAAACTTAAAATTAATAATCCTAAGATACCACATATGTACTGTTTACCTAAAGTTCATAAACCAGGCAATTCATATAGACCTATTGTTTCTAATATTGACTCTCCCACTTATGCAATTTCTAAATGGTTAGTACAAGAGTTTAGCCGATTTAAATTTGAAATAGATTTTTCCATAAAAAACACAAAAGAACTTATAGATAAACTCTACAATTTCAAATTTCCTCTGGAGATAAATTAATATCTTTTGATGTAACATCTCTGTTTCCAAATGTTCCTATTGACAAATTTGCAAAATCTTGAATCTTTCTTAATTTTTACCAACGTGCTTTTGAGAAAATTCTTGAATACATTAAATTAACGAAACTGTGTATGGAACAAAATATCTTTAGATTCAATAATAAATTTTATAAACAAACATTTGGAACTGCAATGGGTAACCCACTCTCTCCTTTTTTAGCAAACCTCTTCCTAAATTATTTTGAAAAAGATATTATAAGTAAATTTCCTTCTTTCCCTAAATTGTGGATTAGATATGTAGATGATATTCTTGCTGTAATACCATTTGATTTTGATATAGATTTTTTTCCTTAATTTCATTAATAATCAGTATCCGTCAATAAAATTTACGTTTGAAATTGAGGATCAACACAGTTTACCATTTCTTGATTTATTACTTATGATTAAAGATAATACATTCCACTTTGATATACATAGAAAAGCCACACACACAAACAATTATATACACAACTTATCTTATACAAGCTATAAACAAAAATACACAACATTCTTTCTCTTAATAACTAGATTATTGAACATACCGCTTTCGGAAGATAATTTTAAAAAAGAATTAGAATATATATATATATCATATAGCAGAAATTAATAGTTACAAGAAAGGTGTGATAGATAAAATTAAAAATAAGTTAGAAAATAAGAGTTTATTAAGAAATATAACTACACTTATTCCAGTGAAAATAGTGGAGAAAAAGTTTTGCAAATTTAACTTTAATAAATTATGGGTTAACCAGATATTAAACTTGTGTAAAAAATATAATCTTAGTCCGGTTTTTCAAAATTCTAATACTTTAAGAAATAAATTAAAATTTAATATTGAAATTATTGATTTTAAAAAATGTTCTGGGATTTATAAGATCAAATGCGGTGTTTTTGTAATAAGTATATATAGGCAAACAAAGAGGAATGCGAAGATTAGATTTAAAGAGCATTTATATCATATTAAGAATCACAATGCCGATAAATCCGCTTTGGCGTATCATTTTATTAATACAGGACATACTTTTTCAATTGATGATTTAGAATTAATTAAGTCTTTAAATTGTAAGAATCTTAATATGTGGGAAGCTATTTATATGAAAAAACATATTAATAGCTTGCTCAATACTGATTTAACACCCCTCAATTACAAATATTTAGAATTTATTGAATATAGTAGTCCTGATGATTAATTTTGTAGCCTAGAATATACTTACTATATTTACGCATTTAGTATTTGACAGTACACTTGTATGTACACCTGAAGATGTTAGCTTAGCTAACGAAATGTACATTGTGTTTTTCAAGATTAAAGAATTTGTGAGACCGAAGTTTATTGGTATTTCCTGCTAGTTATGGAGATACTACCTAAGATAGAGGTTGTTAACAATCTACTGGTCTCATACAAAGCCATGGGTTGCAAAATAAGTCTAAAAACACACTTTCTTGACTCCCATTTGAACTCTTTTCCAAAAAAAAAATTCGGAGCTGTCAGTGACGAAAGATTTCATCAGAATATTCTAGCCATGGAGAAAAGATACCAAGGCAAATGGAGTCCTCTGTTGTGTTGGCAGACTAGTGTTGGACGTTGAAGAGAGATGTTTCTGGTGCGAAATACAGCCGCAAGTGTTATATTAGCACATTTTTCAAAGTAAATATATCATTTTTTCATGATTTATATATACACATACGAAACGCTGCCTGGTGGAAAAATTCTGAAAACAGATATGAAATAAGTATATGCAATACAACATGTTCTATCAGCGCCTCTGTTGCGCTTTCCTGTCGCTGTATAATTTGATTCCTTCAATATAATCGCTTCACCCATGCATCTCAGATAAGTGGTCGTTTCATTTCTAGCGCGGATTCGAATAAACAACGGTTCCGATGTCGCAGTTCCATTCTCAGTAAAATCTATATACATATAGCGGGATACACATAGGAACGATATATGTACATATATATATCTGTATGTATATATATTTCCTTTTACAATCTTAAAGAAACACATGCCCCGACGTTATCTGTTTTGAAGGGAATGCCTCTGAACGCGGGAAAAGGCCAGCAATCTCCCCAGCCGTCTCGCCATTCAGCGCGGAGGGAAATTTACTACCTTGTTTACCACTTACCCGCGTTTACACACTCAGCCGGGGGTAGGTACACGGGCAGGGCTTTTGTTTTTCCTGGCTCTACGCCCGGTATCACAGCCGCCAGCTAATCAGACAAAGTTGTTATTTTATCAGCATGTAGTTAGCGGGCTATCGATCCGCGTGGGACATAAGTGCCCCCACCGTAATCAATTAATCTGAGGAACCGGAAACCGATTTATATATATATTACACGCCGTTCCCACCTTTTCTCCACCCTTTCAATCACAATGGGTCTCTCGATCGTCTGGACTCACGATAGCCCTCTCTTTTTTTTTTTTTGTGGTATAAATTGTTGGGGGAGCGCAGGGGGGAAGCGGTGGTTAGTTTACCTTGAAATCCTATCGGGAAAGAAAACGAGGTAATATTGGAGGCCTGAAATCTGATTCCCTCTTTAATATTTTACAACCAACTCCAAAAAGGTAAAATGGGGAAGGAATGCAGACCAAAAAAAAGGAAGGAATAAAATAAACACCTATAGAGATTGGATTTCGGGATTACGTGTTTTTTGTTGCTCTTTTTGTATAAGAACACTATAACAAATTTATACTGAGAACAATCCTATGAACACACTTTATTTATGAAGAGCTAAATAATTACAAATTCTCATTCTACACTGTTGAAAATTTTAACACTTTTTTGACTAATTTAATAGTCAGGAGAGGTCCACACTCTTTTCGTGTTATTTTGTCGAGAACTATAGAAGTTTAAATTTGGCGAGCAAAGATAGTCAAGTATTGTCTATTGCTAAGGGGTTATTTTGTCCAACTGACACGTGGAATTATAAAATACTTCTAGTCACATTTATTTGATCTAGACTAGACAAATTTACTAGCTGTTTAACTAAATGAATGCGATCTATTGGGTGTTTTAACACCATTTTCTAAACACAACGTCTTTTTAATATGCAACTCCTATTTCTTAGTGCTATATATTCTCTCTTTAAGACGTTTCTCAATATAAATATGGCAAACCACTCATTCACAAGTTTTGGTTTCAACTAAACGTACCAATTTTAAAATGATTTTTTGAGAACCATTATAAAATTAAGTGAATGTTTATGCTATTTGATTCAAGTCTAAACTAATTGCGTAAATAGATGTTCCCAATACATCTTTAAGATGTTGAAATTTTTTATGTCCACTGGAATTAACGTTTAATAACACGAGGTTACACTTTGCAAGTCAGTCACATTTGGTGGTTTGTTTTGATATGTTAATACGGAGAATCAAACACGAAAACAGATACACGTGCAATGCAGGTGGTGCGTATAATGCAATACTGTATTAGAATAGGTGGGGTTTCTATATTTCTATCCGAGGGAAAAATTCTGATTGGTTGACGCTTCTGAATGTCTAGAAAAATAGTCAATCCTCATATCTGAACATAGAATTCACACGAAATTCTAGTCATTTCTGTTCTATTAAATACACGTAGTCAACTCGTCTGGCAAAGTTTGGAAAAATCAACACTAAAATATTTGACTAGCGCAAAATTAACGCCAACACCGTAATATTTTCAACAGTGTAAACTCCGTGCTCCACCTAAAGGCTATCTATTCTAAGTGCTGTATGGATTCCATGATAATTGAAATGTTCCTACTCTAACTAAATAACTTCCCCATGATTGTTAATAATACTAAAAACAATGTTATACAGTAGACTCGCAATTATGATAACACTGCTTTATGTGATGAAAAATTCCCACAATTCGACAGACTCATTATCTTTAATATATATATACCCTTAGCTAATGCCCTAACTTCCGTACACTGTTGAAAATATTACGGTGTTGGCGTTAATTTTGCGCTAGTCAAATATTTTAGTGTTGATTTTTCCAAACTTTGCCAGACGAGTTGACTACGCGTATTTAATAGAACAGAAATGACTAGAATTTCGTGTGAATTCTTTGTTCAGGTATGAGGATTGACTATTTTTCTAGACATTCAGAAGCGTCAACCAATCAGAATTTTTCCCTCGGATAGAAATATAGAAACCCCACCTATTCTAATACAGTATTGCATTATACGCACCACCTGCATTGCACGTGTATCTGTTTTCGTGTTTGATTCTCCGTATTAACATATCCAAACAAACCACCAAATGTGACTGACTTGCAAAGTGTAACCTCGTGTTATTAAACGTTAATTCCAGTGGGCATAAAAAAATTCAACATCTTAAAGATGTATTGGGAACATCTATTTACGCAATTAGTTTAGACTTGAATCAAATAGCATAAACATTCACTTAATTTTATAATGGTCCTCAAAAAATCATTTTAAAATTGGTACGTTTAGTTGAACCCAAAACTTGTGAATGAGTGGTTTTGCATATTTATAATTGAGAAAACGTCTTAAAGAGAGAATATTATAGCACTAAGAAATAGGAGTTGCATATTAAAAAGACGTTGTATTTAGAAAATGGTGTTAAAACACCCAATAGATCGCATTCATTTAGTTAAACAGCTAGTAAATTTGTCTAGTCTAGGTCAAATAAAATGTGACTAGAAGTATTTTATAATTCCACGTGTCAGTTGGACAAAATAACCCTTAGCAATAGACAGTACTTGACTATCTTTGCTCGTCAAATTTAAAACGTCTATAGTTCTCGACAAAATAACACGAAGAAGTGTGGACCTCTCCTGACTAATTAAATTAGTCAAAAAAGTGTTAAAATTTTCAACAGTGTACACGACGCACTCATCAGCCAGCGCATATTCAAGCAAAGCGGAGATTCAGTACAATCGCGAATCATTAACCCCCTCCCCCCCTCTCTAATTCTACCGTGACCCGTTATTAATTCTACCGCCTGATGCGACAAATTAACCCTTATTCCCATAAAACGTGTAATAACGTTACCCATACATTTCCTAGTCCACCTCCCATTTAAAGCAATATCCCACCTAGCACCCTTAGCTAATGACCTAACTTCCGTACACGATCGCCACTCATCAGCAAGCGGATATTCAAGTAAAACATGCCCTGGTGTTTCTACCCCACCACATTCACAATGCGAATCATTAACCCCCCTCCTCCCCTCTCTAATTCTATCGTGACCCGTTATTAATTCTACCGCCTGATGCGACAAATTAACCCTTATTCCCCTAAAACGTGTAATAACGTTACCCATACATTTCCTAGTCCACGTCCCATTTAAAGCAATATCCCACCTAGCTTGCCAATCAGTATCAAGATTATCCCTGAAGGCTCTTTTAACTGTGTTAGCCGAAATTAACCCATGCCTAATTATCACATTATCCCCTTTAGACGCCGCCTTTTTCGCTAATTGACCCACCCTCTCATTGTACCGATTGTACCTACGTGAGCCATAGTCCAAAGAAGTATTACGCCCCCCTTACGGAACATATCACAAGTATCTAATAACAAATCAGGCTGATTTTTTAAATTCCCTAACGCCTCTAACATAGATAAGCTGCCAATTATAATTAGCAGGTCCTATTCGGGCTTAATATAACGCACTACTTGATTTACTGCAACTAATTCTGCCTGAAAATTGTTGCTTTAATTGTACTAAGATTTTTTTGTCACCAGGCATTATCACAAGCGCCTTTAATATCTAATATTATAATCGTACTATATGCTTTTTTGCACCTGGCGTTTTTAACAAACTTTACAACCCTATCTATCGCATCTTTACGCCTACTAAATCAATATTGCCCTAATACATTCACAGTATTTTGTGATCTCATAAAAAAAATCTAATTTAATTATAATTAAGCTATCTAATGTCTCTCCGATAATCGATAATAGACTAATAGGAGTATAACTGCTTGGATCTGTCATATCACTTCTACCTGGTTTAGGAATAACTCAGTGTTGCCAAATGTACTTGTATGTAATGCAAAATAGACAAAAATACGCTATCCGGTCCAAAACCGTTTTGTGATCTCACAAAACAATCTAATTTAATTATAATTAAGCTATCTAATGCCATTCCGATAATCGGTAATAGACTAATAGGAGTATAACTACTTGGATTTGTCATATCAGTTCTACCTGGTTTAGGAATAACCCAGTGTTGCCAAATGTACTTGTATGTAATGCAAAATAGACAAAAATACGGTATCCGGTCCAAAACCGTTTTGTGGTCTCATAAAACAATCTAATTTAATTATAATTAAGCTATCTAATGCCATTCCGATAATCGGTAATAGACTAATAGGAGTATAACTGCTTGGATCTGTCATATCAGTTCTACCCGGTTTAGGAATAACCCAGTGTTGCTAAATGTACTTGTATGTAATGCAAAATAGACAAAAATACGGTATACGGTCCAAAACCGTTTAGCGTACGCCTTTATATGGTAATATTTAAAAAGTCTAGTATTTTATAATTTCAAGAAAGAAGTACAGCTCCTACCAAAAAAAAGTTAACGACCTGCACTAAAATATCGGCAGTAAGCCCACTTAGGACTGTAGCTTTTACTACGGCCATTGAATAATAGAATGCAATATAGTGCTTTATTCAGTAGCTATAGTAGAAGCTACAGTTCATCCTAAGTGGGCTTACTGCCGATATCTTCGTGCAGGTCGTTAACTTTTTTTTGGTAGGAGCTGTACCTTCTTCCAATAAAAATTCAATTTTTAAATAACAGTGCTCTCTCGGACGCTTAGTGATTTATTTTATATTCTTACTAGGATTATGGATTTCCCCCAACGAAGTCAGTGATGATGTAGGTTTATAAATTAATCCGCTGCACTTTTTGTGTCATAATATATTTCTTCTTACGCAAGAATACGTGTTTAAAAATGCCACATAATGATAGTGGTGGTCAAACCACCTCCAAAAAATATATGAATGTGTGAAGTGGGAGACTAACTAAGCCAAGACGCTGCAGTGTTTTCGAAGATTTCATGTCAGAAGGCACCCACAATGACAAAAAAAATAGAGGGTTGAGCAATTAGTCGTAACATATTTGTTATGAAGAGGGGTATTTTGGATTTTCTATTCATACAGATGATGAATTAACATATCATTTCCATGATTAGTAATTGTAACCATAAATTTATGCATGCATCTTTATAGAAATGGTGAAAATCGCGTCACCAGATGTTATTCCAAATCAGCAGAAATAAGCATAATTCTGATTGCTACAATTGTCAGAAATTAACGTTTTCTAACCTTAAAATAAGTAACCAACAAGGCCAAAAGAGCTCTGATGGTGTGCAGAAACTTTGCAGGAAAAAATTGGGGATGCAACCCAAAAATACTGCTTTGGATGTATACAACGATAGTGAGACCGATCATCACCTATGCATCAGTAACATGGAGCAAAAGAACTAATCTGGCCACCGCGAGAATTAACCTATCGAAAGTGCAAAGATTAGCATGTGTATGCATAACGGGGGCTATGAGAACCTGCCCAACAGCAGCTATTGAAGTAGTATTGGATCTTGCCCCCCTCCACATTGTAGTAGAGGGCGTGGCGAAAAGAACCGCACTAAGAATGGTCAAGGAAGGAATGATTAGGCATAGGCCTCAATCTCCTGACGGTGATCAAACCTGGGATATGCCCCGGGATGATATGTTAAAAAAATTTAGCTTTGGTGAAGGATTCACCACAAGCTAAGTAACAGGAGCGAGTGGGATCATAACACCATCTTAAACTTGAATAGAAATGCCATCAAATGGTATACTGATGACTCCAAAACGGCAGAAGGGACTGGAATAGGAATATATGGGCCTAGAACTACATATTTCGAAAGCTTGGGAAAATACCCAAGTATATTTCAGGCGGAAATACACGCTATTGGAGATGGTGTTCAGTTCAATATGGATAGGAACTATCGAAGCAGGAATTATCATCATGTCTGATAGTCAAGCAGCCATCAAGGCGTGAGCTCATATGAAATCAGCTCCAAGATGGTCTGGGAATGCCTAGGGAAACTAAATGAGCTAGGCAAAAGAAATAAAGTAACCCTCCTGTGGGTTCCGGGTCACATAGGAGTGGAAGGAAACGAAATAATGGATAACCTCGCAAAAAAAGGGGCTGGTATGTCTTTTGTAGGGCCTGAACCATTTTGCGGGTTAAGTAGCAGTACAATACTGAAGAAACTAAAAATGGAAATGGAGCAGAGAAAATCCAGTTACTGGGAAAATCTCCAGGGAATGAGGCAAAGTAAAATTCTTCTGGGAACTTATAACCAGAAGAGGTTTACAGAATGCATCAACCTGAATAAGAACAATGTTCGCATATTAACAGGAATACTTTCAGGCCATTGTAGACTGTAAGGACACCTGAGTAAGCTTGGATTAGAAAAAGATCCTGAATGCAAATTTTGTCCATCCACCTTCTCTCAAACTGTGTAGCATTGTGCAACTCGAGGGCATTACATCTGGGAGCATGTGAAATCGAAGAGGGAGACTTAGACTTAGACTGGGGCCCTCTGACCTCCTACACTTTCTGAAAGGAATAGGATTGGAAGGCCAGCTGTAAAGCAGCAAGAATAGGGGACACAATAGATCTTTTAGGTGGCAGTGTTTTACATACAACCTTAAAATACGTTTAGCACGGAAAATCTCCCCAAATTAACATCGCTGATTGTATTGAATATCCATAAAACGAAAAGGTTTCAAATAGATTCCTGCGGAACTCCGATATTCTTATAAGAGTATTAGTATCTCTAAATTAAAAGATTCTAAATATCCGTGCTATCCTTTCATTGAAAAAGAAAAAAAAAAACAGAAGAGAAGAGATAAGCGAAGAATTACAGCGGGAATAATTTATAGATTATAGCACATGTAAAATAACTAATTAAAACGTTCCGGGCGCAGTGAGCAGGGAAGAAGCGGAAGTGCGGCGCCATGTCCTTATTCGGGCAACCACATTATAAACACCCGGTGTGCGGCGGATCCCCTCCCACAATAACTACCGCCACCGCCAGCAACCATCTTCCCCTACGGCGTCAAATTTCGCCTGCCACACTAAGTTCTTACATCGGATGCGCAATTTTACATAATTTTATCGTAGTTCCTGATACGACAATTTCCGTTTGTCTGGGGGAACAAAAAAAAAAGAAAGAAAGAGGGAAGATTGGACGATCTAGGAGGAAGGTGTGTGTATATTGGAGGATAAATCTAGATCGCGCGGAATAATTTGACGATAAGCTAAAATTAAATTCAAAGAAAAGAGGGAACCGTATTATATTCACGATCCCTCCTTCCCTTCCCCCATTTAAATAAAAATTCGAGGGAAATCTATTTCCTAAACTTATCCACCAAAAAAGGGTTAACATAAAAAAAGAAAACAAATAAATGTGATTTAAAAAAGAAAGTCGCTTCCGTCCGCCCTTACCCTCACTTCCTCTTTATAACCGGGCGAATCGGAGGGAGAAGGGGAATTCAGGGGCTTATACAATGGGGACACAGCTCACGTACCGTACATGCGGGAAATATGATCCCACGTTTCGGCTATGCAATATATCAGTTCTGGGTCAATAATATCTGTTTTAGGGTTATAAAATCCAGTCCAGTCGAGGACTGGTCCCCTGCATAAAACTAAAGATAAACGGTCATCAACAATAAAAACGATCGAAGTTAGTGATGAGCAAAACTTTCTGGCAGCAAGCGGGAAATTGCTTTTTACTTGGTTCCGCAAGATGTTCACGAAGTCCGCGCACACAGAAAAATACCATCATCCACGAGATACATTGTTTTATATCATGGATTCTTTACGCTTTATTGTTCCCTGGATTTAATTTTCAATCGTTTCATTTATCGATTAGATAAAATATATTACAATATAGAGTAGAGTTAAGCGATTCACACGGGCAATTTTGTTTGTATTTCCAATTACGCACCCTACGTGGCAAGGATGATTCTAAATATATATTTCATATGAATATATGTCCTAATCAATTTACAACCACATATTCATCGCATTAGGCATTAAACTACAATTATACGCAGTGTGAGATACAATAGAAAATTTTAAACTATTTTATATACACATATATCCAAAATATTTACGTGGCTTTTCAAAGGTTCGTGTTTAATTACAGATCTAATAAATCTTGATATATATATATAAGATTACGTATGGATTTCTACGAAATGTTATTATATAGTAATATCAATAAATGCACAGTCTGACATAACTGATCGTACATGCGAAAAGCCAGAGAGTGTCAACTGTAAATTATATACACTGCACGTCAAATAAATTAGTACATCAAAATATAAATCTTTATACGCACTTTTTATTGAGGTTCATTTAATTTACTACTATCTTGTCTTTTTTTTTATTACTCATGCATGTTTGTTTTTTTTTTTGATTTATTTAATTTAGTTTCAATTACGTTGAATTAGCTTTTAGTTAGGTATCTAGTTGAGTTTAATTTAATATTTTCGTTTCATTATTTTGTGGCTTTTGTTAACTTGTTATACACATTTATTTGTCTATATAATCAATAAACTACTATTACTATTACTATTACTATTTTCTGAGGATACAGCAATAGTAGAACGAATGACATATTATTATTAAAAATGTACTCATTTAGTAAGTGTATGTGATAGTTTTTTTTGCATTTGATGTTGAATGTTTCTGGGTTTGTTCTACCCCCCTACCCCCTTCCCCCTCCATTAATTAGCTTCTCGCGAACACATGTTACGTCATATTTTGGATTTTGTAATCTGCTGCAAATCGTGTTTTTTCTAAGTTTTCTAATATCTGTAAATAATTTCGGAGATATTCCTAAAAATTGCAAAGTAAAGATTGAATGTGGGACAAAAAGGCGCTGAAGAAAGGAGAAGTGAAAAAAATGATGCAGAAGAACCAACAGAAGAGGAAGTGGGAAACATTATTAAGAAATCTCGAGATGGGAAAGCCTCATGGAGCTGCAACAGCTAAATGCTAATAATAGCATTAGAAGAACTAGGGATTGAGAGCAAACTTGATAAAAATGACGATTACAAATTCAAGAGTTAGCTTAGTAACACAAAAGGGTAAAACACAGTATTTTACAATCAATAGGGGAGTTAAACAAGGATATTGACTCTCAGCAACACTCTTTAATCTAGCGAGGAATATAAACAGAGGAAACCACAAAACCGATGGAAAGATTGGGCTGAGAATAAACCAAAAAATAATGGAGATTGGAAGAATCAAAAGCATGGGAAAATAAAGATAGGGAAACTATGAATTTGAACAAGTAAATGGATTCAAGTACCTTGGGGTCATGTTAACAAAAGATACTAAAATAGAAAATACAGAGAGAAAAATTGAAGCAAATAACCTACTTAGCAAGAAAACCAAATTAACCATTTTTTAAAACATTGAGAATTGAAGTATGCAGCAGAAACAGCGACGCAATACAAAATGACGAAGATCTAAGAATCGTAGAAAGCAAAATTACTCCAAACTGTGGTAATGGTAATGCTGTAAACTTCTCCTAAACCCCTCACCACAAACTGCACTAAACTGGACGTACGTTTCGATAGTAAAGCTATCATCATCAGCAGAAACACTGTTGCTACACTACAGTGTTTCTGCTGATGATGATAGCTTTACTATCGAAACGTACGTCCAGTTTAGGAGAAGTTTACAATCGTAGAAAGAAAAATAATAAGAACAATTCAAGGATCGGTCAAGGTGGGAGACGATGAAAGCAGAATGAAAAGGAATGATGAAGCACAACAATCAGGAGGGGAGTACATTAGAAAAACAGAGAAGAAAATGGTTGGGACATATGTGGAGAGCAGGATGTGAGTTAGAATGGGCACCAGGAAGCAAAATAACATCAGGAAGACCGAAATCGAGATGGTTGAAAGAAGTAGAAGGGGACCTGGAGAGGAACCTTGAATTGGTATATGGAAAAATAAGGTAGAGGACAGAAACTTGTGGAGAGAAATAAATAAAGCGATTTAATGGGAGAAAATCTGGATGGATCTAGAAAGCTTGAATGCAAACTGTGCAAAATGGGTGTTAAGCCATCCGAGGCTCTATGTTAAACGACTCCTACCAAGCAAAAAAAAAAAAAAGATTTGTCAGCAATGATGTCAAGGAGTGCACAAATTAGGATAGAGTTTCAGACATAAAATAAATAATATCGAGTTGTCTATAATGTGAATAAATGTGAAATGTGGGGATTAGGATTTATATTAGTATAATGCAGTTCAGATCAAAATCACATTATTTTAAAAAGTGAATTAAGTTAGTTGTTGTGATAAACAGCGATACAGTTATAAAATGATTTAATATATATTTATAATAAAATTTTAATGTGACCTAGGAACCTCTGCACAACGACCATAGTTCTTCTTATACATGTACTTTCTTAATTCTTGCTCTGTTGTCTATAATAGATTTATTCGGAAATCCAAAGAAACTGTGACCATCGATTGCAACAGAATTTATCTTGCAAGAGCGAATAGCACAATAGCACGATGCATCTTCTTTCACGGTTATTTCATTTAAACCTGACAATATAATATATAACAAAGTATGTAAATGTTATGGCCACTAACTTTACCTTTTACACAATGCACCTTATCAAGGTTACAAAGGTTAATAAATGAGGGATCAGGTAATTATCGCCATAGTATATTAAAAGACAAGTTTCATTTTGACGTTTCAAAGTACGAATTCAGAGTTTAAGAAACGAGTGGAGTAGCCACGAGTTTCTTAACTGAATGAGTGCTTTAATGTCAAATGAAACGTGTCTTTTATGCTATTTTTTTGCAATTAGTTTTAAAATTTCTTTTTTTGTAAAAGCAAAACGAGAAAAATTTGATAATCTAGGGAAATTTTGTGGCGGTTGTCACCAGTTGTCACCTTGGTTTGGCATAAGATTTAAATTGACAAGTTAATTTAAAATTGACATTTTGAAATTTGTTATATATTATATTATATTACTAAAGTAACTATATTATAATATTTAATATGAGTTCTACAACTTTTTCATGCACTCCGCCTGAAATACGGCAAATTGCTGACAAAAACCATTAATAATTTACTTCCGGAGAAATCGTACACTATGTATCAAAAGCGATACAAAAATTTTGAAAAATGGTGCAAAGAAAAGGAAATTCTTCATATTTCTGAGAACGTCTTACTTGCTATTTTGAAATGCTACGTAAAGATTATAAATCGTCATCATTATGGTCGATTTATTCGATGTTAAGATCGTGTTTAAATGTACATAGAAATGTGGATATATCAAAATATATGAAACTTCAAGCATTATTAAAACGGCTATCTAAAGGTTATCAAACAAAAAAATCTAAAATTTTAGAAGAAGACGGTATTCATAGATTTTTGAACAAGCGATGATAAAATATACTTAGCTATAAAGGTTAGTGTTGATTTTATTTCGTTACTTTTTTGTAAATTCTTTATATTCTAGGTTATTTTGATAATAGGATATAATGGAGCCTATAGGCGAGAAGAATTAATTAATATATGTGTGGAAGATCTTCAATACAATTCCGATTCCATTATAGTCAACATACCTAAAACAAAAAACAGTGCACCAGAATGTTCGCAGTGACTGATGTAAACTGCATCGAACTTATAAAAAAATATAATAATCTCGGCCTAAAACAGTTACTCACAAACGTTTTTTTCTAACTTACGTCATGGCTGCTTAATTAATAGCCCTATCGGTATTAACACCATGGAAATGTTCCTAAACAAATTGCCAGTTTTCTTCATTTACCAGATCCTCATCTTTATAAGGACATTGTTTTAGAAGATCCAGTGCGACACATATAGCAAATACTGGAAGGTGATATTTTAACTATAAAACGATTAGGTGGCTGGAAAAGCACGGCTGTTGCTGAAGGTTACGTTGCCTCTTCTATGAAAAATAAAATTGATGTTGGAAATATGTTTGCACAGGAAAATAATGTGAATCTACCTGGAACTTCTGGAAATGGTTCACAGTTTGAGTACTCCAACAGAAGCAATATCACTATTGCAGAGAACGATAATTTTCAACAGAATGTTTCTACTGCACACGGTATCACTATCACTTCTAAAGATAATTCAAACGTTAATATAAATGTTTATAATAGTTTGTACTATTTAAAGATTAATTAAAAATAATCAAATCTTACAATGAATTTTAATATAATAACCTCAAACTTGCTTACAAAATGTCATATTAACATCTCCATTTCTGTTGCAATGTGACCAACTTAAAATAAATCTGCTTAAATGTTCCATTTCTATTACGCAACTAGTGCTGTAATAGACCCTATTACGGCACTAGTGGAATAAATGGTATGGTTACGGCACTAATTGCAAAAAAATCATTACAGATGTTCAAACTGTATCTTTATATCTTGAAACGCACTATACTTGTGTGACTTGTGTAGATGTTGACATTTACTAGTAAGAAGGTGACTAACTTTATTTTTAACAAGTTATCTGAAAAATATGTATTCAATATTCAGTATAGATATATTATATACAGATCGTTGCGGTATATGTGACGTATGAACAGATCAAAAGGACCTCAACATTAGAATACAAGGAGATAAAGTCAACACGGGAATAAAAAAAGAGTGCCCATTCTTGTTTAATGAAGCAAAAAGCCGAAATCGGGTGTCACAGTCCCGAAGAATTTATAAGAATAATAACATTTATTGATGGCGGGGAATAGGATAATATTTAAAGTTGAAATATTCCGCCGGCGCCCGGCCCGTATAAATCAAATTTTGAGGGCGACATCCCGCGAACTGTCAACCCCTCTCAACGGGCGGGAAATCCCCAATTCCAAATTCGATTCCAAATAATACGCACTTAAGCATCTATCCCTTAAAGTAAACAGGAGTTTAGTGCCCGATTTACCAGCTCGTTAAAATCATCATCATGTTAAATAACCCTTCAATTAAGAAGCATTTAGAAAATTGGTACGGTATACCAATTAAGGACTGTACAAAACCGCCATTCTCGGGGCTTAATAGATTGTGCGCCGATAATATCTCAGGCGCTTTACTATCTGTCATTTTAGCCCTGCACTCTATCCTGTTTACACGAGTATAGTGCCATCCGGTTGTTTAATTATGTTATCCTGTATCCAATTACCACACCTCTAGGATGAAATTTTGAAATGCTAGATACATATATATTGCTATGTATCTCTACGCCCAATTTTTTTCATTAATTTAAACATTCCCCCGATGAAAATGTGGAAAGCCGTGAGCCGTGTTGCGGAACACCACCATCTTTACACCCGGCTCACGGTAATGAAGTGTCCCCATTCTTCTTTCTGTCTCGGCCACATAAATTACGGCCCCCGAACGTTTATCATATCACGAAAATTTTAACTGACAAAAACTTTAATGGAATTTTTATTTTTATATGAGTATACTTTGGGGCCGGGAGGAAGCCAATTTTAAGGTCATCTACTTCGAATTATCGGTGACGAGTCGAGGTGCCTGTTCGGGTTGAATGGAAGAAAAAAGATAACACGTAACCTTATTGGAATCGCGTGAATTAATGAGATATACGTATGGCCGTTTCTTTTTTGATTACGCAAACAGTTTTGCTATGTGCGGTTCGGAAATAGTATATTAAAAGACAAGTTTCATTTTGACGTTTCAAAGTACGAATTCAGAGTTTAAGAAACGAGTGGCGTAGCCACGAGTTTCTTAACTGAATGAGTGCTTTAATGTTTTATGCTATTTTTTGCAATTAGTTTTAAAATTTCTCTTTTTGTAAAAGCAAAATGAGAAAAATTTGATAATCTAGGGAAATTTTGTGGCGGTTGTCACCAGTTGTCACCTTGGTTTGGCACAAGATTTAAATTGACAAGTTAATTTAAAATTGACACATTTTTGAAATTTGTTATATATTATATTACTAAAGTAACTATATTATAATATTTAATATGAGTTTACAACTTTTTCATGCCTCCGCCTGAAATACGGCAAATTGCTGACAAAAACCATTAATAATTTACTTCCGGACAAATCGTACACTATGTATCAAAAGCGATACAAAATTTTGAAAAATGGTGCAAATAAAAGGAAATTCTTCATATTTCCGAGAACGGTCTTACTTGCTTATTTTGAAATGCTACGTTAAAGATTATAATCGTCATCATTATGGTCGATTTATTCGATGTTAAGATCGTGTTTAAATGTACATAGAAATGTGGATATATAAAATATTATGAAACTTCAAGCATTATTAAAACGGCTATCTAAAGGTTATCAAACAAAAAAATCTAAATTTTAGAAGAGAAGATATTCATAAGATTTTTGAAACAAGCCGATGATAATATACTTAGCTATAAAGGTTAGTGTTGATTTTATTTCGTTACTTTTTGTAAATTCTTTATATTCTAGGTTATTTTGATAATAGGATATAATGGAGCCTGTAGGCGAGAGAATTAATTAATATATATGTGGAAGATCTTCAATACAATTCCGATTCCATTATAGTCAACATACCAAAACAAAAAACAATGTACCCAGAATGTTCGCAGTGACTGATGTAAACTGCATCGAACTTATAAAAAAATATAATAAAAAAGTTAGGATTTAAGTGGATGAAGCGAAGTGGCGATAGTGTTTTAATAGAACGACAAGATATTGTATTATGGAGGCGTCAATATTTAAACAACATTCGGAAATTTCGTGTTAGTGGTAGAAGATATATTATTTGGATGAAACTTGGGTTAAATGCAAGTCATACAAAGCAAAAATAGGCAGACACCACAGTACTCACTGCAAGACAAGCATTTGTGGAAGGAGTTTCAACGGGACTGAAAAACCCTTCAGGAAAAGGGAAACGTTTAATTGTTTTACATATTGGTAGCGAAGATGGTTTCCTTGAAAACGGTCTCCTTTTCTTCGAATCCAAGAAAACTGGAGATTATCACGAAGAAATGAACAGCCAAGTGTTCACGGAGTGGATGAGAAATGTGCTTCCTTTTCTGGAACCAAACTCTGTTATTATTTATGGATAATGCTCCCTACCACTCAGTCAGAACAGAAAAAAAACCTATCATGGCATGGAAAAACAACAATTAATTGAATGGCTTCTTGCAAAAGGAATTATTGTTGACAACACTTTGTTAAAGGTTGAGTTGCTTGAACTTGCAAGAAAATATATTAACGATAATCCCATCCCATATGTTATTATCAAATGGTAGAAGACAGTGGTCATACAATTTTAAGATTGCCTCCTTATCACTGCAATCTGAACCCCATTGAGCTTATTTAGGCTCAGTAAAGCATCATGTCGCAGCTAACAACAAACTTTTAAATTACCTGAGGTGAAAAACTTACTTATTGAGGGGCCTTAACATTGTAGATAGTAGTGCATGGAGGAATTGCATAAACATGTTATTGAAGAAAAAAATAAGATGTATCAACTCGACAATGTTGTTGAAGATATGATCGAAGAATTCATCATAACAGCAATACCTCATCATCATCAGATCTGTCATTAGAATCTGATTCTGAATGATAATTGAAACGTGCATTTTGTTCTAACTATATATATTGAAATTGAAGTTTCCAGAAACGCAATTAAACTTACATTATAGTTAGGCATATGCTATATTTTCATACTTATACCTTAAGGTGTTTTTATCGTTTTTATTATGTTGCCTCTGCTTATTGTTGTTGTACAATTTTTAAGAAGTACATTTGTTTCTACGTTGTATTTAGTGTAGGCATATATATTACTTGACAACTAACATTTAACATGTTTTAGTCTTGACTGATTTGTCCATAGAAAAATTCATTTTAAATTATTATCCTAATTATGTGTATTAATTTTTATTCTACTATACTACATGGTCACATGTTAATTTATTTTAATCGTAATTTGATTTTTATCCTCTATTGTGTTTTATAAATTAATATATTATACTTTATAGCTTAATAAAGACGAATTGCAATTGTCGAAACGTCGCATATGGAATAGAATAAAATAGTTTCACCGAGATTGGACAAGTTTTTTTTGGCTATCGTTAACTACCCCCCGTAAGATTCCCGAAATGTATTCACTGTTACTTTATTTGTATTATTTTATCACCTTATATTATGACTATAACATTCTAAATAAACTACTAAAAGCGTAGTGATTTCATGTTATCCTTTTTTATTATTACAAAATTTTGATAACCAAACTTTTTCGCTTATGACACTGACAATTTACAATTTAAATTTGCCGCTAATTTTTCATTCTTCGGTGTAATTTGGGCGCCGATCGCAGCGCTATCTACTGCATTCTTAAAGTGAATGGAGTATAGCTTCTGCATTTTTCGGAACCGAGTGAGGAGATATCTGTTGGATGTCTCGTGTTATTCTGTCAACGATTATTTGAAGTTTTCAGCATGCAAACTGAACTCGTATTTTGTCTCTGACGTTATTTTGTACGCTTTTGTAGCCGTAGTTGAAATAAAGATATATTATTATTTTGAATTAGTGCTCAAGTATAAATTTGAAGAGAGGAATACATGTGACTTACATTAATCAAAATGGCTTCAACCTTTCGACACTGGACATGACACCGAATTGAAATGCCAATCCATCAGCTTTCGAATATGTTCCTGACGGCATCAGTTATGAAATGAAGGTTCATCAACATTTAGCATGCAATGCTGGATGTTTAATTCAATCAGTGCCAAGAAATGCACACCTCCAGTGTATTATCTATCTTTGTATCTACGCCACAATGGTGTCCAGTTATTTTGGAACAGACTGTATGTACACATATGCCGGAATTGCAGGTTCGATGGAACGTTTTGAGCACTCATCCGAAATGACATTCCTAAATAACCACCCCTGCCATTCAGCCATCCGTCCTTCGCCCCTTATGGCGTATTCTTATTCATGGACCCCCAATACATACTAATAGTAATAGTTATAGTATGCAGTTAGAAAAGGAAAGGAAATAATACATGCATGGATAACAATGGGCAGAACCATGGCCGTCAACTGAGGGACGTACAGCATCTTCCATTATCCGCTCCACAGCATCTCAACCTCATTTTCTCGACCGTTGATTTTGCGTCCCGTCTCAGCAGTCCCCATCGCATCGCCGAACGGCGCCCCTCGCCCTTGCGCCCCCCCCGCCCGCGGACGCCGCTGCCCCGACGGTTTGTCATAGTTCGCGCTGCGCTGGCCACTTCGCATTTACATCTGACACGGCCCTACGGAGTCGCGTGTCTTGGGAGCAACCGCTAACTGCTATATTACAACTGCATTATGAGCGCTTTTGCGGGGCAATTGCTTTTCACTTACACCGCCCGACGATGGGGGCGCGGGAGAAGGGGAAGGGGGTCGAAAAAAAACCCCAAACACCAGCCCCGTTCGCGGCTTGGAGTGCATACACACCACACACGTCGTAAATATGCCATGAAAGTGTTACGCTTCGAAAATGTAGGTGACGAGAGAGTTCTTTTATAAACCTCCTTCGTCAAATATACGGCGAAACCTCGATTTAACGACCACCATAGTGATTAGTACCCTCAAAATAGAGAATCGTCAATTCCAATTCGTAAAGAAACGAATAGAAAACTTTGTGGCATATCAGTAAAGACAAGCAAAAAAAAAAACACTCACAAGGGAACACCGGCGGGTGTCCCCCTCCGATTTCGATGAAACGTAACAGATCGAAAGAGTACCTTAAAATAAGAGACACGTATTTTTTTTATCGACGTATCCGCACGATTTGGGGTACAGCCCCCCCAAAGTTTGGACGATTTTTCAATTTTTACAAATATTTTCTAAATATAACAGATATTAATATTTCTCTTAACATAATTTGCAGCATATTGCATGGCCCTAAGGGTGGCGTCGTTCGTATTCGCAAAAAGTTAATAACGGGGGACGGGGTACCCCGTACCCCCATTTTTTACATTTTTTTCTTTTGCTTATTCATCAAAAGAAGGCCGATTTTACATAGAATACGATGATGTATAACAAGTTTAGAAAATTAATAATTGCAAAAATAGAAAAATAATAATAAAGCTTCAAAATTAATAAACTTGTCTATTGATATAAATCAAATGAACTATAACAGAAATAATTTTTTATCCTTAACATAATTTCCAGCATAATACATGGTCTCAAGGTAGATATCTTCATAAAAAGCTAATAACGGGGGACGGGGGTACCTCATACCCCGCATTTTTAATAATAAGTTTATTCATTATTCATCAAAAAAAGATCGCTTTTACATAGAAAACGGTGATGTATAATAAATTCAGAAAATTAATAATAGTAATAATAACTAAATATATGGAGTTCTTGGAGTGGGCATTGTGTTGCCGAACTTCAGCAATTAGTGCCAAAAGATAAAACTTTGAACATTTTAAATATACCAAAAAAAAAAGCAGCGATGGTACAACCTCTAGATGTATATGGTTTAGACTGTGGAAAATTTTGTTAGAACTTTTCGGATATAGTGATTCTTATGAACTACGACATAGATAACATCAGAGAAATAATATTATTAAGTTGCAATCCCTAACCCATAATCAGTTTTCTTTCCCCAGATTTTTCGACGTATTCAAGTACTCGTGGTATAAGAGTGGATATGTTGAGGAAAGACCTGGGCCCTTTAAAAATCCTATAGAGTTTTGTTTTAACAAAGATGCGCAATCTACACCCTTGTGTAGTATTTGCAATAAACCAGCTATTGTGCGGTGTTCATGGTGCAAACAAAATCTGTGTTTTAAACACTTTTACACAGACTATCACTACTGTAATACTTACATAGCTTAATTACTGTATGTATATTAATCTTGTTCGCTATTGCAAATACATATATACCAATAATCGCATTACAGTATGTCATGTATTTAAACATTTATAAGCATTATAATGTTTTTCTAATTCTGTTCTATTGTTTCCGAATGTTTAATCGTTACAAACACATTAGTTATATTTATGCTCCATTGAATACTTACATTGTACACCTACATTGCATGAAAAACTTGAAATAAATTAAAAAAATATATATGTATGTATTATTTAATCCTTCGCCTGTGTAGCAAATTTGTTTCATATATAGCACTAAAGGATTATGGTATTCTAAGAATGAATAACATTTTATTAAGGAAATATATAAAACGCAGTCACTAACTGCAGTTGATAAAACGATTTATATTGCTACCACCGATAAAAGTTTCGTATAATATATAGTATAAGTTAGTAGGCATAGAAAGGTTTGACCATAGCTTGTCGAGTAGATACAATTCTAAATTAAGAAGTATTTAAATAAGGAGAGCAGCGGAGTAACGATAACAAATAATTGTTGTTAATGTACTATATTATTATTATTACAATTATTTTTATTATTAATCCTCAAATTTATTACCATTGTTTTCTATGTAAAAGCGATCTTTTTTTGATGAATAATGAATAAACCTATTTTAAAAAAATGCGGGGGTATGGGGTACCCCGTCCCCGTTATTAGCTTTTTATGAAGATATCTACTTGAGACCACGTATTATGCTGGAAATTATGTTAAGGATAAAACTTATTTCTGTTATAGTTCATTTGATTTATATCAATAGACAAGCTTTTATTAATTTGAAGCTTTATTATTATTTTTCAATTTTTACAATTATTAATTTTCTAAACTTGGTTATACATCATCGTATTCTATGTAAAATCGGTCTTCCTTTGATGAATAAGAAAAGATAAATGTAAAAAAATGGGGGTACGGGTAACCCGTCCCCCGTTATTAACTTTTTGCGAATACGGACGACGCCACCTTAAGGGCCATGCAATATGCTGCAAATTATGTTAAGAAGTAAATTTAATATCTGTTATAATTCAGGAAATATTTGCAATACCCCAAAATCGTGCAGATACGCCGATAAAAAAAAAATACGTGTTTCTTATTTTAAGGTATTCTTTCGATCTGTTAAGTTTCATCGAAATCGGAGGGGGACACCCGCCGGTGTTCCCTTGTCAGGTAGATTAGATTGGGATAGGCATAAGGACAGATCCTCTATGCCATTCTAATTTTGTCTTCTGAATTAGAATTCCTTGATGTATATCAGAAACCAATAGCAAAAACTTTAATTTTGCCAGGTCACCACGTTAGCACGTCGGCAGGGGAGGATTTTGTCTCCACTGCTTTGGTCACTCATGGAAAAGCTGCTGGCTATCATTGTAGAATTTGGAGCCGAGGTGTAGGTCTGTGAGGATCGAGAGAGAAAGCCACTTGTGGTTGGTGCAGCAGGGAAAAAATTGAGCATTAACCCAAACAAAACTACGGTAGCACCGTTCACCAGGGAGGAAAGAGTGGAACATTTCATATCACCCCACTATATTCAAAGTGTAAAGCTTGCATTTGCCGATAATAAAATATGAGGCTATCCTTGTGGACATGTCGAAGGGTATGCCGGTAATCTTGGAGGCTGTCTCCAAAGCTAGTCCATTGGCTCTATGTGGTGGTAGTACGTCCTACCATAATAGAGCAATAACTTGGTGGCAAAGAGTGCAACAAACCAAAGCTACACCACAACTTAAATCCATACAAAAGGATCGTAAGCGTGGCAATCAGGAGAGCAATGTCTTCTTCCCCGCCATTGGCACTAGAAGTTCTCCTGGACTTACCACCTTTGGACGCTGTTGTGGAAAGGAAGGCCAGATTAACTGCATTTCGCCTATGGCAAATAGCCCTCGGACATAATGTGTATCCGACTGATGATCGATACATACTTCACTACTTCCTTTCCAAACTGTGAGGAATGAAGATGCAACGAAAGATCACTGACGTGGCAGACACTTGCTGATTTAAGGATTACTGCAGGTAATTTTAGGCTTCGCCTTAAAGAAAATGTACTCCATGTTTCTGAAAGAAATACTGACTTAGGTAATTATTTCTAGACAGTTCTCTGAAGGAAAAATATTAAATCGAAACCTATTTGAAAAGTATTACTTGTTTTGACACGATTTAATTATGCGCCTTTAACGATTTGTGATGTAGAACGAACTTTTTCAATATTTAAAGATATATTGGCGTCCAAACGGACAAAATTCACCGAAAAACCACTTAGAAAAAACTTTAATTATTAACGCAAACTCCACATTATTCTTTGAAATTTAAATATTAATATAATCTTTATTCATGAAATCATATTTTATTTCTATACATATTGAAAAATTGATAACTATATTATTTGTATAGGATTGCCCTGCTTATCTCCGATTTTTTGCTATTTTTACGCAATATCTATTACAACAATACAGTGTACGAGTCATACTTAAAACTTGCACTTCTTTACTGATTAAATTGGTTAAGAGTTTCATATTTCTTGTAGATCCCATTACGCGTTTTATGATGTTTTCTCGTCAAACTTGTTTTATTCATCCGTAAGTGTAGAATTTGTTAAAATATAGCTAGGCTAAATTCAATAAGACACTTATTCGTTTCTATTAACTTATTTAATTATAAACACTACACAACTTTAACTTTACAGCAGGTTATTCCAATTCGCGTCTCATGGCGTCATGCGTCATTCGTGAAGTATGCACGAGGCACGAGTAACTGATGATACTATATTAATACCAACTTAAATATTCATTAGAAAACTAACATAATGTAAAGAACATATTATACAAAATCACATATATTTAACAGAATTAATGCCTTCTTCTTTTATAATAAGACATTATAACGAATGTCCTGTTTGCTTGTCTTAACACAGAACCAAAGCCACAAGGAATCACTTAAAAATTCAGATATTTGGATTATCTGTCAGCATTTTCTAATTTTTTTTTAAGTTAATTCATGATCTTTACTGTTAATGAATGCGTTTCTGGTTACTTTTTCTTTGCTTCAACTTAATTGCTGTTAGTCTAACTCCCATTTAAAAGAGTATTTGAATTCGTCATTGCTTGAAACACAATTTTCGCTGTGATATGCAAACCACCACTTTTCATCTTGATTCATCGTTATTTTCACACAAATCAACAACCCCATTGCGCAGATATGTTTTTTTTTCGTGAGAAAAAATTACCCACATTCGCAGTAAGGTCGGCTATGAAAGGTTCTACTGTATATATTCCAAAACGCTAATAACGGGTTATATAATTTTGGGTCTTCAAAAGGGGTTTTACGGAATCATTGTTAAACGAATCGACATTACCATCGATCATTAATTATTAATCGTCAATTGAAACTTCCGAAATAAACAAAATCAATTATCAAACAGCGCGAATATAGAACCGAGTTAACGGTAGACTTGAAATACCGCAGACTATAGGAGACTTAGCCGTGGGCTTATAATCTAATAATATCAGCGCCGTAATCAAGCATTCCACCCCGAGCTCCTGGCTCCAGGGGGACGGGGTTGGCACCCCTCCTGGTCTCCCTTGCCCCGTCGAATCGCTACTGAATTACATATTGTCTGCAATCGTAAAAATACTGCAGTCCAATGGTTAGGAAAGAAGTTCTTCCCAACGCTGTTAGTTACTACTGTGGAACTTCAGAAGTTTATCGCTGTCAACGTGAATTCCGTAGTTGAGTGAAACTTCCCCTGGAAGACAATACAATTAAAATTTGCGACAGGAAAAACAATTTTGACAATCGGTTTCCCATATTCTCTCTTCTTCCTCTTCCTGCCTCTCTTCCTGTCCTACAGATTCGGCACTCGTTTGCCGTTTTGTGTTACATTGGCGTCCTTTTCGTTATTATCTTTTTTTTTTTTTCTTTTTCAGGGGCCGGTAAGATTTCATTAGTATTCATTAAATTACGTTATATTATAAGAGATGTCTTTTCTAAATTAAAACTACGTCGTTTATGTCATCATATATTTCTTCGATATATCTGCGATAAAATTTTATTACCAGAGTAAAGATGGGGAACGGACATTACCTACGTTTTTATGTATTGGGACAAATTTATTTATGTACATATAAAAATATACTGTTTATGGAATCTATATATCGAGTTAAAATATATACTATGTAATTCTTATTGTTGGTTCAAATCGTCAGGCTACGATTAACAATTCCTTATTAAAACTTATAAATTCATTATTTATGAATGAGTGGAATAATGATCACATCAAATGAAATTGTTTTACGATAAAACTGAAAAGTCTGTAAGAAAGAAGAAACTTGCTTCAGTATGAAATAAGGCAGATAGAAGAGCCAAAAGGGCCAAACACATCAGGAGAAGAATGAATGGCAAATACGCAGAAAATCTAGGAAAATAGCGGAATGACATCAGGATGGAAAGATAACTTGCAGCAAGTCTATAAAACCAAAAATCAAAATGGTATACAGGGTGTATCACATATAGAGGTAAATATGATAATATGTAGCAGCTGTAATCACACACGATCGAAAAGTCTTAATGCACAGTGGGTCTATCTGTAAGCATTAACGAGAAAAAAAATATTTTGTAAATGCCGTGGGCTAGAGCTGCACCTGTGCCCAACCTAAATGCTGTTCCGGGTATACCCCCACATACCACTATTATTCAGCCAATACCGTTGTTAGTTTTGTGTGTATCGCCACTTCGAACATTTTATTTAAATTCTTCCCGTCTCGAAAAAAAAACGATCCTTTTCAGGACCATCATGCTCTCATATAAAGAAAATCGATGCTTGATGCATCGGCAAAAGCGCGGGAATGTATAGATTCATTTTCGCGCGGCATTATAGTAAAAAGGCGTGTTTGCAAATTTTCTGTATCTACATTTATTTCTGTGTAATTCGATTCAATTCATTTTGCGTTATTTGATAAAATAAATCCAAAAGAAATAACTCAGATTCATGTTTATTATTAACAACTAACTCTCGATTCGACAAAGCAAAAGAACAATATTTACGTTTTTTGTAGATATTGAAGTCGCATATCCGGTGAAACTCGAACGTCTTATCAGGATATTAAAAATAATACTTTGTAGATTTACGTAGAATGCTCTTAACAAATAAGAAATGTTTATTTTATAAAAAGAAGAAATTTAAAATGCCTCAGTTTTGCTATTTTTACAAGGGCACACTGGCCGATTGGCCTTTATTTATTCAGAATGACGTTAAATGAACTTACGGCATACCATTAAGAATAATACTAAATGAGTGCAATGTATGTATACATAATACCATGTTTAGCGGGTGCTTAACATGACGTTTCCTTGCATCAGGGCCGGACTAAAGAATTTTTGGCTCTAAATTTTACTTTTTTTTATTTTTTAATGATGAAATCCGGTTTCGGCGGGTTTATGCTTTATATGTCGTGTAGTTAACACCCAAGCAAATTTTACTTTTTTATTTGATACACCCTGTATTACAAACTCTGCATTACGGTACATTTTTATTTGATATTAATGATAATGATGGGACGAACCCACCCACCCAGATCCTTCACGGACGCCATCCGTAGACATAATCAATCAATCCTATTTCTATTTCTGGTAAATGAACGAATATTATAGAAGCGATTCAAGTCCTGTTGCAAAAGTGTGCAATTATTGTTAGTTCGTACTGTTGTATGAATCTTCGAGTCATTCACGCATAAATAAAAATTTTGTAAACCTGAAACAACTAGCTGTATCATCTAAATAAATCAGAAACAATAAGGGATCTAGATGGCGATCCTGCGGCATCCTCGAAGAGACACCGGAGAAGTTAGACATATATCCACGCAGTTTAACCGCATGTGATATTGGTGGTATATTTCTTATTATTAAGCATTCAACATCTCAACGAGAAGGAACGTTTATTTTGAATATTAATTATTATGATTCTTATTACTGGTATTATTGTTGGGTGATGGTGCAACTAGTATATGAGATGACGTTGTATTGTTATCATTAATCGTCGGGGCAAAATATATATCACAATGGACCCAAGTTCTACCTGCATATTGTTCTCAAATGGATGTTACAGCTTTTTATATTTTTTAAGCAAGTTTTTGTTGTATTTGTGCAGTCGAAAATATTTATTACTACGATCCTTATATAATATAGTTTTACCCGGCGTTCCACAGGGAAGCAATCTGAAGCCATTATTATTTTTGCCTGTCATTAAGGACATAGTTATATAGAATTCATTTGTTAGACCAAGATTGGAGTTTGTATCATCAAAAAGTTAAGTATTTGAGAAAATGCAAAATAATTTTATTTTAAAAATAAAATACTTTTCGAGTCAAACAATTGTATTAAAAAAGCATTTAAATTGCTTCCGCTTTTAAAAACACGGTTTTTATTATTTAAAGTAAAATAAAGTTTATTCTTAAAAAGAACCAAAATATATTAGATACATATAGGATTCAATTAGATGCATTCAACAAAAGAAGGTTTGCGCGGGTTATTATTGGTAAGGGTGACATTCTTAGATGAAGACCTTTATTCTCATCAACGTGAAGTTTATTGTCTGAAAATCATGCAAACGGAGATTATGAGTAATAATTTATTGCCTTCGATCTGCATACAGATATTGGTATTGTCAGATATATAAATTAAAATAACAAAACCTCGCCCACATTTAAACTAATTGACGATTGTTCAATTTGCGAAAGAAAATCATTAATAAATTGACAAGAAGAGTAAAGGACTCAAAATGGAACCTTGCAGCACCCAGATTAGTAGACAATTAGTAGACTTCAATATATAATTTTTGGTAGCACCAGAAGCACCAGAAGTGAAGTGTCGTCGGCATACAAACAAGTTTCGACATTTTCAATACTGGATGGAAGATCATTGATGTATATAATAAACAGTAGCGGTCCCAGTATAGATCCTTGCGGAACTCCACACCCGATACTCTCCAAATTTGATTCTATGCTGTTCCACGACGTTAGTTGTGTTCGGTTGGTAAGGTAGGATCTTAACAGCTCGAGTGGTACCCCCCTTACCCCATAGTGCTCTAGTTTACTTAAGAGGATGTCGTGATTTACTGAGTCGAAGGCTTTCGTTAGATCAAGCATAGTCATCTCAGCACACGTGCCAGAATCAAACGCATCGTAGATCTGCTCCACCATCCCGTGACTGACGAATGCTCCTTCCTGTAATCATGCTGCTTTGGTGTTAAATAGTTATTTCCTTCAAGATAATTTGTTAATTAAAGTAATATGACACATGTATTAAGTAAATAAAGTCTACTAAAATATAAATTGTAGAGCCCAACGTAATACTACGTTTCATTGGAATTCTGTGAAAAAGGAAAATAACTGATCCCTTGTACCGAGTTTTAATCGACCATTTGGTTGCGCCAATATACCTTCGACAACATAATTAATTGGATTCTACCGTAATCAACAGTTGTGTTCATTCGAGATCGCTTCCGCATCGGTTGGGTTTGTAAATGCTCAATGAAAAATGAGCATAATTTAAAGGCGGAAGCATAACTTACCTCCTCGCATTTACAAGGTAATAAAGCCGTTCAGATAAGAAAATTGCCGGTGCGGAGTGTTTAATAGATCATCAAACGGAAGTTTGATCGCTGATTATGTCACGGCGCGAAACTTGTTTACAAATTGCTTATTAATACCAACGCGGTAAAGGGGAAACGAGATACATATCTGTAGCGATAAGTGGAACGATTTTCACAATGAGGAGGAAAAAAGATCAACCAGCGTATTAAGATCTTCAAAAAGGGGCTCGTATTTCTTTTATATATATAATATATATATACAACCTTCTACTGAAGGAGGAATAGTCGTGACTTTACGGCGGGATTTACACGGATGACAGCCGTCCCCAAGGCGTACTTCACACACAACTTTATTGACACTTTATTCACTGGAGTTGTGTAAAAACAAGCCACGTTTATTTAATGTTTTTTATAGTTTTACGATGCCTCCCACTTTGTACAAATTTCTAGTATGTTTATGGCACATACGTACACCACTGTATAGATTAGTGATGGGCGAATCGGAATCAAAAACTATCCGATAAGCCCAAACGGATTTTTAGTTGATATGGCGAGAACAGTCGGTTCTCGCCTTTTGGTAAACAATTCAGTAGTTCTGTTTAGAGTTACCAGAGCAGCATTGGGTTATTGATTGTTTTAAGGTTAAAATAATTATTCATTCATCGCATTCAGGATTATTTATAACATGTACATTTCAGCCTTAGTATCTATAAAAGCATCGACATATAAAAAAGAATATTGTAACAATAAAATAATATTTAATTTTAAGCTATTCATCCTTCCCAGAAAAATCAATGAAGGTTGCAAATCAAGAGCATATTTCTTTACGCAATCTATCAGGTATTAAACAACATTGCTTTAACGGGAAACGTCTAATATGTGCGTAATATACTTAATTACTTTATGGAATGTAAGAGTTAAAAGAAAAAGGAAAAATAAAATGAAAAAAGAAAAATGGACTTGTTACTGGACACTATTTGAAAAAAAAACTTTGACTTCCAAGGATAGGGCGCAAACTGTAAATCGCAGATTCTCATGAAACTCTGGTAGTTTGTAGACCCCATGTATTATCACCCAAAGACACTCTCTGTTGCTGCAGAACTTTAACTTTAGAGAGTGCAATTTGACATTAAAATTCGGCCCAAATTTTGTTTATCCAAAATAACTTTTAAACAATGAGAGATGGAAAAAATGTGTCAATAGCGGACATGCCCCGCTCACGCAGCCCTTTCGATTGGTAAAGTTATTTCTATACAGGATGTTACAATAACCACAAAACGACATATGTCGTGCTTATTTTATCGAATTTCGGAAATTGCTTATAATCACTCATTTGTCATCGCATACCGTACACAAACAACGTAATTCCTTCAATGCAAGTGGTTAGTAAAAATACGTGTATGTATTCTTCATTATTTTTCATCATGACGTATGTATATATTGCAAGGGTGATATTACACTGCGACCTAAAAGATCTATTGTGTGCCCTGCTCTTGCTGTTTTACAGCTGGCCTCCAATCCTATTCCTTTCAGAAAGTGTAGGATATCAGAAGACCCCAGGTTAGGTAAGTCTCCCTCTTCGATTTCACATGCTCCGAGGTGCAACGCCCTTGTTCCCCAATCTGCTCCAATCGTTTTGCTCCTCCCTTTGTTCCTTCCTTGTGAGGTACTCTCACTTTGCAAGTGAAAGACTTCTTATAAATTTTACTATATTTTTTTATACGTCTACTGACGCATCCTATATTCTGTAGAGTCTACAGGAATAAAGGTATATTATTATTATGGATGTCCTGCTCCAATTCTTGTTTATTAGCGGTGTCGTCCCGCTAATAAACGTCCTTCCTCCATGGTTGATCCCACGAGTAGCTAGGGAAGAAAAGATCCATCTCCACAAAGCCCCGCATGCTGAGGTAAGGCAAAATACAGTGGGGTGCGCCAGGTACTCCAAGGTTAGACTAGTCTACTGGTCTTCTATCCAGCCACGCATTCCATCAGCCTAGTCCGCCACCTTAGGATTTAGGTTTTTGTTGAGGTTGTTTCCTCTCGGTGCGTGCAGTTAAGCTAACACCCCCCATCCCTTTCGGGACCTTCTTTAACAGTTAGGCTTTCGGTAGCCGAAAGCAACAATTGGCATCGTTGTAAAACGCTGTGCAAGCCCTTAACCACGACACGACAGCTCGGGCGAGAGGGGAGTGGTTTACGGCAACGGTCTTCATTCACCCTGCTCCGATTTTAAGCAGATAGGACGAACTTATAGCCGCCACTAACCATCTCGTCTTGAGCGAACTCTGACAAAATGGCCTTTCCCTTATCCACCACCCCGGGGACGCGCCTGGTAGGTACTCCCAACCCCCTGGTTCATCATGATAGTGAAACTCCTCAGAAAAGTATTAGAACCACAAATATTTACTACAACGTGCACATCTTATAAAAGTGGGTTGTCCACATATTGAGCATGTGGGTAAAGTTCATTGAACGAAAACGCATATGTCACTAGATGAAGAAATTTGTCTGGCCTGGATTCTATATAATCGCTTTTACACCAGGAATATTCAAACAAGTGACGACATCTTCGGGAGAATAGTCGGTTGGGGACCAAAGATTGCAATTTGATTATCATATTGTATTGATGCAAATTAAAGTCAACATTGGCAAGCAAAACTTGATCGGAGAACCGCTTAACGAATTTCTTACACATACAAAAGCCGTATACGTCGCGCGATTGGGCCAGTCTAGTCGTTTCCTTGGGAATTGTAAGAAGAGTTGTTGGTGTGTCGGCTGGTATCGAGGTTTGTGAAGTCGCAGAGCAGTGACCACCAAAAGAATCTAGTAATAAAGTTGTTGGTGTTTCACATCCACGACATCGGTAAACCATTTTTTAAACAGTTCACTAGTTAGTTTGCTAGATGATGCTGGTTTCAGCTATAAAATTTGAAGCCTGTTAGGAACAAAACATAGTGTTGCACTATTAGGTTGTCATTGAGAATTTTTAACATACAATGCAACCACGTAATAATATACGGAGTATCTCATTAGGCCCAAATGTAGGCATTCCTATACAAGAAGAAGTCAAGTTGGAATCTTAAACTCAACCCCCCCCGCTTTATATAAATAAATAATCGCTGGCTTTCCCTATTTTATTTGTATGTTTTATCACACAGAAAGAACTTAAAGAAATATACAATGAACCCAAATTCATACATTACTATATAACAAAAAATCAGATTGGCACATTAAACGCAACTGAAAAAAAAATATATCTCGAATGGGGTCAGGCATCGATTAAGCTAATTTTTGGCATTTACAGTATGTATGACAGTAGTAGTCATTTGTTTTAACTTCAGCCCAATAGCTTTAGAGGCACTTTTCAATGGCTTGTCAGAGTAGAGCCTTTATTAGATTAACGTGTGTATCTTCTAGATAAAAAAAATAATTGCAAAAAATATTAAATCTATCAAAAAAAAGCGTTTGGTTTTCAATAGGAGTAATAAAGGTTTCTTTAAGTATACGAAAATAAACCTGGATGCAAAGAAATTATAAGTCATGTTTTAAACTTAAAGGAAGCATTCATCAATGAAAATAAATAATCGGAAAGCAAGAAAATTCTTTCATTAGATACGATATTCCTTTTAAAAAAAAGTAATATGCTCACAGAAATATTTTTTTTTGGTTTAAGCAATCCTTTGTATAAGCGTATAAGCGAATCGTTGCTACCTCTGTATAATTATCATTAGTGAATATGGCCGGGCAACTGAACCTTACAAGCCTGAATAGATTGTTTCGCCTTTGATAATTATCTCGAGGAGATGTACGGAAAATGAATTTTACAGGGATTAACTGCAACAATCCCATTATAAACCGCAAAGCTGCTTTGAAATTAATTAAGAATTTTTCTTTATTTAAGGCGGAAAGAGGACAATCCCTCTTTTCCCTAATTTATGTAAATTGAAAAGAAAAAAAGGAAGACGCGCAACAGAAGGTAATTTTCACTTCAATCCGAAAATCAATCTGCGATAATGATGTTTAAGCCTTCGATTTTTGTATGTTGCGTTGGTTGTTCCGAAATGTTTTGTGAGAGGAAGCATATTATTGCTTTCAGACGTTATGAGCTGTTAGTGTGGTACTCCATACGTTAGAGATGCTCTCCTTCCACAGCCATCTTCGTGTTTGACTCAGAGTTTGGTCTGTTTGTTTATCCTATATTCATTTTAATCTTTCCTTGCTTTATTTGCCAACCATGCCTTCTTGACCAGCCTTTCCTCATCCAACAGATTTAGATGCCTTCGTGATCTCAATTGGGCTTTCTATAGATGCGTTGTCTGTTTTTTTTTTACTTGCTTCTTCCTTATGGACATTAGAGTTACATTTGCTGTTCTTAAATACTGTAGGCACTTCCTTAGGCAACTGTGTTATGGTTGTAAGCTGTATTCGACTGAGAGTTAGCACTTAAGATGGATGCCTAATCATCCATCAGCTGTGTATCTGTCTTCAACGTTGTTTCTTTTTGATCCACTCAGCCGCTGCATCACGTTTCGCGATTCTAGTTATCGCCAAATCCAGTTGATGTTGTTCCAGAGCTCATGTATGTATGTAGGTAGAAGGGTGGTGTTACACTGCGACTTAAAAGATCTATTGTGTCCCATATTCTTGCTGCTTTACAGTTGGCCTTCCAATCCTATTCCTTTCAGAAAGTGTAGGATGTCAGAGGGCCCCAGTCTAGGTAAGTCTCCCTCTTCGATTTCACATGCTCCCAGGTGCAATGCCCCCCACAGTTTGAGAGGAGGTGGATGGGTGTTTCATCCTGTTCCCCACAAAATCTTTCCAGAGGCCATACTTGCTATCTCGTTTGCAAATTCGTTACCTGCTACGCTCTTTTCTCTATGGTATCCACACCAAAGTAACTTCGTTGCGTTTAACCAGTGTCTTTGGGTTTTCCAGGAAATCCCAAACTAGTTTCTAGATAATCAGTTATCAAAATGCTAATGTCTTAGGGATCGCTTGATTATCCGATGGGGTACTGATCAGTTGACCCTTGGGTTCTTTGCCAAACATTAACAATCTAAGTGAACTTAGCGACAAATTTCTTTCCTGTGACTTTTAAAATTTTGGAAAAAGGTAATGAATTTTCAAATAAGACAGCATCTTGCTTGCAGCAATATTTTACCGGAATATCAGTCAGGTTTTCGTCCTATCATATTATTAGATGTAACGGATCAAATCTTAACCTCAATAGATCAAACGTTCTATTAATTTGATTTTAACAAAGCTTTTGGCACTCTGACTCATAAAGTCTTGTTTGTTTTGCACTATGTTGGGCTTCACTATGATTTCACTGCATCTCTTTTTCAGTAACTATTTGCAGGCAGGACAAAGGAAGTTAGTCTGAATGGTAGTAAGTCGGATTACGAACTGGAGTCGCTCCAGGTTCTATCTTTGGTCCACTACTTTTTGCTATTTGTACATGTGAATTATTCAGAGCAATAAAATGCTGTGATAACAAATAAAATACCGTCAAACAAAATCTTTTATGAAAATTTGACAATTTTCTTTTGCCGTATCGATTAAAGAGTCATTTAGTGTTATCGGAAGCTTTTTGATTCCGATTCGTCCATCACTAGCTTGGATGTATCATCGCTTCTCATTTTCAGTTTCTCATTCGCTTGGCATAAAAGGTTTTTAAATAAGAAAAGTTTTACGTACGATAAAACAAGTTCCCCTTCTTGTTCCATTCGACATACTGAGAGGGAAACAGCCCACCTCCGCACATCCGCTCAAATAAGAGATTACAATGTAAGTCAATTTCGAGACTTTACCGTTCGACGTCGAGAATCCCCCCCCCTTAAACCGGTTTAACACTTCGGAAAAAATATTGGATGTAATAAAAACATCAGAAGGCGTATTATTTATTCCCGGCCCAATCTAGAATTGACTGACTCCCAATAAAGGTATCAAGTAGACATTGAACCACCTCAGATTCCCGTAGTAAATATCGTTCCCACCGTACTCCGACGCTAGATGTCGAATGGCGAAAAGTCCCCTAAAGCCTCTGGAACGATGCGGTCTATCTCTTAAACTGCGAATGGCTTATCGGTGAATTTCTCTCTCCCACACCAGTGCCAGTACGGTATCGGAATGTTTTCAAAGACGTTCATCCCTGACAAAACCGTGCGATATATCAAATATTTGGGATGCTTTCGATATTTTCTAATTAATCCTGACCTAAATCGGGCGACAATTTACTAACAAATACGAGTTAATGTTATAAAATTGATGATAGATAAAAAGTATTATATTTTTTTTAAAGTAACAGTTTCATAAAAGTTACTGCGATTAAAAAAAAAAGTGAAATATGGGATCCCTCAAGGTTCAAACTTGACGCCAATACTGTTCATTTCAGGGGGCATTTCAATTGAAACGAGCCACCTCAAATAATGCCTCACCACCAACAAACATTGAATCTAACGATTCGTGCTTGGCTCCTTATATACCCACACAGCCAGAAATCTACGAATTTCATTGGCTCCAGAGCACAAATGGGGGTGGTTTGAATGCTGTGACGTAGGAAACAGGCAAGCACATGTTCAGACATGTCCATTCAATGCTCGGCAGTACAATATATCTTTGAAATTCTGTAAAATTTAATGTACTTTTTGAAAAAGCTGTTTAAAATAATTTCTCAAAATCGTGACGTAGTGGAGCAAATTTAAAATTAGTTTCAGACAATTTAAAAATGAGAATTGTGATGCCACAGGCGAATCTTCTCCGGGCCTCTACATAGACTGAAATAGTATATTAAAAGACAAGTTTCATTTTGACGTTTCAAAGTACGAATTCAGAGTTTAAGAAACGAGTGGCGTAGCCACGAGTTTCTTAACTGAATGAGTGCTTTAATGTCAAATGAAACGTGTCTTTTATGCTATTTTTTGCAATTAGTTTTAAAATTTCTCTTTTTGCAAAAGCAAAACGAGAAAAATTTGATAATCTAGGGAAATTTTGTGGCGGTTGTCACCAGTTGTCACCTTGGTTTGGCACAAGATTTAAATTGACAAGTTAATTTAAAATTGACACATTTTTGAAATTTGTTATATATTATATTACTAAAGTAACTATATTATAATATTTAATATGAGTTCTACGACTTTTTCATGCACTCGCCTGAAATACGGCAAATTGCTGAAAAACCATTAATAATTTACTTCCGAGAAATCGTACACTATGTATCAAAAGCGATACAAAAATTTTGAAAAATGGTGCAAAGTAAAGGAAATTCTTCATATTTCTGAAACGTCTTACTTGCTTATTTTGAAATGCTACGTAAAGATTATAAATCGTCATCATTATGGTCGATTTATTCGATGTTAAGATCGTGTTTAAATCTACATAGAAACGGATATATCAAAATATATGAAACTTCAAGCATTATTAAAACGGCTATCTAAAGGTTATCAAACAAAAAATCTAAAATTTTAGAAGAAGAAGATATTCATAGATTTTTGAAACAAGCCGATGATAAAATATACTTAGCTATAAGGTTAGTGTTGATTTTTATTTCGTTACTTTTTTGTAAATTCTTTATATTCTAGGTTATTTTGATAATAGGATATAATGGAGCCTGTAGGCGAGAAGAATTAATTAATATATGTGTGGAAGATCTTCAATACAATTCCGATTCCATTATAGTCAACATACCTAAAACAAAAAACAATGTACCCAGAATGTTCGCAGTGACTGATGTAAACTGCATCGAACTTATAAAAAAATATAATAATCTGCGGCCTAAAACAGTTACTCACAAACATTTCTTTCTAACTTATCGTCATGGCTGCTTAATTAATAGCCCTATCGGTATTAACACCATGGGAAATGTTCCTAAACAAATTCAGTCAGTTTTCTTCATTTACCAGATCCTCATCTTTATACAGGACATTGTTTTAGAAGATCCAGTGCGACACATATAGCAAATACTGGAGGTGATATTTTAACTATAAAACGATTAGGTGGCTGGAAAAGCACGGCTGTTGCTGAAGGTTACGTTGCCTCTTCTATGAAAAATAAAATTGATGTTGGAAATATGTTTGCACAGTAAAATAATGTGAATCTACCTGGAACTTCTGGGAATGGTTCACAGTTTGAGTATTCCAACAGAAGCAATATCACTATCGCAGAGAACGATAATTTTCAACAGAATGTTTCTACTGCACACGGTATCACTATCACTTCGAAAGATAATTCAAACGTTAATATAAATGTTTATAATAGTTGTACTATTTCAAAGATTAATTAAAAATATCAAATCTTACAATGAATTTTAATATAATAACCTCAAACTTGCTTACAAAATGTCATATTGACATCTCCATTTCTGTTGCAATGTGACCAACTTAAAATAAATCTGCTTAAATGTTCCATTTCTATTACGCAACTAGTGCTGTAATAGGCCCTATTACGGCACTAGTGGAATAAATGGTATGGTTACGGCACTAATTGCAAAAAAATTCTTTTGTATGGACGCTGGAAAGTGGATTTGTGTATTCGTAAGCCTTCGCCGAGTATTGAGTATTGAGGTGACACTTCAACTTGGTTTTGTTATACTAGAATTTGTGATAGATTCGGAATTCCTACATTCGCATACCAAATTTTTAAACTGAAAATCCACCAATCGCTTTGTTTGCTCTACACAAACATTAACTTTAGAGCTTTTCGTCCTTTTCCACGTTCTCGTAATATCTGATCATAGCCATGTCTAGACTGTGTCAAATCGATACGAAGAAAGGATTCCGTACATGTATATGCAGATGGACGCAATAAGGCGAGTGATTGATTTGTTCATAGATATCATATTCGAATCAGACGATATGGTAACCTTAAAGAGATAAGAAGGGTGGTGGCCGGAACGCTACGGTTCGCCCTTAAGAGGACTTTTTCTGCACTCGATTTTCCTTACCCATCCCTGGTTACTTTTTTTAATGCATCTGTCGCCGTATAGTCTTTGCCTTCAAAGAAATGGCACGAAGTTTTTAGACGGGAGGTTTTACGTACGAATCGTACGATGGCAAAGAATTTTTTTGCCATCATTTCTTACACAAAGTAGAACAAGCGTTCACGTTAGATCCCAATACTTCAGCTTCGAACATCTGATGTACCCAGCGGAGTTTTCTGATTCTAAAATGTTAGGAAATTTAATAAAACATTATAGAATAGAGGACGTACGCTGTCTGCAATTAAAAAAAAAACGCACCATACGAGGAAATTGTTTCAATATTTTCCGAAAACTTTATAAATATAGTTCTCAAGTTCAGATTAAACGATGTTTTATCATGTTACTGACATATTATTCCGCGCTACTGGCTTTAGTAAGGAAAGAGACGGTTATTATTACGGTAACTTTTTTGATTAGATTATTACTTGAAGTGCCATTGTCAACTTTGTCCATTACCACATCTGAAATAGGCTTATTATTGTTATTTTGGTAAAAGCTGCTCTGAAGGAAGTTTTCGCATTTGTGTGTTAATTTTGTATGTAAAGCACGTCAATGCATTTTTTTTTTTTTACTTTTCTATAATATTCTTTCTGAACATGACGTCAATTAACTACAGCTTCACTCAGAAGTATACATGTTGAAGCATGTGTTAGTATGAGGAAACCATTTTGGAATTAACGATACTGTATACTAATTTAATATATTTCTGCTTTACCTGCCTATTTTTCTTGGGAAAAATTACTCCCAATTATTCAGTTAAAGCAGAAATACATTAATTTGTTATTTTCTCACTGTAAAAAAACTTGCAAACTTTGAGTACTCTATACCATTTATGTAGAAACATCAGCACCTGGTTTGTACCTAAAAATAAATAAAAAACTATGATATGAGTATTATAATCAATTTAATTAGCTCGGATTAAACAAAGCATGATGAATCTCATATAATAATTAAACTGATACAAAGGTGTTTTCGAAGTACTTTTATTCAGATGTATATAAAACAAAGCCCAATGTTAAACAAAAGCAAACTGATTTATAACGAGCACACCATATGTAATTTAATTAATTATGCTGTGATAAACAATGGCTTGGAAGTGTGTTTTAAAATACGTTCATTTAAAAATAAAATAAAATCTAACTTGGTACCAATTAAATAATCAATTAAGAACCTGACATTAGCACCGTTGATTTGAACTGAAGCGTTCATGTTGTGCCATAACGTGAAACGCACTTTTGATGTGTTCAAAAGTGCGTTTGTTTTATTTTGGTCCCGCATATAACACGTTATTTCTGCTTAAAAGGCAATTGTAATTATTTCGTGTGATCGTATAACACCATTTATTTAGCGAATAAAATTTAATTTGGGCAAATAAAATATCTCTGATATTTATCAAACATCTTTGTTGATTTTAGTTTAATATACTTTCTAGTTTCGTTTGTGTGGTTTTCATAAGCAAATTGTCGAAAAGAAAAATACTTTTTTTGGATCTCTATGGACTATTATTGAATGTTTGAGAGTACTGTTTTAGTAATTACATAAAATGGCATTGAATAACATAGTACTTGTAACGTCAATTTCCATCAAATAATTCCCAAGGAGAACATTCTCGGTAAACAAAGAATAATAGCTTTTAATTTTTATTTTAAGCTTAAATATAGCTCCATCCACCTAGGTTGGCGCATTTTTATTACAGGATCTATTTTGCCCATAAGTTATTAAAGTATATGACACTTTTCTCTCTTCCAATTTAAATTTGTAAAGTGTGTAAAGTAGAAGACAATACGCTTTCTAAGGGCCGGCTACAACAGGATGGTCACACCCATAGTCACATGGCCAAAAAAAATACAATGATCACCCTTCCACTAGGAAAACATGCCACGGTCATTGAAGCATCGCATTGTGTGAATTAAATCCATCGAAGGGCTTATGAAGATCTATATTGCAATAGATAGGCAGGCAATCTTGAAGACACTAACAATAAATAAACTCTAGGATACAATCAAGAATGGTTTAGGAGTGTACTCGAGAACTGAATAGGTCAGGCCAGGGGTCGGCAAACTTTTTTAAGACAGGGCCAAATCGTAACGAAAATTAAGTTCAGCGGGCCAGGTTGTAAGCTCTGACGTGTATATTTTTTATTAAGTGTTCCTCTGTGCTTTATTGAACCTGAAACAATGTACCAAAAAGTTTCCGTCGTATCATACAGGTGTTTAAAAATTACTGACTTGTCAAAGAATCTTAAAGTTACAAAACTTATTTTTTTTCCAAAAACACCCTGTATATTCTTATATTTTTCTGCAACATTCCCTATAGGCTTCAGTGGTTTTATTTTAAATTATTCCTATTATTTATTAACTTTGGTGGATTATAAATAACATTACAATAAATTATTATTGCTAATAAATATTATAATAATCATTGTTTTCTATATGTTAGTACCTAAAAAAGTACGCAATATATAAACCAAACAGTAAATATTAAATATTAAAAGTTTATCTTCATCTGGTTCGCATTTTGCAAAATGAGACAAAATGCGAACAAAAAGTTAATAAAGTGTTTGTGTGATATAAGAATTTGCAGAGGATTGAAATAGCTACATAATGGAATCTTTGCAGACGATGTGGTAATAATAACAGACAGTGAAAAACAAAGAAAATTTGAACATATAGAAAGGAAACATGGAAGAAGAGGGCATGACAACACAGAAAAAGCGAAAATCCTCGGAAACCAGAATGTTGAAACTAAAATTGAAATAAATGATACTAAAATAGAGTAAATGAGAAATTTAAATATTTAAGAGTAACATTGGAAGAAACAGGAAAACAAGATGCTGGACTAAACGATTGATAAAACAATTAAGTACTACGCAATAAACCAAAAATTTATTAATAAAAACGACAAAAAAGACAAACCTATAGTAGTTATGAAGAAAGCCAAGAAAAATAAGATTCCACTATTTTAGGGCACACACATCTCAGTAGTTCAATTCCTGCTACTTCTGAAGATTTGGGCACCTGGAAAACACCTGACCAGAAAATTTTGAAGTAAAATAGGATCTATTTTTAGGAATCCTAATCCAATCTAGATCACAAGAAATGAATTGCGTCATATTTTTTTGTAATACTTCAACGAATGTTAGTATCTTTTTATTTAAAATAATTTGAAAGGACGAAAGTTCAGTTGAGAGGGCATAAGAAACAGAAGCAATAATTACTATTAATGGACGGAACGATTGTAGAAATTCTTTCTCATTTAAAAAAATATTAATAATTTCTCTGAGTTCCAAAAATCTCAATAAAACTTTACCACTATTGCACCATCGAACTGGCGATGGTTAACTCACCGAGAGCCAATAAAGTTAACCACTGCCACAACTGGCTCAATAATGCAAAATAGATAGAGCTGTTTGATGAATTATGCAATGACTTATTGAAAGCTTTGCACAAAACAAAAATACTTGGGCAGTATCAACAATGACTGTTGACTCATCAAGAACTAACAAAAACCACTAGACATTTTTTGCCTTCTCCATTAGGAAGCGTATTGTGATATTCTCAATTTATCTGACAGTCGCTTGAGGTGAGAGGTCAACAGAAAAACAAACCCTCTTCTTTGGGCACACTTCTTCAGGTTTATCGCAAATCTATTCATGAATATTTCAAATTTAATTCCAAATAAGGTCAGAAATATTATCACAAGCCTGTACGGGGAGGAATTGTACTTATCTACTAGACGACTAGATTCTCTACGCACCAAGAAGAACAAGTTATTGTCAACTTTGGCATTTCTACGTCGATGCCGAGACAAGAAGATTACACCTAACTTCGTAAAGTTGAAACATCACATAACAACTGATGCCGCAAAGAAAATCTTAAGAAGAACGGAGGAAGCCTTACTACGAGAACGAGTGCATCAAGTGTATACGGAGCTACATCTGATTTCCAAGATGATCATGGAGCTACATTTGACATTTGCCAACAAAATGTCAAAAGAAGATTGGGACCTTATCGACCGCATAACCTGGGAAGCAGCAGAAACTGAGTTCGAGAAATCCAGAACAACACAAGTGAAGAAGTTTGCAAGGATGTAAGAAAAGAAGATCAATGAGCAACCTGGTACACTGAAGAACGTTGTGATTAATTTATCAACGAAGCAACTATCTGCAGACGAAACAAAAGTACTTGCCTTAATAGGGATGAACTACGTCATTGCACCCAAAAGAGTACCAACAGAAGAAATCATCACGGAGGTAGAAGCAGCGATCAAAGGAATTCCGAACATCGAAGCAGAAGAAGTGCGACAGGAAGTAAGCAGAGCATTGAAGAAAGCAAAGCCACCGAAACGCAACCTATCCAGGGAAGAAGAGGCAGCACTTACAAATTTGAAAGCTGAAGAAGACATCGTTATCCTCAAAGCAGACAAAGGGAATGCAACAGTACTACTAAATAAAGAAGATTACCGGAAAAAGATGAATGAACTACTTGACGAGAACACCTACAAGGAAATAAGAAAAGATCCAACGGAGAAGATCACAAAAACAGTAAGGGAGAGTATAAAGATTTCAGTTCAGTTATCCTGAAGAAGCTGTCAGTATGAACAGCGAAACGTCGAGCGAAAGTTTTGACACACAGCGAAACCCGCAAGAAGCTGTTAGTTATAATAAATTGTCATCTCAACAATGTATGAATTTTTAACAAAAACTAGTAAGAATAACTCTAATTTGTATCTAATAATGTATAAACCAAGCCTGTGCTAGAAATAAAAGTGTTTAATACAAACTGGTTGTGTTCAAAATGCTCAAGGTAGAGACTAGTCTCATTAGCATTGATAACGAAAAAAAAAAGAAGTATTTCATTAGGAGTTTGAGAGAATCGTTTTACGTCAGCATTTTCGAAATTGGATCGGTGCTTCCTACTAGGTTTCATTTCGATATAATCCGAGACAAAAAAAAATATCCTCCCTCCTTTAATTATGTTTTTAATTCGTGAAACTTTTAACTTACCTTGTACGTCCCGAGATTCTTGACAGAGCAGGCGAATTTGACATTTCTGCCCGCGGCCACGGTTATATTCTCGATGACATCAGCGAACTCCGGCTCCTCCGCCACTACTGCAACAATTACAAAATACTTTAGTTTATTATTTATCCAATCATTTCGCTTCCTTTTTACCCGTTATATTTAAAAGCGCGCGATTGAATGAAACTTTCGCGGTGTCAATTTGCATTGACGCCTCGCTTTCTTATTCGCGTCACTGTCAGTTGGAATCAGTGCAAGGAAATTGTGAGGGTGTGGTTTGAATCCCTTCACCGCGTCTAACGTGGAAACGGGACCGACGCGTATTTGTCATAGGAATTCCGGTGGGAAGAAAAAAAGATTACGATTCATTAATTCTGTCTCTGTCTTTCTCTCGGCGGGACAGGTACAAAGGAGCGCCGAGGAATCCTATATGTTGCCGCTACGGTTGTGAAGCTACGCTAAGCGGAGACGGGGAGGGGATTAATCTTGAGTGCAGACTTGTAATTCCGCGAGATAATGCAGCGGCAGATTTTAACATGCCCAAGATAAGAGTTAACCTTCCACGTTCACGCCACCTCCCTCCACTATTTTATTATAAAAGACGATAAAACTTTTAAGCAGAGCCAAGTAGAACAGAATTGATAATATCGGGGGGCGATCGCCGTGTATCTAGATGGAACTAAAGACATTTTGAAAGAAGAATAGCCGTCACGCGGATGCCCCAGAGTTGTGATCACATCTGAAAATGAATCTGACATGATTTCGTACACCGAGAAAAATGTTCCCAATAAACTGTTTTGCTAAGATTAGTTTATTTACAGAAAGTGAATATTGATTTGTCGTTGTTATTCCTAATTAATTGCTGGAATAAAATGATGCTTTTTGCCAAGAGTTTTCTGTTTTAAATATTGTGATTAATTGGATACAATAAGTTGTTTTATAAGAAAGAAGAATATTATTGGGGATAATGATATGGATACCTTGTAGCAAGTAAACACTATACTATTTTCTATTTAGAGAAATAGTACAGCTAATTTAAATAAATGTATATCTATCCTTAGTGAACTGTTCGCTAGAATGTCGTATAGCATCGCATCCCAATCGTAGAATTTCGTAGGGACGCTATCTTTTAGCCAATAACATCATTACCTCTTTCGCGCGTTTCACACCAGTGCCAGTGTCGTTGTAGTCAGGTGGTAATCAGTTGTGATCTGGTTGTGCTTGTGATTTTGTTGTTTGAAATCAATATGGTAGATAGGATATTCGAATATTGGGGTCTTGCGGACTACTGGTCAGTCTTTCAAGGTAACTAAATAATATGTGTATATATCATAACAAGTTTCAGTCGATTAATCTGCATTAACTTGTATTATGCATTGAATGTGTTCTTGCTTCCTACACAACATGGTCGCAATCACGATAATACGATATTTATTAACTTAATTTTTATTGGTTATATGTGGTCAAAATCGTCAACGTTCGTATCAGCCGTTACATTATTCGGCAATCGTTTCTGGGGAAATGTAATCAGTAAATTCTTTTTATGCTCATAGAACGTCGAAAAGCCCGAGATGTGCCAGTTAATTGTTGCATGTGATACGCCGTTACGCTAGTCATGTTCCCACCTCATCTTGTAAGTTACAATGTGGATTATAAAAAATATATTACTGTATTTTAATATATGTTAGGTACATATTTGAAATTTTAATTTTGTTATAATGCTTTTGTTTTAATTAACATTGCATTGTTATTGTTCCTCTATTCAAGAAATAAAATATAAAACAGACCGCCGTGCATTTCATTGTCTCCATCCTTTATACCCACATCGAATACCTGGTTTAATTGCCGCAGATAAACGTATATATCTACCATAAGTAAGGAAGTTAGTTGGAGCAATTAATCATTTCAATAGATCCTATTCGTGAGGTTACTTGTTTTAATAATAATTTTCTTTTACAATAACAACACAGTTCATTTACTACAAGCAAACTAGCTACTTGCTATACATTAACCTTTATATAGTAACATTAAGTGGTTATCACAAGTAGCCAAGTTAGTTGTTATAAGAATATAGTTCAATTGTTTTAGAACAGTGACCTCATTTCCATTATATAGAAAAGTTAACCTGTAACTAATTAACCGCTTTTCAAGTAAACAAGTTCGCTTCTCATAGATAGTAGACTCCAGAAACATGGAAGCTCTTATAATAAGCAATGTGTATATCTGTCCCCTATTTGGGGCGAACTTTTTACTTGAGGTTATTAAATATTTAATACCTATTACTAAACATTTTTCTCAGTGTAAGATTAAAATATCTACTAATGAAATAATGATTCGAATATCCAATATTAATTGGCGGGATTTAATTCTACCGAAGCAGATATTCGAAATTTCTATAACTATCACTAACGTTTATATCCGGGTTGATTTGCTGCTTTTAATATTTATTAAAGAAAATATTGCTTCAAGACGTCAAACCGCGTTACGAACAGTACTTTGAATTATAAGAGTGGACCTAAAATAGAGCCTTGCAGTAGTCTGCATGCTTTCGCTGAGATGTTCACTTGGTAGTTTCACACTTTGATGTAACTCTCAAATAAAGGCTCTACATCGATAAGTATATAATAAAGAACCACACTCAGAATGGTCAAGGAAGGAATGATTAGGCATACACTGTTGAAAATATTACGGTGTTGGCGTTAATTTTGCGCTAGTCAAACATTTTAGTGTTGATTTTTCCAAACTTTGCCAGACGAGTTGACTACGCGTATTTAATAGAACAGAAATGACTAGAATTTCGTGTGAATTCTTTGTTCAGATATGAGGATTGACTATTTTTCTAGACATTCAGAAGCGTCAACCAATCAGAATTTTTCCCTCGGATAGAAATATAGAAACCCCACCTATTCTAATATAGTATTGCATTATACGCACCACCTGCATTGCACGTGTATCTGTTTTCGTGTTTGATTCTCCGTATTAACATATCCAAACAAACTACCAAATGTGACTGACTTAAGTATAATTTATCATCGGCTTGTTTCTAAAATCTATGAATATCTTCTTCTTTTAAAATTTTAGATTTTTTTGTTTGATAACCTTTAGATAGCCGTTTTAATAATGCTTGAAGTTTCATATAATTTGATATATCCACATTTCTATGTACATTTAAACACGATCTTAACATCGAATAAATCGACCATAATGATGACCATTTATAATCTTTACGTATCATTTCAAAATAAGCAAGTAAGACGTTCTCAGAAATATGAAGAATTTCCTTTTCTTGGCACCATTTTTCAAAATTTTTGTATCGCTTTTTGATACATAGTGTACGATTTCTCCGGAAGTAAATTACTAATGGTTTTTTCAGCAATTTGCCGTATTTCAGGCGGAGTGCATGAAAAAGTTGTAGAACTCATATTAAATATTATATTATAGTTACTTTAGTAATATAATATATAACAAATTTCAAAAATGTGTCAATTTTAAATTAACTTGTCAATTTAAATCTTGTGCCAAACCAAGGTGACCACCGCCACAAAATTTCCCTAGATTATCAAATTTTTCTCGTTTTGCTTTTACAAAAAGAGAAATTTTAAAACTAATTGCAAAAAATAGCATAAAAGACACGTTTCATTTGACATTAAAGCACTTATTCAGTTAAGAAACTCGTGGCTACGCCACTCGTTTCTTAAACTCTGAATTCATACTTTGAAACGTCAAAATGAAACTTGTCTTATAATATACTATAATAATACTCTTTCACAGTAATTGTACCAATCAATCTAAATTATCATCTAAATCACCAGCGATATTCATTATATAAAAAAAAATTAATCAGTTATATCTCATATATGATTTATAAATAATATAAATAGTAAAGGACCAAAATTCGAGCCATGCGTAACTCCAATACGTAATAGAAAAATAGAAGACGAATTCTGTGCCATCTTGATGCGTTAGTATCTTATGAGGGGGTATGGTTTCTACCACTAAGTTTTGGAGAATCCAAATGTGAGGTTCGAGAATCATAGATCTTAATCGCCACGAATCAAAAAGCATCCAGATGCCACTTTAATCCGAACATTACGTACAATCATAATTACGGAAGCAATTTCAAACTCCTTCATACGCGATTCCTTTACAAGATAACCGCTGCTTTATTATGAATAAGTACGGGTCAGTTTAAAACAGTTTTAACTGTATATTAACGTTTAAGCCCGCTCTGTTATGACGATTTATGTACACTCTGCGTCAAGCGCAAGCATAATAATGCGATCCTATTTTGTTATACCATAATTAACCCCTTTTAATGGAAGGGCGTCTATCCGTCTCCCAGACTAAATAAATAATATTCATCGCTAGTTGTTTTAAACTCCCCTACATTTCGGCGTTCGCACGGCACGTCCCGGAATGGGAAGTTTGTGATCCTTTGAAAACTTAGACGTAACAATTCAACACCCGGCCTCATAACTACAGTTATTACTACTGTTTGTACACTATTTAAATGGGAGCGAAATTTACTACGCTGTCGGGATATAAAACACTTGGAAAAACTACAATAGGGAAATGCAGAGCAGTTCATTGTGTGCATACCTGCAAAAGCGTCAGTGCGGTAATGTTATGCCTCTTTTTTTTATATTCATTGTATTACCGTATTATTTGTATTTCAACGAATGTAATTTAACTCGTTCGAAATCTACAGACGTGTGAGCATATTATAACAAGTTAATCATCTCTCTTTGTGAATTAAAATGGCAATGAATTGATTTACTTATTAAAATTGATTTCTCAGATCACTTCGTTGTTTCCTGTGAACTTAATCTTAAAATCAACAAAAACACCAAACGTTCTTTCTCGGCTAGAGATTTTACTCGCTTTAATTATGAAGATTTTGTAACAGATTTATATGAGGTCTCTTGGGGTCTAATATATGACCTTCCAGATATAGATTTGAAATTAGCTTTTTTGAATACTAACATCCTGCGAGTATTGGATATGCACACTCCCATAAAACGCTATACTTTCTCGCGTCCTCCGTCACCCTGGTTGACATACGAGGGGAGGTCCAAAAGTTCGTGGAATGAAAGGGTTTTAAATAAAATAAAACAATAAATCTATTTTTCCTTTTCAATATAATCACCCTTAAGCACAATACATTTATTAGATCTATGAATTAATTTTTCTAAACCATCATAAAAATATTTTTTATCTTTCGCCTCAAAATGGGCTAAAATTGCCTCCTTTACCTCATTGTCGTCGGAAAATTTTCTTCCCCGTAAGTGTTTTTTTAAATTGGGGAAAAAATAAAAATCACTAGGGGCCAGGTCTGGACTGTAGGGTGGATGGACTATTGATTGAAAGCCATGCTTGTGCAGAGCAGCCATTGCAACTCTGCTCTTGTGAACCGGCGCATTGTCTTGCAAGAGGAACACACCCTTGGTCAATTTTCCTCGACGTTTTTCCTTGATGGCCTCCTTTAATTTTCCTAATATCGCTGCGTAATATTCTCCGGTTATGCTCCTTCCTTTTTCTTTGTAATCAATCAATAATATCCCTTCACAATCCAAAAACAGTAGCCATCAACTTTCCAGCCGATTCTGACACTTTGAATTTCTTTGGCGTGGTGTCCCCTTTTTATGCCATTGCATGGACTCCTGTTTGGACTCAGGCTCAAAGTGATGAACCCATGTTTCAACTCCGGTAACAATCCGCTCCAAAATGTGTGCAGGTTCGTCTCCACACAGCTCCAAAAATTGTTCGGACGCATCGGCGCGCTGTTGTTTCTGAAGTGGTGTGAGCATTCTCGATACCCATCTTGCACTGACTTTTGTCATACCCAGGTGGTCATGTAGGATACGCAAAGTGGTGGTATCTGATACTCCAACTAATGCAGATAATTGTTTTTTCTTCAAACGGGTATCTTCCAGTACAAGTCTTCCACTTTTTCGACGATGTTTGATGTGGTGGCCTCAACTGGCCGTCCTGAGCGGGGGTCGTCTTCAATCGACTCCCGACCCTGTTTAAAAAGACCATGCCACTTATAAATCATTGATTTACTAGGGCACTGTTCCCCATAAACGGTTTCCATTTCATTCAATATGGTTTGAGCGTTCTTTCCTTGCTTGGTAAGGAATTTTATTACAGCACGGTGTTCAATTTTCTCCATAGTTTCAGTTTTCTTCCGGATTGACCTGTTTAGCAGGCAACTATTCGTAAACGACTGACGCAATAGGGCTGCAGCTTAACCTATATACTAATGATGAGTCCCCAATCAGAATGACACATAGCGAGCGCACCTATCCGCATTCCATCCCCTCCATTCCACGAACTTTTAACAAACTTTCTAACAAAAAAAAAAAAAGCTATGGAAAGAAATCCATAACCTTAATTTAGGTCGGCAAAAGGGCACTGATATTCCTCACAACTTTGCCAGTGTGGACGAAATTAACGAATATTTTCTTTCACCTGTGTCTGTCCCTTTAAAAGACATGCCAAATGTCGGTAATTTCAAGGCGATTGATGTGGCACCTGACTTTCATTTTAAACCTTTTACACCTGAAGGCCTTGAAAAAGATTAAAAGCAATGCTACTGGTGTCGATGGAATTAGTACGAAAACACTGAAAATGTGCATTCCTCTGTTGATGGACTACATTGTTCACATTTTTAACTTTTGCCTCGAAAACTCTGTATACCCTAAAATTTGGAAATCTTCAATTGTCCGACCGTTGCCCAAAACAAAGTGTTCATGATATGAGAGATTTACGACCGATTAGTATCCTCCCATCGCTTAGTAAAGTATTTGAACGGTGTATTGATAATTATCCTCCCAGAGTAAGGTTTTTGCCATGGTTTTCCCTTACTCCGTGGCCATTGATTTTATATAAGTATATTATATATAATCAGTGTCCTTGGCGAATGCTGGGAGATAACGAAAGTCGTTCCATGGGCGCATTTAATAACTGATAGCTGACTGATTTACAGTAGACTCGCGATTATGTGAACTAATCACATTTTACATTTTTTATTATTTCTCAAAAGTAGTATTCATATGGTCGCGAGGCTACTGTATTATATTTTTGTTATTAAAAATCATAGGGAAGTTATTTAGTTAGAGTAGGATCATTTCAATTGTTATGGAACCCATATAGTACTTAGAATAGGTAGCCTCGTGTAGTACCTTTTCAGGTGGAGCACGGGGTTAGGATGATTTGTAATAATTTAGTTTTCATAAATAAAGTGGTGTATTGATAATCAGCTTCGTGAATTTGTAAACTCTCATGACATTCTACCTGAATATCAGTCAGGTTTTCGACCCGGTTACAACTGTGTATCTGCCCTTACTCATATTGTAGATGATATATTTCGCGCCAATGACGCTGGTAAAGTTACGGTCTTGATTCTTCTTGACTTCAGCCGTGCATTTGATACCATTCATCATCAAGCTTTATTAAAGACCTTATCTGCGGCTGGTCTTGGTTGCTCTGCTGTATCTCTTATAGCCTCTTACCTATCTGATCGTACTCAGCAAGTGTTGTTGAACTCTGAATATTCCTCCCCATTACCAATCACTCATGGCGTGCCTCAGGGAGCTATATTAAGCCCATTACTGTTTTCTATTTACACCTCAGCGTTGCGTGCTGCCATCCAGGATTGTCAGTATCACTTATATGCTGACGACACCCAAATATATCTCTCCTTTGACTCTGATAACTATTTAGAAGCTCAGCACATCCTTAATTCCGATATAAAAAGAGTTTGCAATTTTGCAGATAACTATCAGTTGAAAATTAACCACGAAAAAACTCAACTAATTGTTTTTGGCCCGCAGCGTGCACGGGATATTATTAAAACCAAATTGCAGGTTAGAATAGCTTCTCATGATATTCCATTTTCAGATAGCGTCAAAAGTTTAGGAATTTGGCTTGACTCTTCTCTCAAATTTAACTTAAACACTGTTAAATTAGTACAAAAAACTTTTGCTGCTTTAAAATCTATCTATATTAATCGTCATTTTTTCGACTGCCTCACTAGATCTTTACTATGTGAATCATTAGTTTTATCTATCTTCAATTACGGCGATGTATTGTATTCTTCGTGCATTAGAAAAGAAGCGGCTGCTAAAATACAGCAAGTTCAAAACTGCTGCATACGTTTTATTCATGGATTATCCAGATTTCAGAGGACATCACATATTCTCAAAAACTTAAATATTCTTAACATGGCAGACAACAGATGTCTATTACATATCGCCTATTTTTATGTCAAAATTATAAAAACACGAAGCCCGTCGTATCTGCATAATAAAATACAATACAGATGTCAAGCACACATTGTAAATATTCGTGCTACCAAATATTTATCTATACCAAAACATCGCCCAGAACAATTTAAAAGCAGCTTTACTTATAATATTGTCAAAACTATTAATGACCTTTCGCCCAATTTCGATATTTATAAAGTCTCTATCTATGTTATTAAAACCTGGCTCAGACAAAAACTTCTTAGTATACAATAACACACTTACTTACTCTTTCCAATATCGTTGTTGCGTGTTTTCATTCCAGAGATTTCTTACACTTCGCATTTGCCCAGTCCATCCACATAATGGCATTATTATTTCTTTGTTTTTTTTTTTTATCTTCAGTTTATTTTCTTAATTCAAGGCTACTGGAAGAACGCTAAAGCTCAAACTCTGAATTTGAGCCACGGCGATGTAGCCTTTTTGGGTTATATGTCGTAATATTAGTTATTAGTAAAGGGCGGAATATATGCACGTCAATTCAGTTAAAATATGCGCATATATATGCATCGTTTTTCTCTGAAATATGCAACAATATGCATTTATTTGTCGAAATATGCAATTATATGCCTTGAATATAACATGAAAAAATGGAAATAAAGAAACGTCGACTCTTACAAAAATTATTTATTTTAAGTAAAATTAAAAGAAAAACATAATAGGTAAAATTTTCAACCTGAAATAGTATAAAATGCATTTATAACGATATATTTTTCAAAATTTTCCAATAAAAATGTTTGCCTTCTGTCTGTAAAAATATGTTTGTACAAAGAAAAAGTTCTTTCAACATCTACCGATGTGATCTGGCAATATTTTAATTTGGGTAGTAAGTCATAAGGCCAAGGTATTACTTCGTTGGATGGTTTACTATCAAAAATATTTTTGACTTCCATTAAATACTTAAAGCCTTCATTCTTTCCCACAATAACTTCGAGTTTCCTTCTTACTTGATTTCCTACATCACCAGGAACTTCTTTGCATTTGTCGGAAAAGTTTCAACAATATTAATTGATTCTCTTAAACTTATATTCCTACTTTCTAACGAAGTTATTATATCTGGTACAAAACTAAAATTAACCTTAATAAAAACAAGTTCCTTAGCTAAATTTACATTTTTGAATAATGCTTGACTTTGCACTACACACTGCGAATTGTCTTCTAAATCTAAAACTATGTCTTTAATGGCTTCAAAATGGTCTGCGTAGAATATCGTGGCCTTAATCCATGTTCCCCATCGAGTAATTACGGGCTCTGGAGGTAAACAAATTCCTGGCAATTTCTCTCTATAGATCTGCACTCTTAGAGGTGCTTTCAAAAACACTTTCTTTATATTTGAAATTAATTTGTTCACCAAGGGATATGCTGTTCTAATAGTTTCTGCAACTCTGTTTATCCCGTGTAAAACACAAGTGACATGTACCATATTGGGATAAAATATTTTTAAGTTTTGGCCTACTTTAACCATATACGGCGCTGCGTCAGACAAAAACACTAAAAACTTCTCTACTGCAACTGGATTTGGTAAAAAAAAAATTGATAGACATTGCTGAATAAATCGAGTTACGGTCACATTATTTGTTTTGTCTAACTGTTTAGAAGATATTAAATATGGTTTCCCTGGCTCATTTTCTTGAAGCCCTCCAATCATAAGATGTGCGATATATCGACCACATGAGTCTGTGCTTTCATCAACAATAATATAAAAAATGTTCATCGGCCAGTGAAACTTTAATTTCTCCCATTATGGTTTCGTATACTGTTTGCACATTCTTCTTTCTAAGTGTGGATTCGTCAGGAATGTTTTGATTACAATATTTTTGCAAAAAATCTCTGAATTGTGTATTTTGCAGTTTCTTCAAAGGTATATTTGCTGCGACTAAAGCTTTGCATAAGTCTTGATGAAACACCTCCTTTTCACTCTTTGGTTTGACATTTTGAAATGCGGTTTGCACACGCTGCTGAACAGGCACAGATTTATTTTTCTGCAACTTAGCTTTAGCTGCATAGCTGTTTTCAAGTGTTGATCAATTTGGAACTTCTTTTCACAAACAATGATTTTGGCACAAACTTTGCAAAACACTTTATCCCCACTAAACTCCAACTCAGGAAAATTTTTAATCCGCGAAGCGCCTTTCGGCATTTTAGGCGTTTGAAATAAAATATTTTCGAAATCACTCTTTTCACACTAGAATCTATCGACAAACTAAACTATACAATATAAATACAAAAGAATAGACCACATCTGCTCTCCATTAGGCAAGCTGATTACTTGGAAATTCCTAAACACCCAATAAATGCCGGCAATAAACCATATAATAATAAAACGGGTGAGTCGACAAAACCTACCCACCTTTTAAATTATTTCAATTACCTGCAAGGGTCGCACTTAATCTTTTGATAAAACGAAAAATATAAAAATATGCACACAAATTTTATTTTTGCCGAAATATGCAATTTTTTGTGAAATTTGTTAAAATATGCAAAATATGCAAATATATGCACTTTGCATATATTCCGCCCTTTAGTTATTAGTTATGGATTATTTTATATTTTACATTTTATATTTTATCATGGATAAGAACATTATTATAATGCATATTATCTGCTGTATCATATATAACCAATAAATCTCTATTATTATTATTATTTACATTATTTTGGCGCCCAACGTGGGGCATATTATAGTTTTTTTAAAAATTCAGTAAAAAGTAAATTTAAATCATTTTGATACCCAATGTGGGACATAAACTGGGAAACTTAATTTTTTAACGACGGGCCTGACGACTTAAAATCGTTTGTGAAATTCCTGCAATACTTAAGAAAATTCACTAACTCATCTCTCACATACGGGAATAATAAATCGTACGAAGTTTATATCAAATCATTACATACTTTCTGAAGCAGTATTTTACAGATTCACACATATAACTCCCATCTAAGCCGGTCAGCTAACAGCTTTTCGTCCTCACCCCCCACCGTGTGTTTCTAGTTTAAGAGAATTTAATTTCCGATACGGTTAGATTTCCCCCTTTAAAAACGCCGAGAGAGATTTTGAAAAGTTCATGTTTCGCTGACAAGCAACTGTATATATAGCCGCTAGTATTCTTTTGATTTTTATTTACCTCCCTGGTTTATGGTGCTTTTTCTGTCTACGTTCATTGATCGCCCACTCCGCGTTGCTCATTTGTTTCCCGGAGTTTGTCGAGGTCTCTCTTAGGTAAACCAAAACGAAAATAATAATGAAAAAAAAAGTAGTACCAACGGTCGCAAGCAACTAAAGGGCAATTTGATTAATCTACTGCTCCTCGCTGTGTCCTATGCAAATTGCTCGCAATCGAATTAGGACACTCCCCATCTACTGCTAGACCCCACGTAAAATTGTTTATGTTAAATTCGTTTTAATCGAAGGACGATTTATGATCGATACAGCCCTTATTGTTTCTTTTCAAAGCGGAGAAATGGAGATCCAACAAAACAATTTGCTGGTGTACAGATAGTTCATAGCGAAACCGTGAACAACGAAATCTATGCGATAAAAATGTGTACTACATTTGTAGATTTTGAATAAAAACATTAGATAACAAAGCAATATGAGACTTATCAAGGTAACTCCTTGAGTACTGGAATTATAATAAAAGCATATTAAATGTGTGGAAGAATTTATTCATAATCTGAGTAGCAAAGCATTTTTTGCCATTCCAGGAAGTGAAAAAGCAGAGATTCTTCTAAAACAGAGAGCTGCTCTTTTCAGCGCCAAGAATTGTTGAACAGGAAATTAACTTCTGGGCAAAACATGAAGCACTTATAGTTTGGGTAATTGACCATGGCATCTTAGCCAGAAAGCACTTCAGTATTGGAGCAAATGTGCAGGCACTATTTCGCATTATACCAAAGCGAAGTGTATAAAACCTTTCGATAACCCAACATGAAGCAAATTAAAAATAGAATAGAGGAGCAATAAAGAATAGATTGGATGTCCAAAACTGTTGATTACAGAAATTTTTTGGCTGTTTTCGTGTTAAATGACCAACACTAACATTTTCTATATTCAGTCTTTTAGTTCTGTCATCTTAGATTCGTATATCCTCTTCTATTTCATGTTGCCAGGTATGATGAGGCTGCATAACTCTCTACTAAACGTGAACGTACATGAGGCGGCCTTATTTTGAAGTAATCCTTATGTGAGTTACCCCCAGCACTCAAGGTAAGGGTGCACTGTGAATATGGGCCTTAGTGGCTTACTATTTAGCGACTTTAGACTAGTGTTGGGGCAATCGGATCCAAAAAGTATTCAATAAGCGTAAACTGATATGTAGTCACTACGCTAAGAAAAATCGGAACTTTTTCTTAACGATTCTGATTCTTTTGCTAAACGATTCAAATATCGGTTCATACAGATACCGATTCTTTTTAGTCGATAAGGAAAAAGAATCGTTAAGCAAAAAGTAGCCGATAAGGAAAAATATTCGTTAAGCATCACATAGTCGAGCCGATGTATGTATATGTAGACACCGAGGCCGGGGCGAGTATATTTGCGGCATATTTCTTTTGATTTTTTTGCGATTTCTTATACGCTAGCTGCATAATATTTGTATAGAATTGTCTTAATACACACGCATACGTTATTTTAGTGGAACTAGAATTACATTATCATTGGTTTAATATGATTTAGGTAAATTTTAGTGGTGATGCATTTGCATAATAAATACAAGTTTTTTTGTTTAGTTACGAAATACATAATAAAATAATCGAAGTAATATTACTGTATGCTAATAAAATTTTCTGTTTAGTCTGTTAAAGAAAGTACCATAAAAATGAAAAAAAAAAAAAAAAACTGAGATTTGGGAATTTCTGTTTTCTGCTTCATAAATAAGGAAAAAGGATAGTTGCATTTACACCTAACATCTTTTTTTTTCTTTTATAAGTGATGGCTTAATCAGGTTGATAAACTACACATTTATTATGAAAAGCAATTAGTGGAGTCCGTATTTACAAACCCAGTTCTTTTTTAAGACATTTGCTTTTTTTCATTGAAATTACACCGCTTTGGATAATAAAGAAAAAAATAAAACAAACAAAAAAGTGTTCATATTCGTAATTTCCTATAATGTGAAATATCAAACAAAAACGCCGAACAAATCCTCGAAGTCTTTACTATAAAAGAGTATATACATAATACGAAACCCTGTTTTTTTGTTAAAACTCACGGACATATACAGGTAATTTGAAATTTCTATGTCTTATCAGCAGGGCAAACTAAAATATATTTCTTAATGGGAAAGCGGCAAATAAAATACAAGTATAATATTGATATTTTCTATATGCTTTTTTAAAAGCCGGTATGTAATAACTATAATAAGTTACTATAAACCGCAAAAAATCGTTATCGCATACGTGCATGAAAACAAAATCTCGTTGTATTCGACATTTAAGAGGCATGCCTGTCATGCATATTTAAGCTAGATATTTTAAACTGTATTTATGTTTTAACTAAACCTTGTGTATAATCAATAATAGCGACATTTTGTCTAAGTCTACTTTTGAAAAAAGAATGGATAGGAATTAATATTTGAAATAGAAAATTCTAAATTACTAAGAAACTTCAAGAGGTAGGTATAGGAAACATTAATACAATCTTAAAGACCGTTAAAATTAGAATCTAAATCAGGTAATAAATATAGGGTGTTTCATTTACAATAAGAAACTTACTTGCCTTTAAAGACAGAGAAAATTAAAGTATGTATCTGTTCACCCTGTATATTTTTTGCATTATTTTCATTTTATTATCAAGTCTAATGCTTTAGTTAAAAAATAAATACAGTTTAAAATTTCTTGCTTAAATATGCATGACAGGCATGTCTCTTAAATTTTGATCTACATTTTGAAAAATAGTTAATTATCTCGTAAAAGAGTCGAGTTAGGCATAAGAAACCTAACACCAACTTGTCTTTATTTAGTCTGTACTATCAAAATATGTCATAATAAATGGTGCTTTTTTACAACTTTGGTGTGTAACTTTTCTTTGAGTCAACCCTGTATACTTCAAAATAATTTTGAAATGTGGTCCTTCTGAACCTGTATAACCTTAACAAAAAAAATTGAAAATATGTTACCACTTTTCGTATATAAACCGACGCGAATGTGGTGGCCCACCTGTATATAAGAAACAACAAAAGTCAGTTTATTAGCATACATTAATATTACTTCGATTATTTTATTATGTATTTCGTAACTAAACAAAAAAAAATACTTGTATTTATTATGCAAATGCATCACCACTAAAATTTACCTAAATCATATTAAACCAATGATAGATAATGTAATTTTAGTTCCACTAAAATAACGTATGCGTGTGTATTAAGACAATTCTATACAAATATTATGCAGCTAGCGTATAAGAAATCGCAAAAAAATCAAAAGAAATATGCCGCAAATATACTCGCCTCGGCCTCGGTGTCTACATATACATACATCGGCTCGACTATGTGATGCTTAACGAATATTTTTCCTTATCGGCTACATTTTGCTTAACGATTCTTTTTCCTTATCGACTAAAAAGAATCGGTATCTGTATGAACCGATATTTTAATCGTTTAGCAAAAGAATCAGAATCGTTAAGAAAAAGTTCCGATTTTTCTTAGCGTAGTGACTACATATCCGTTTACGCTTATTGAATACTTTTTGGATCCGATTGCCCCATCACTACTTTGGACTATTCGCACAATCGACTTTAGATATTTTTTGAGATAACATTTATTCAAAAATAAAAACCCTTTTTGAATTAAATTCCCATAAAATATTCAACAAAAATTGAGATTCTTAAAAATAGCACATTGATTCCTAAAAATAAGTTAGCCGGTTAAAACTGTAAATTTCCAAATCTGCGATAATTTTCTTTCCGCGACCGTATCGTTCAGGGCCGCAGAAAGTTTATCTCGCGCTCGCAAATCTCGGTAAATTGGAGTACCTTAGGGTCGTGGCGTCATTAATTTTTAACTAAACTTAAATCCCCACTTTACATACACTCGCATGCCAGTTTCTTCCCAACTCACTTCTCGGTTTAACCACATCCAAATGAACGTGACAGGCTGTAACTAGCTTTCGGAGGTGCGGTAGTTTCCCCACGTTTTTGAGAGCCCCTTGTAATTTCTACGAGCCACAAAATCGCACCGGGCATTATGTTGTACTATTATTACCACCAATACGCGGTTTGCATACGACGATTCCTACACAGCGACACTCCGACAGACTCCGGTACAACGTCTACCCCCCTCTCCCCCTTTTCCTCTCTTGCCCCTCGCTTGGTCGCCCCCCCCCCCACACACACCCCGCCACGCATTAACAGAGGTGGGCGCGTGAGTTTACAGCGCCGTCCTAAATTATTCGCTTCCTTACAGGTTTAACTGAGTTTTGTTTTGTATTACGGGGATATAAAACATTCACACGGGTTTCGGGAGCGCCTTTTCTGCAGTGCAGTGCTACTCTCGGCTATTACATAATGCAAACGTATACGGCCAGTATAGTAGTGTGCGTATTTGCGATAGGTTGCCCCGTACCCAACGCTAACGAATCGGGAATTTATCCAATCATTACGGGAAAAGAAAGAAAGTGTACGCGGACCACACTGAGAGCATTGCAGCAATATGAAAAAAGGAAGATTTCTATAAGTTAATAAAATCGAGGAATACGCATGCTATTCCGCTGGACGTTTGTGTGTCAGATATACAGTTCAATATACCACCTCCAATCCGTATGCTTTCACTGTCTGACCGCAAGCACCTCTACCTTTGTCTGGCTACTATAAAATCCTCACATCGATATTTTTAATTTAAAACAAATACCCCCTCATTCCGTCTACTGCGAGGTGAGGGGAACGAATCGCTAGACATGCGTAATTCACTTCACACACAAATGTAGCTGGGGTTCGATTCATTTCTTAAGAAGGAGTTGCTGGGTATTAGAATACGGTCCTCAAATTTTATAACGGCTAATAAGTAAGTTTTCATCGTGGCCAGTAATTTTATATTAAAAAAAAAGTAATATTATACGCCCGGGAAAAAACTATTTCTTGTAAAACAATTTTACGGTGGCAATTCAGCAAAAGTTACACGTGATTTATTTGCAGTGCATCCCGAAAAATCTATTCCTAGCGCGACTACTATTTATAATGTGGTCTGAGGTTTTGAAACAGCGTTTACATTAATAAATAACAAAAATAAAAATTATATTAGCGATATATTAAAATAAATATGAATAGATTTTATGTACTTATCAAATGTATATCGTCTTATTATTTCCCTTTTCACTAATATAAATAATGTACTGTTGGATTTAATATTACTTTTACAAAGTTTATAATTCGTCTTCATGATAATTCGCTCAGGCAATTGGTTATTAATTCGTTATTTATACCATTAATAGCGATATAAGAATGAATTCTAGCGAGAAAAATAATTTCACGCTGACAATTCGCCGACTGATGCTTCGTGTGTAGATCCTTCCCATTTCCAGTTGCCCAAATACAATTCACAGCTTGCAATCTCTCACCCTGTATACGATCGTCCACACCATTTTATGTAAGCACTTGAATAAATTGTCTCGCATATTAGATTCCTGTTTTATTGAACGACCTACAGAGACGGGCACCTTATCTTATTTCAAAACAATCCTCAAGGGTACTAAAACTCAATATACACTGGGTTCAGTCTAATATTCTCCTTCACTATAAACCTTAGAAGGAAATGTTATTAGCAAAAATTCTTATGACGTCGTGATAGAACGTTCCGATAACTACCTATGATATTTGAATGGGAATCTACAGATATCACGGAATCAAACGTCTAAACATACTGTAAAGGTATTTAATATATGTATATAAGCCAGGATTTCTTTTGAAATACTGCATAAATGTTATATAATTGTATTTAATGAGTGGAAGAATAATGTAATTGAAAGAGAATTTAAGATAGAAATATCATTATTAACGTGAAGATATTTGCTAAATTGTCGATCTGAAACTACAATATGTATTTATAAAGGATAGCAATAATTGTAGGACGACTTTAAGCCACTATGCATGCGTTAATTAACTAACGATAATTAATAATTTGGTCACATTAAAAACGTGTGTAACACTCGGTTGATGTTAGCATGCATATGTTTCACCTTACTCAGGATCTTCAGTGCTACTGGTCAACCACAACTGGTTTTGAATGTTGGACGCATATTGGTTGGCCATCTATTCTAAGTATAATATATTAGTGTTGTAACGTTAAAAGAATATTCTTAGAAATTATATCTATTTGTAAAGCTAATAATAATAATAATAAAGTCATACCCAAGTCATCTAATAGATTTCGAAAATAGAATTGTGTTTTTTAAGGCTGTTTATGACGCCATGAAACTGTATATAGAAAAATATGAAGTGTTTAATTGATCTAAAGAGAAATTCTTTAATTTTTGCATGCTAGTTCTTTCTTCAAGTTTATTCGAACGAAACGTAGTTTTCGAGATAAGCACCATGAGATTTTCTTTCATTACAGATAAAAAAAAAGATACTGAACATGAATATAAGTGTTCTCCTAATTATGTTTTTCATCCCGTCTCGCTACTAACTACCGCTCTAAGGCCTTTTGTATCCAATTTATGATTTAGTAAATGGACGGGTATTCCTTCAAGTGACTTTGTTATGCACAACCGCTCTGTCTCGGCGTATGTAATTGACCGAACGGAATTCGAAAGTCGGATAATTTCCCTTTTACAATTTAAATTCGAAGAATCCCCCAAAGGTCTGGTATAAGAAATATTTAAATTACCGTAATTCGCGAGACGCCTTGGGTATGTAGCCCCGGCTCACATTATCCATTCAGCGAGGTCTAAATAACAAATGTAGATATCATTTTTGGTACTCTTTTGATGTACCACGTCAATAGTGCGGAATAAAAATGGTTTCAAATTGGCTCGCCCGCGAAATCGATAACATAACTTTCATATAGTATAGGTGTAGTATACAGGGTGAGTTTTTTTTCCGTACGCTCATCGCGGAAACTAACGAGAGACCGTTTTTAAACATGTGCAGTTTTTTCACATCTATGAGTGTTTGTCATTTGTCAACTTAATACAAGGATGATGGGGTCCGTACACCAACTAGTTAATATAGAAAGTGAACGAGTAAATTTTCACCTAAAGAAGAACCACAAACATCGAATAAAGTAAATAAAATGACGGAAGCGGGACTTAATATATTTTATCTTAATGTTAGAAGTGTAAGAAATAAGCTATCTAACTTAGAAATTTTGTTAAAAGAAAATAACTATCCGGATATTGTGTGTTTGGTCGAAAACTGGTTTGTTTCTGTGGAAGAAGCGCAAGAATGTACTATTAAAGGCTATAACCTTGCTGCGGTATTTTGTCGCGAGAGTAGATCTGGGGGTGGCGTAAGCATACATGCAAGGGATAATCTGGAAGTGAACAATTTCTTGATAGACGTACCAGTACTGGATCAGGACTTTGAGTATTGTGTAGCAAAGTTTAAATATAAGGAACGAATGTATATTTGTGCCTCTCTCTATCGAGCTCCTTCAGGACACTTTAAAATTTTTTGTGACCTCCTAACTGATCTTTTACTTAATATTTGTCATAGGTGTGATTATTTTTTTATAGCAGGTGATTATAATGTAAATTTCAATGAGAATTCAAGAGAATGCTTAGAATTATTAAGTATTTTTAAAAGTTTCTGTTGTGAGAGAGTAGTTTTTCAGCCGACTCGATTGACTAGCACATCAAAAACGTGTATTGACAATATATTTACAAATTTAGAATACATACTTACCAGTTATACATGTGATATCTCTATTATCTCGGATCATAATTTTATAAACTTAGTAGTAAATCCATGTAGTGCCCGGGTTAATAATTCAATATCAACAACTAGGCGATGTTTTAGTAATGACAATATTAATAAATTTCAAACTTTCCTAAATTCTGAAAACTGGGACGACGTATATAAATCTGAATCAGTCGACGAACAATACGAGGCTTTCCTTAATATATTTTTATTTTAGTTTTGTAATCTAGGTCTATAACGCTACCCCTTTCTTCAGGAACACATGCAATATCTTGCGCTTCGTGTGGTTCTGCTAATTCTTCAAACTCTAATCCCGTTACATCTTGAAAGAGAACATGGCGCCTGTTGAGCAGATACAATTATATTTTTCAGGGCATCATGCAACTCACTTTCTTGCGGTGTCAAAGGAATTGTTGCGATGTTAGTAACTTGGAACATTGCAAGTAACATGTTCAACACATTTGCTATATTTACGACCGCCATACTGACCTACACTGCACGAAAAACGACTTCTAATGTTCTCATTTGGAATACTCGTCTTATATACCTATTTCCTAAATGCAGACGTGACCACTTAAACGTTCGTGGTTAATTACTATGCATTCGGGGATTTATTTTTATCTATATAATAATATGATTAATCACCAGATCCCTTATCGCGTTAAATTTATAATGCAAATTACCAATTATATCTGAAGTGACTGAATAATTAATTAACTCACGTATGCGTAGATAAGTGCATATCAAATTCATCACAATAGACACGTACATATATTTATTTTGGTTATTATTACTATTATTAATTTTCTAAATTTATTTATACATCACCGGATCTTTTTTTGATGAATAATGAATAAACTTATTATTAAAAAATGCGGGGTTTGGGTACCCCGTTCCCCGTTATTAGCTTTTTATGAAGATATCTACCTTGAGACATGTATTATGCTGGAATTATGTTAAGGATAAAACTTATTCTGTTATAGTTCATTGATTTATATCAATAGACAAGTTTATTAATTTTGAAGCTTTATTATTATTTTTCTATTTTTACAATTATTAATTTTCTAAATTTGTTATACATCATCGTATTCTATGTAAAATCGGCCATCTTTTGATGAATAAGAAAAAGAAAAAATGTAAAAAATATTGGGGGTACGGGTACCCCTCCCCCGTTATAACTTTTTTGCGAATACGGACGACGCCACCCTTAGGGCCATGCAATATGCTGCAAATTATGTTAAGAAGAAAATTTAATATCTGTTATAATTTAGGAAATATTTGCAAAAATTGAAAAATCGTCCAAACTTTGAAGGAGGCTGTACCCCAAAATCGTGCGAATACGCCGATAAAAAAAAATACGTGTCCCTTATTTTAAAGTACTCTTTCGATCTGTTAAGTTTCATCGAAATCGGAGGGGGACACCCGCCGGTGTTCCCTTGTGAGTGCATTTATTTAAATATACTTAAATTTGGACTTAAAAAAGTAATTTTTTTTTTTGCAACATCTAAAAGATTATTAAATGAACTACCATTACGGATTGAGTGAACAACATTCGCGCAATTAATTCTGCGTGATTGATTTAGACCCGTTTTGAGCGTAATTAAATATGAAACCGCGAATCTTTTGGGTGTAGTATTTTCTGTGGTAATGCAACCGTTGAAAAGAATTATTAACCGTGTATTTTCATCGTGGACGTTAGGTGCCTTTTAAATATTCAGCGCGCTAAGCAGGCCGGTTTGTGAAGGACGGAAGAGTGCGAGAAAGAAAAAGTGTTCCCGATTTTAATAAAATTAGCGTTCTTTTGTTACTCCTCATAATCAGTAAAAGCTAAGTAGATGGGTGAGTAAAGTTTTTTTTTTTTTTTCATTCGTCCGGTAGTACTTTCCAGCAAGAGCGATTTATTCTGTTAAAACACGTCTAGAGGTTTCCACCGTTTCGCATTTCGATTGGCATAATTTGATTTGTATAAAAGCACTTAAATCCCCCACCATCTTACTTACCCCTCCTGCCGCGTCCCCTCCCCACCCCCCACCCCCCCCTTCTAGATCGGATATTTTCTTAACATAAATTCTCGGCCGCTTTAATTGTTACGCGCCGTGGACGTAATGCCTTTTTATTAGTCGACTTAAGCGCCGTTGTTGGCAAACAGACCGCCTCGCAACAGGTCGCCGGCCTAAAACAGGGCATCCCGTTGTATTTTCCTTTAATGCCCCATTCTCTCCGCAAAGCTGGCGCGCCCATATAATCTGCGGCTCACTCGACTGGGAGACATTCATTATTTCAATACAATGAGTTGCGCCATTTAACAATTTTCCACTAAGTGTGTATAGCGTCATATCACAGCCGGTTACGTCGGCACCACCTTGCCGGCTTGGGGAAGCTTTTAAAGTCTTTGACAACGGGATGGAAATAAAAAGAAGGAAAAAAAAAACACACACAGAAGAAACCCCATATCGAAACGATACAGGAATATATAAGGGGGGTGATAAACATCAATTATTAAGAGAAAATCACAACAGGAGGGTTTGTATACATTCGTATATCGTTATCTGGTTTGTAGCATGCGTATTGATACTTCCGGGACGTACACTGCCCGACAAATCTTATATTTCGTTGACCTAATCACAGTATATACCCTATCCAGTAATTTCACTAAGCGTCGGCGCCTTTGATGTTTTGTCTATCAATTTAAGGAAATTCGCGATGGCGTTTGGCGGCTATATTTGCAACTAATAATTGCAAAGTGGGTACGACAGTAATCTGTATACTGGAACGGATTGACAATTGACAGAAAATCGCGTCGTTAGTTGGTCCATAAAAAGTAATTTCAATGAACAAATAGAGCTAGCATAATTTACGCGCTCAATATTAATGGAATTGATAGAAGAATACTAAATTGACATAATTTGGTTAATATTAACATATATATTAAAAACGCAGTAAGTAGGCTTAAATTATACATAGGAACTGATAGGAAATATATTCAGTTACAGAGAAATATATACATATTCCTAAAAGAATCTGTTTTAAAAATCGTTAATCGTTTGTTGCTTTGCTTTATAACTTCGTCAGAGTTCACGAATAAAATTTACTTTCCTGAAAAAAAAAAAACAAATGTGGAATCTGTGTCTTTAGTATTTGTTTATACATACTAATCGTTTTAGCCAATGTGGAACACATTTATACCTTATATTTTATAAAAGGATTAAAAAACAGACTTGAAAATTACATTGAATTAATGATAATTTTTCTAAATCGGTTAGGAAAACATTAACAATCACAGCAGATTATCAGAAGTAATTACAAATTATTAAGAAAATTATGCTTGCGGAGTAGCTTGGCACAATAATATAATTCATGGGGAATAAGTACAAGAAAAGTTTCAATATCCTTTCCATTTAAAGACAACTCGCAGTAGCTTGAAAGCATTTGTAGTAAACCAACCAAATAATGAAAATGTAAGTATTTACAATATTGTTAACAACTATTTCTGGTGCTGCAAAATAAAATGTTATTTATTACGACTACAATTTTTACATTTAATATTTATAAACATGTATTATAAGAAACAATGAAGCAAAATTTTAACCAACATTGTATTTTTACTTACATTACTTCATCTGGAGGTAATGAAAAAATTATATTCTTTATTATCTTGTTATACCTCCTATCACAATTTGGCACACAGCACTTTACGCTAGGCATTGTGGATTTATTAATAACCTATTAAATAACTATAAAGCTAAATTCAAATTTTAAATAAAGAAAACAACTATATACGCTACTAAAATATTATTAATAAAATTGTATGTTAAAAATAATTAACTACAACAACTACTCTCAAAAATATTTTATTTTTTTTAACTAGTTTGAAATTGTCACAGCAGAATCAATATTTTTTAAATGAAAATACTAGTTAATCAAATTATTTCTGCAAAATTTCAAATCGATTGGTTAAAAAGTGACGGAGATAAAAAATAAAATAGTTTGAGGGTTAATTGCTTCTATCAGACCCCCCCCCCTCCCGATCAGATGTAGGGGGCTGAAATTTTGTACAGGTTATTACCTTCATAAAGCACAATTTCTATATGACTTATCAATTCCATAGGGGGCACTTTTCAGTAGCTTATGCTATAGCTATACTGGAACATATTGCAAAAAGAATTATTGAAACTAAGATTGAATCCCTTGAAACTCCAAAAATAAGTAGTGCGTATGTGTAGGTGAAGACTATGTGAAAGCAAACGTAAATTTTCGCTATTAATCCATAAAAAATATTAATTGGGAAACTTTGGTGGATGCGCCGGAACGTTAATTAAAAATATTAGATTGGTATTAATGTAATTTTATGTGTAATGGCGCATTTATTTCTGTATAACTCAACTCGGACACAACAATGCGACGCGGAAAAGGGAACGAAAGACTTATTGTGAATTATTCGCGTGGAAATTGTTGTTCTTTTCAGCGATAGAACTAGTAAATGCATCGATAAACGAGCGGAGCACTTATTTATAAGAATCGAGATGTAACTTAGGAAGAGCCCGATTGGCATCGTTACGAGAGGGCAGACGGTCAAGGTGGATAGTGATGGGGGGGGGGGGGACGAGGGGCCACGGAAAGGGGATGGCGATGCAATCAGAGCAACGAGTCAAGTCCCTGCCGCTGAATATATACCTAAGCGGAACTCTATCGATCCGGCAATACTGCAGCTACTGAATATAGAGCCCATAGAACACCTTAAGGCTAATGGTGGTTGCAGATAATATGGGACTGGCTTCATTAATGTTACATATATAACGATATCTTGTGTACGGGATCACTGATATTCATGGATTCTATGAAGTGTTGTGTAAAAATTCGCCTATAATAGTAGTTTGGTAAATACACGACTTTCTTCGTATCGTCTCATGGGGTGATGCTACACCTTAAAATATTCGATAAGCCTTAAAACTACCACCTCATTGGTCTTTTTTTTTTTAATAGACTGACAGAAGCTCCTACTCAGATGTGTTTATTTTCATTAAATTATGGAAAACATCTAGCAATTTGAATTGATCCCACTGAGTAAATAATTATGAATGGAAGAAAATTATGAGAGACAAAGGTACAATAACCTGTGCAGCACTGGTAGATATTGTTTTGTATCCACTAATGATGCTTAGTAGGATTCTCGTTTGACATCCTTAAGTTTCTTTTATTATTCAAACCTTCTGCCCAAGCAGGAATTATCTACAGCCGGAAAACCATGTAACTTTATAGAAAAGAAATGTCTTCGTTATTTTTTTTTTTTTCTAAATCCTGAATCAGTATCATACAAATAATACTTCGTTACCCAAAGTAACAAACGAATAACGTAGAAATAGCAAGAGGTTTGTAGGCCTTTCTAACGCATTTTTCTCTTTCACAGAAACAGTAAATGTATGGGTCTGTTTTTGTTTCCAATTATTTGTATTTCCTTTCGGATAAATGTGATATTATTTTAGGTTATACATACAGCAATACACGATAATATATTACAAAAAAATCGCAAATTATTCATTGTAATTTATTAATATGGGGAAGTATGTTGTTCTCTGGGAGAGAGATTCCTTTGTCGCTAATGAATTATGCATTATGAAACCCAAATAAATTATTCTTTTAGATAGTAGAAAAGGAATATTTATGAGGCCCTAAGAAAATATTTTTTTTAAGCTAAAAGAATTATTATATATCGCTCCTGAGGCGATCTAAGGCTTCGTTCAGACGAGGCGGTTAGGTTGATTCAACTAAGTTGCCTGGATTAGGCTGAACTACTTGATGGTCATTTAAGACATACTCAAGCCGTCGAATCACTTGCTACAGCAGTATGCTCCTTGACAACCGTCCGTTCAACCAGTGGAATCAACTAATCGCCTCGTCTGGAACAGGCCTAAGGCGTTTTAAGGTTTATTGACTCCTTCTTTCATCGTTAGAAGATTGATTCCTTCTAACGATGAAGTATATATTCGACCCCCAAAAAAAGTGCAGGGAACACTGAAACACAACTCCAAAAAAAAAAATCTTTTTTAATATAATTCACAATAGCTTCTGCTAAATTTTACTTATTAAAATAATAATAATTAATAATATTACCAATAACACAATATTGTTGGACACTTCACAATAAATAAAAGTATTACTAGAAAAAAAAGAATATCTACGATTTAAAAGACGACGATAAAATAAAAAAATAAAAAAAATAAAGAATGGGTCAACCTACAATAAAAACTTAATTAATTATGTATAAGTTTTAAATTAATTTTTTTTTTTGCAACCATTGTCAACAAATCTTTGTATATTTTTTATAGCCCTGAAGATGTCAATAAACAATTGACGAAAGCTTGTATAGATTAAAAAAGAGTTCTTGAATTTTTACTCTGACCTTACTTGCTTCCTTTTTGGTTATTGTAAACCAAAGTCTGGTGAAAATAAAGGCATATTATTATTATCTAACTATTTCATGTTACTTAGATGGATGTTAAATAATAAAGGGCAAAGATTAGACTCTTGAGGAACACCCGGCCGCTGTTTTTAATCCAGTTAAACCTGTGCATACATAGTAAACAACGGTAAAATAATACTAATTATGAACGCTAAGTGAATTACGTGTTTGATAAAACCCAAATTGCAGTAAGAGAAATATATTCGGACAAGCACTAACGAATACAAAAGCAAATATTACACACCGGCGATATATTTTCATTGAAAACTGGCCCCGCACAGCCCCAGGCCTCGTCAGTAGAACCCTGCGGCGACCGTACAGCAATAAGGTGTATAATTTTGCATTCGATTTGCATGTCAGATGATATGGATAACAACATTTTGCTGCTGTGTAGAGTTACACCGAGTTTTCGGAATGCCATTAAGTTTCTATGCATATAGAATGAAGAATGGCAACGCCAATAGTCGCTAGAAATGTAAAGGACGAGGGCACGCAAACGGTTATGTAGAACAAGTCCCCTTCACGCACAGATTGCGCGTAGAGACAGATCCGCCGTCCGCAAAAGTTACAATTCGCGGTCACATGCTTAACCTGTTAACTGTTCTAATCGGAATTTCGAGACCGAAATGGCTATACGGATCGATCCATTAAACGCCCACGCAAAGTCAACAGTCGATCATAAAACTTTTCGCGGAGTTTTTTCCAGTTCAGGCAAATGCGAGGTGTTTAATTGAAATGGATCACGTGGCGAAATACGCCATATGGAACACAGGTGTATATTTTTTTCTAATTCACAGCACATCAACCCCTCACCCCACCTGTTTGAGGCATTCGACAACCTACACTGCCTTCAAGTAAAAAAAAATAATAATTAATAAAGAAAATGTGTTAATTTTACAATAATTTATTATATTTATTCCGCAGAAATAATTTTAAATTAACAAAACAAGTTTCATAATTTTACAAAAAAAGTTGGTGAGGTATACTAATACAAATTTTAAATTTTACAATGTTTTTGTTGTGAACTAGAATTTTTAAAAGTAAATTTTACTAATTTATTTAATAAATATAACAAATTATTTATTGTTATTTAACTATAGACGCAGTGTAAATTTTATAAAATATAGGAGTGGACCTGTGGGAACTAAAAGTTGGAGTTGTATTAACATAACTTTTTTTACTGTGTATTTATCCTGCAATTTAGGGATTAATAGTGGCGGAGGAAGGGAATTGTAATTTTTCACAACATTATAAGAAAAGGAACGTCTAAACAACTGGAGGCGATGCATGGGAGGCGATAAAAGTCCCTTGAAACGAATATTGAATGTGTGAACGTCGTTTCGAAATTTAAGTCTATTGTAGAGATAGATATAACCCTTCTATAGTAAATTAGATTATAGTAACATATAGTTGAGTGAAACTCTACCCAAGTAGACATGTTCATCCATCTCGCCCATTTAAGCGCATGGAAGGCATGATCATAGCGCCGAATCCCGTAAATAAATCTTGAACAAGCGTTCTGAACATGTTGTATACGCATTCTATCTATAGTATATAGAACTACAAAAATTAAAATGGGAAAGCACTAGCGTCGCTTTCTAAGGTTTCTGTCTAAACAGTCTCCACTACCGTAGAAAATCCTCAAATTAAGGTAAGCTCTTCTGATGAGATTTTACATCACACAATTTATAATCGAGGTATTAAACATATAGATATAATGTTTAATTTTGCACTTGACAATTTTGAAAAGGGTTTTATTGTATTGCATTATGTTGACACAAATAGTAATCAAGCAGATATATTGAGCAAAGGCTTCAACCTTCCAATTAACGTTATATTACCTCGAATCGGTATTATTGTTGCCCCAAATAGCAGATTAGGTTATGAAATTAATACCATCACAAGTGACAATATTTCTCGAATTATTCCACATTTTTTCCATATGCAAACGAATCATATAGGCTTCCAAACATTTCTCTGGTCACGTTTCGACTCGTTATGTGTCCTTTGTAAGTCTATTTACGTTCGAAATCGTTCCACAAAATTGGAAACGTTTTGCCGTACGATTGACACGGGCGCCATGATACGAATTCGGTCAAATCAAAACACGCTTACTCGGAAAAACACACCTCTATAAATCGGGTAAAAATTTCGCGTCTCGACCCCATTTTAGGGTTCAATCTGTAAGAGGGAACATGTGAGAAGCGTTTTCCACATCAACCTGACTCCCAAATATCATCTCTGCTTCGTAGCGATCGTACGAAATCGCCCAACTTTGACAATCCAAATCCATCGAAATCCGCCGCCATGACATTTCTCGGTCCTCAGCGGCGTTCGCCTCGCCCGCACCCATTACATTTTAGATTTCCGCGAATTTTCTCCCCTTTCCCCTATTTTTAACTATTAATCGCGATACGTCTACTCCCATGCCATCCCCGTTACCCATTCGTCCGTCTATTATTTCCCTTTTAATCGCACGCCCGTCTGAAGCCTTAGTTAAGGAACTTTTTCACGCCAAATTTACACGCACGGAATAGGGCGACGCCTATGGAAAACGCCCCCTGTCGCCGGCAAAAGCAAGAAAGCGTTTTATTATTATTATTAATACACCGAGATTACGGGTGCATTCAAAATTAGTTAATATTTTGTCGGAAATAGTAATCTTAATTTTGTCTATAATCGCTAACCTTTGCTTAGCACGACCAAAAACCATGACTGTAGATTTACTAGGGTTAATAAAAGATTCTGAAACTATGGACGAAAGATCGGCGTTAATATTAGGAACAGCTTCCTCAATACTACTAGATGATAGAAAGAATAGATTAACTAGGTGTCATCAGCATACTTGTGATATTTACGAAACCTAAGAGATTTGATAATATTAATTAGAACTATAAATAGTGTACAGAAGTGGTCCAAGTATGCGTCCTTGTGGAACACCGGACTTTATAACGAGAGAGGTACTGATAACGATCCCTCATAAGCCTGATTTAAATACATGTATAATCCGGAGTTCATATTTATTTTATTTCGCCCTGTCTGATTGTGTTTCCCCCTAGTTCTCCTTTTTGGACATCCCTAGCTTCAGTTTAACATGGCTTGCATTAATCAGAATCACAAGTGAATGGAAAGTTGGATTGCTGACCATATCAACTGTTAATGGTACGAAAATAATGTGTAATATTTAGGTAAAAAATCTGTGTTTTTAATCGAAGCTACTAAGTTGATGTTTAGAAATCGAATTAATAAAATGATTACCACGTGCATATGGAAAGCTAAAGGTGCTATATAGTAGCAAGGGATGATGTCTTGCCGTTAAAATAACCTACTTGATCCGTCGTTATAAAAGAATTCATTAAGAAAAGATGGCAAAAAAAATAAAATAAAATAACGCTGGAGAGATTTCATTAATGTTACCATTAGCGCATCAAGCAGAAAAAGAAAAGTTAAAACTCTAACAAAGACTAAACAAAACAAGTTTAAATGCCGTCAAATCCCGTAAAAAATCGTCACGTCTGGCTTTTGAATTTTTCTTTTTTTTTTTTTTATAAACGCAAACAATTTGGAATACCTAAACACCTATTTAATTTAAGAATCCGCCCCCTTTAAGCTCCGCTTTGCTAACGAGGACCAAGCCAGGAGATCTTTAATTGATTTATTCACGCAAAACAGTTTTTTTCTTCCTTTCTCTCTTTTTTTTTTTTTTCACCGCCGTTTGATATTTCTTGCCCTCGTAGAATTAATTGCCGACTTTTATTGGAATCGACGTTCGCCGGAAAACTCAATTAAATCACACTCCGATTAGACGAAAACAAATTGTCAGACGACTTATCGAATTATCAAACCCTATTTTAAACAAACAACCGCTTATGCGAAATATGCGTTGACAATTCAAATTTTTCGCGCAAAAATAAAGGAAGGCGAACTACATACGTTACGCCTCACCTCCCTTTTTTTTTGTTGTTCTTCTCTCTCCTTTACTACGCACAATGAAAAATTCACTCGCTTTTAGTTAGGAAAACGAAATGAACGCCACGTAATGCATAACAAGTGGTTAAGTTGAAGGGTTTACTCGATGCTATTCGTGCGGAATTATCCCTCTAAATGTCCTCAAACATTTACGCATTGCACACGTACAATATTTCTAATAAGCTTGGTATTTTTTTTTTTTTTTTTACATATGTCCCGCGCATTTCCTTCCCGGACTATTTTGTAAGGACATCACGTTTTTTTTTTTCTCGTGTTTGCGTTTTTCGCGTACATCATCGCTGTAATTTTTTTCGGGCTCCATTCCTCCCGGGAGCGCCCACACTAATGGGCAGACGAACAAAAGCCAGTCCCAAAAACCTTGAAAACATAAACTTTGGCTTATATTCGGGCGAATAAAACAAAATACTGCCGAACTTGTAGTACCCAGTTGTAACAAAATTCGCAACGATAGAATTTTTTCCCGTATTCTATCGTAAAGGCTGTAACACCTGAAATTTTAGATATGAAAAATACTTTGTTGTTTTTAAAAGATCCAGCAGGATGAGAAAGATGTCGAGACAATTATTGGAAATATGGACAGTAATTTTATATTTTTTTATGTGTCATTTTCTAAGTTGTTGTGTCTGCTATTGTGCTAATCAGCTACTACCACGAATAAATTCCAATTCTTCGGCAACCTGCTGCTATAGACTGCACCCCGGGTTTCGGAAATTTTAAATGGTATATTATCAAATCAGCTGTCACAAACAATGTAGGTTCCACAAGTCATTTAATTTTGATCATTTATATTTGTGCAGGTTGGATGATATAGTAAATTTCATTTATTTGTACATTTTGCTGCTCTGTTATTAGTTTATATGCTATTTTTCCTTTGCTTGCGCTGTGCGGTTATCGCACGAACTTGTAAATTTGTTATATGTACGATGTTATTCCCTTGGAGGCCCAGTTCTTTGAAGTGATGGAGGCCGTGTAAGTACATTTGTTTTCATTTTTGTTTGCTACCATGTAGTCAATTTTCACTTAATTTAAATCTTTGTTCGGGTATTTATTATAATTCATCCATCAAAGAACTCTTTATTTAATTATTGGCTGTTTTGTTTAATTGTGTACACATTTTGATTTTTAGATCAGTAATATTGTAAAATTTCTAGAAATTTCGTTTTTTAGTTTAAAAGTTTAAATTTTCCGTTTTTCTTTTTTGCTGATTGTAGTTGTATTGTTAATCACGACGGTTAGGTGAAGTGAACGCTTTGTGCTGTTTTAAATTAAATTTCAATTAAATTATATTTGTTTCTCCACGTGTAAAAGTTAGTTTTGGTTTAAATTTCGTGACGCTGAGATATTTTTTGTGGTTTTGGATTTTGTTTATCTTCTTGAACAATTTTCCATTTGTTGCTTAAAGGATTTGCATTGTCCTTTTTAAATTGTAGAATTCTATTGCAGGTTTTTTTATCCAGAATCTTATTTCAGGTTTTATTTTTATCCTTAAATTTTTCAAAGTTTTTTTTTTTCTTTTTTTAAATTAATTCTAATGTTGTAAATGCATCTAAATATCTTTTATTTTTGAATCTGCCATTTCAATTTTTGGGATTTTAAAGAAAGTAAAAGTTTGCAAACGCCACTATAATTTTTGAAAAATATTATCTGAGATTTAAGAATCTCTGCGCCCTTTTAATTCATTTTTGCTGAGCTATGCTAATTAATTTTGTCTTTTTAATTTCTTTAAACTTATATGCTTGGACCATCAGTTCACAGCAAGAAACACACATACAATACAATGTTTATTGATCTATCCAAGGCATTTGATTTAGTAAACCCACCTTCACAAGCTGCAAAGATGTGGGGTGAAGTGGTTTCACTCTTACTTTACCGATAGAAAGCAAAGTGTTTGTGTAGATAATTTGCAACTCACGTTTCTAGATGTCGATATCAGTGTACCTCAAGGCTCTGTCCTGGTTCCCACTTTATTTTTGTTTTGTATATTAATGATGTGCCACATAATTTTAACGCAGACTTAGCAAGCTATTATCTGCGCTGCTGATATTAACATCATTATAAATGCCCAGTATGTTAAATAAGGATGAAATAACGTATAATAAAATTATTAGGTGAATGACATTTAATCATTTAGTTATAAATGACGAAAAAACCAAATTTCTTAATCATAACCGACATACCGTAGATGCTTCCATCAAAATTTTAGGTAAACAGGTTTCATATCATTGATAAATCGTCACATATCATTCTTAAATCGTCTGCTGTTATACCGATTTATAAGAAAAAAATCCTGAAAACATAGAAAACTATAGGCGGATTGCAGTTGCAAGTATTTTTTCGAAAATAATTGAGAAACTTGCAGCTGCCAGTGTGTATTCTTTTCTCACAAAATATAAATTAATTTCAAATTGTCAACATGGTCAGACCTGGTTTTTCCGTAGAGACGAAACTGTTGACATGTGTGCAATATATCCATGAGGAGATGGACAGGGGTAGACTGTTGTGGCGGTGTTTTGACTTAACGCGAGCTTTTGATTCTTGATATATCTTTTATCAAAAAAAATTACGATATCGGCATACGAGGTGGCCTTGTACCATGAATGACTAGGGTAGTATCTTTCTGGAATAGAAAATCGTTGTCAGGATTGTGAGGTAAGGTCGGATGAATTCGCATGGATATTGGCACCCCCAAGGTAGCAGCCTTTGCCCGCTATTATTCTTATTATTTATAAATGATCTCCCAAATCATATATATCGTTGGAAAGTGTTTTATATGCAAGATGATTCTTGCTATAGTATCTAATCATATAATAAGGATAATCTTATTTATAAAATCAAAACTGTTATAAAGAAGTTATACATGGTGTAAAGAACTAATAAACTTATGGTTAATAACGAAAAAATCGTTATTACTGAATTTTCAATAAATATAAGAAAATCTAGTCTAAATGACATATATTATAATAATACGTGATCCCTGTTGCCCGAGTGTGCAATCTCCTTGGAACCTACCTTGATTGCCACTTGACTGGGAGGATCTCAAGTGGAAAATGTTTGTTGTAGGCTCCAAAAAGATTACTATATGATGCATACCCTGAGAGGTTTAAATACTGAGCTCTTTTGTGCGCTATTATGCCTACGTTTACCCATAATTTCCTATAAATAATTGCTTGGGTCAGGCTAGAGACCTTCATCTGGTTTTTGTATTAGAAAACGTATTATAAGATTAATTTTTAACTTACAGCAACGCGCTTCTGCAGTGTGCATTCATCATGTTCTTACCTAGCTTCTATTTTTCTGAACACAATTATTAACATATTGCTGTGTACTGATGGTACCAGCATAAATGCAAAATATTTGAAAAAAAAAAGAAAAATCAAATAACTAGGTCAGTGGATAAAAATAAAGGCGCAAAAGAATACTTAACTTCAGGGTTCCCTCACAATAAAACCTATCTGAAAAGTTAAATGTGGGCGTTTGAAAATTTTGACTTTCTTTAATTACTCTAACAATTTGAAATGGTGATCAAAAATAAAAGAACAGAAAATTTTGAAGACGTTAACAATTCATTAAATTTATTTTATAAAAAAAAGAAAAAAAAAACCATTTAATTACAATTAACACAGGAAAAATCAAACCTTGGACTGAGAGTCGCTGGCGAAAATCAAAACCTGCCTTTGAATCTAATTTACTAAAGACAATTCAAATCCTTTAACAAAGCAAAGAGGTAAATTTTCTAGAAGAAAATCCTATTTTCACAAAAAATCCACGTGGTACAAAATTATAAACAACCTAAATTAATTAAACGTGGACCAAAACCAAGTGTATTAATAAAATTGAAATTTAAACACAAGCACAATGCTTCTTTTCACCTACACTAGTGGTGATTAACTAAAAAAAAAACTAATTTGAAACTAAGAAACGGAAAAATTTAAACTCTTAAACTAAAAAAAACTTCCTTAGAACAAATATAATACGGATCTTATATCTAATTTGTGTACACAATAATATAATGCCATATTATAATAAAGTGAGTTCCCTGATTGAGAAATAATATCAAAATAAACGAAACAAAATTTAAAATCAAAATGAAAACCACGCAAGCATCTAATACGATGTAAAGTGCATGGACTTTTTATAAAGAATATGCACCTACATTAAATGCATTTCTTGCTGCTGGTCAATGCTGATGATTGATCTTCCTAACTTCAGGTCAGATAACCTTACATAGGTATTATTCTATGATATGTTTTGATTTAAAAAATTAGGACGAAAAAAGTATACTCATCGAACGAGATGACATATTCGGTGGACATAAATAATTCGAGAGATGAAGAAATTTACCGAAGAAGGCTACAGTGTGGTTTTGCTACTTTGACGTGCATAAACTTTATATATTATTTTTGTCGAACCATAATATATACCGATGAATCATGGTATAAATACAGGACATGAGTTAATAACAACTTGAACCAGACACCATATTCAAAATAGTCGGCAAGCTTGTATACAAGGCATTAAGTACGGGCTTGAAACTCACCCATGGGCTCGGACCTCGTTTTGCATTAGTTCATGCTGGTATGATAATGATTGTTCCTGGTGCGAATATTCATTTCTCTGCCAAGAAAAACACTGCTGATGTTCATCATTAGAGTGTGACTCAGAAACATACGAGGACTTGTTTTTAATAGAATTTACTTCCACACATACCGCAGATGTCAATATTGTTCTGACAATGCTTCGTATCACTGCAGAAAATTAGACAAAATTCCAAGGCCAGCATGGAGAAAAAGCTGATATCATAGATTGCTCCGTAGAAACAAATTCCAACCACTGACGATATTTTAAAAAGGGCTGCTGTTTGCGTGTCACAAATTAAACCGCAGTATGGATAAACGCAGGATTGATGGAACTTGCTAAAGCAAACGGTTCATCATTTCTCGCTATACCGCCCTTTACCCATTGGCGTTTGTATAATCCATTTGAAGGTTATGGACACAAGTAATAAATTGGCATAAAAATGTGAACAATCCACATTTAATGTAAAAGACATGAGGACAACTATTTCAAAGAGCGATATACGCTGTAACTGTTGTCTAATGCAAAGCTACATCAAACATTGGTAAAAAATATTTGAAAAGAAAGTGGATAGTGGATAATTTGCAAGATGAGCATTTGAAGAATTCATTATTCCGTGTAACAGATTCGGACATCCGAAGATCAAAACTGATTCGTCGAACCGGACTAAAGAATTTAGATAAGATCTGTGTAATTCTTTTCCTTTCATAAATATTATTGTATTATGTGGCAGTTTATATTCAGCTATTTTGTTACAAAACGTGGAATATTAATGTAATTAAGAGGATTGTATTCTTTCTTTGATTTAATAAATTGTATCATATCCTATACAATAATATAATTGTTCGAATTAATTATCGTTCATGAGTATAATAAATAAGATTATCGGCTCTTTTTACTGATTCTTAAATAAAAACAGTATATGGTTTTTTTATTTTTACTGTTTTCCACAGATTCCGTTTAAAAAGAAACGCGAAAAAAGTTTGCGAGATAACGATTATAATTGCTTCAATTCAGCTTCTTTCTTCAGCATATAAGCAATTGCTGCTTATAGCTCCCTTTTTGTATCTGAGACCACATAAACATAATCATAGAGAAGATAGTAACATATACTGATATATGCATTTTAATTGTCATAACCTCAAATATGCAACCGGAAGTAGCAATGTGCAGCTGATGCGACGATTTGGCAATCGCGGATCGAATTCCCATAAGACGTATACTGGGCATCTTAAGGTGAGACGAACTATAAGAAATAAACATAATAAAACTAGCATTAACTAATTTCAAATCATCTCCTTATGTTGCTTTAATCAATTTAAATAGGCTCCCCAGAAGATTGCCCAGTCCAGTTCAGTGAGCATTCTTTAAAATAAAGTAAAACACCTTTAACGAATGGAGGTCTACAGTATGGCGGAATTGAAACTACTTGTGTGTTAACAATGTGTAATGTTGTTATATGTAATATGTGTATTTTAAAGTTTTGTTTCTTGTTCTTATGTTGACTTGCCCAATCTGTATGTTTTATATAGCAAAATGGGTGAATAAAGATAGGATATGATACGATATGATATCGAAAGCTTATATAAGCAATTGAAACGCTTAAAACATTAAAACTTTGGGAGAAATTATTTTAACATTGTATGTGTAGAATTAAAAAAAAAAGAATAAAATAAAAATATGTTAACGTCGGCCGTACACGAGTGATATTGGGTTTATTATTTCTGTTCGCCGTTATATATAAACGGCGCAAGATACCGGGGAAAAAGTACGCTGACTTAACAATTCTTTCCAACTCGCTACATAATCCCCAAAAACATTGCCCACGGTTTTGAGGGCAGCCGAACACGGGATCGCGGTAAGAAACGCAAAACTTCTGCGGCCCCTCCCACATTCTACTATATCGGCCATCTCTCTCTCTTTGCCTGCTCGGCGTCGTCTTCATTCTTTCTCGCCGAAGCGGGGGTAGGGGTGAAACACCTTTTCCTCTGGATTGATAAGTTTATCAAGCTATCAGTAATTCCGTTAATCGAGTAAGCCCGCCGGCCCCCTCAACCTGCTAAGGGCCCTCAGTAGTTTTCTAAAACTTTCAAACGGGTATAGGCATAATCCTAACAGCTTACGCTTGAAATATAAATGTGCGGACGCCTGCCTTTTTCCCCCGTCGGCGTCGTAAAGGAGTTTTACACTATTTTAGGGCCGGGTCATTTATTAATCCTCGCGCAGTTAAACGATGATTTGACAGAATTAAACGGGGAAAAAAAAAGAAACGCGAGGGATTTAATGCCCCCCCCCCTCCCTCATTGTAATTGGTACCTGTTTAGAAAAGGCACAACTTTAAATGAGTTATATAAACGTTACGTCCGGGGTGAAGTTGGGAAATAAGACCGCTAGGAAATAAGAATGGCTCTGAACAAGATCTGTAAGGAGGCGGTAACTTTCTTGTACTTCTTCAATTATGCAAATGTATAACTTCCAAGGTACCCCTTGGCGATGCAGCCGTAGTGAGAACAATTCTCCGCGTGTCCTTAATAAGGACGATGTTGTAACATAACAGATTTATAGCGTCAATTAATTCCGAGCCTCTTAGATTTTTTTTTATTTTCCCTCCGCTCAAGATCCCTACTTAGACTGGCGCATTAAAAGGTATGCTTCGTTATTTTAAGGGGGGGACAAATTAAATTGTACAATCCACTTCCTTTTGTATAAAACTTGAAATCAGATTATTATAACAACATTTCGTTCCTCGTTTTGTGCATTATATTTACATATCCCTCGCCCGGTATTATATACTTCATTAAATGAGGTACTCGCTTATTGTGTTATTATTACACAGCACAAAACAGGACTTATAATACATCTTTCGCCCCCTCTATCCATTACCAAACCAGTACTCAACTAACCGCCCGGACGAAACCAATGAGGTAAAGATTCTTTTTATGCTTCCACTCTGGTATTTAATGAACAATTTCGCAAAATACACATCATAAATAAATACTTTTTCTCCTCCTGCGCCAATAGCTCCGGGTTATATAATGTTATTCAAGAGGAAGAAGATCGCAAGGCAGCAGAAACGCCCGGGAAGATGTAAGGAATCCCCTACCTAATTCCCATAGGATTTACAGTTATTTATTAAAGGAAATATCTACCTACGTACCGCTAAACACATATTTAGCTTTCAGCATTTCATTATAAAGTATTATTAATATACACGCATACAGTAAAACATGTTCAAAACGACCGCTGCCTCTTTTAGTGTAATATAAAAAAATAAAAATATTATATTATAAAAGACGCATGCGTAGAGACAATAGACGATAATAATATGTACCATGTGATTCAAAATGATTGTCGTAAGAAAAAAACTGTTTTCCGGAAAAATTTATCTATACTTATTACCAATTCAATGAGCGAAGTTAGCTACATACAAATTTCTGACATTCTTGACATTTAGCGACATTGGCGTGCGTGTTGTAGTATCTTTCGTTTATTTATCTTATAATCTTTTTCAAATCGTTTATATTTACATCTAATATCACCAACAATAGTATTTCTGAATACTGTAAGAAAATAAGAGAATTTATCTGTGGTAATAGCTCAACAAACAGGTAAAAAATCAATATTAACATTAAGTCAAATGGTTATTACATTTATAATTTATAGGCTTATCATACACTTCAGCGCAAATGAGCGTTCAAAAGAAAGTTACATTTTCATCCCTATAAGTTTCTACGTACAGGAATTATTACCATTAGATCACGATAGGCGTTGGAATATTGTCATGATTTATAACAATTTAAGGGACGATGACTTGCTAAACAAATCATTTTTCTCGGATGAAGCCTGGTTTTATCTAACAGATATACAATTTACAAAACTATTGTATCTGGTCTGCAGAAAATCCACACGAATTTCGAGAAACGCAATTGCATCCCGTAAAAGTTGGAGTTTGGTTAGCTATGTCCAGGCAACGAATAATAGGAGAAATTTTCTTCGAGGAAACTGTAACAGCCCACCGTTACCAACAGATGTTGGAATTGTTTATTGCAGAGTTACAAGAAAATGAGCTTGAAAGCAGGTTATTTTTCAGCACGATAATGCTCCAGCACATACTTCTCGACAAACCTGTCAATATCTTCACAGTTTTTTGCTGACAGGTTCGTTAGAGCACAAAGCTGGCCACCCAGATCGCCTGATCTACCCCATTAGATTACTTCATGTCGGCTATCTAAAAAATAGGATCTATAGAACTGCATGCATACCATAGAAGAACTGAGAGATGCAGTTTTGTCACTATAATGTATACTAATTGTATGTTATAATTAAAGTAATAAATAAAATTTAGTTAAACACCAGTTAGTACTCAATTGTAAAATCATAATTTAGTAAGATTAAATTAATTACATTTCATTTTTACAAGCAGAACCCAATCCATAGTGTTTATATAATGCGAGTTCAAATATAGGTTACGTTTTCCTTATTTATGACAGATCCGTTTACTTTCTTATATGTTCCAACACTGACTTAGTTCAAACCTTCATTACAAACACGCGGCATATACCTACACCCTGTTACTATCTATAGGAGCGGATTTGACAATCATTTTGAATCTCTGTGTATAGACTAAATCATGAATGTTTGTAGTTACGTCATTAACTGGTCGGTAAAGTAATGACAAGAGTAGTTTCAAAAAATTGGAAGCATTTATATACACAAGCGAGATAGAAGTATATAACATAAGTCGTAGCTACTTAAGCTATACGTCCATATTTTATTAAGTATCAACAACAAACTAGTTGAAGCTCTATCTCGCTTCAACGGTCGAGTAATGCGTAAATAAGAGCTTTCATAATGTTTACTACAGTGCATGCAACCACGCAATTTTAATCCATCCTTCCGTTGACATTTGATATCTGCTTTTCACTCGCTTTTACTGTTTATTTCCCTTCTTTAGTTTTGAATTTTTATTTACTTCTATTATCTTTTTTACCAACAGTTCTTTTTAGAGCTATAGTGAACTAAATCGTTTAGTTTGTGGTAAGTTTAGAGTTTAAACAACTACAAAGACTTAAAACACATTTTTTTAGTTACAGTTCCAAGCATGCCGAAACACTTAAATTCTTGTTGCCAAGAGTTGTCAGTCTTTTACTAGTGTATTTCGAGGAGGAAAAGCGAAATGGAAGTCCTTTAATATCCGTTGATGCGGACCATGAGATAATTTAAAAATTGGTTATAAAAAAATGATAACAGCTCTTATGGAAAATAATGACATTTCTGCATTACGATTTTCCTTTTTAAGGAAGTACAACGAAACATTGACATCACCTTTAAAGAGAGATATCGTATTTCTAAACAAAACCTGATATTTTCAAAGGAAAGTCAAACAAAATCGTGCAGGTGACGATATAGAGGAGGCCAGAAACCCAAAGTTATGATGGTAAACGAAATATCGTGTTACATGCAGCACAAGAAGTGGCTTTATACAAAATGCAAAGCTTGATATTTACATCAAATCAAATACGGTGATTACCACGGGCATATGAATAGTGATTTATTTACGAAGTGGGTTGAAACGCAACTAATCCCTAATTTAGAAGAACCAACAAATGATTTTAATGGACAATGCTCCGTATGATAGTGTTCTAATTGAGAAGCCGCCAAATCAAGGTTGGACCAAAGGAAACATTATTGCTTGACTAAATAACGATAACATTTTCTATGAAAATACGATGAATAAGAGTGAACTTCTGGAAATAACCAAGAGACATAGGAAAGAGAAGGTTTATGTTATTGACGAATTACTTCGAGCACATGGGCATGAAGTTTATATTAAGACTTCCTCCGTATCACTGCGATTTCAATGCTATCGAATTGATATGGGCAGATGCGAAAGGATATTATAATAAGTATATTGGTCGGGATGGTTATGGCGATAAACAAGTATTGGAAATGTGGCAAGAGAGTTTGGACAGCTGTACAAGCAAAATTGCATAAATCACACAGGGAAAATAATTAAAGATGGTACGAAGTGAAGCAACATAGAGACTTTGTTCTGACAGTTAATTGCGGATCATAAGATGAGAGCGAAGACACAATTAATATATTTTAGTTGCACTATTTTTTTTCTTTCAATATTGACATATTTTAATTTAATTTACTGCATATTATGTTTTGTATATACCATTGTAGAGATGTTATGTTATGTTTGCTACATAAAATAAAAACGTAATCTTTCGTTTAATTAATCATTGGTAACGTATATTAAACTAAATAATTTTATGTTGCTTGAATATGTTCTACATTTTGATTTGCAAATAGGTTTTTTTTGATATGAGAACTATATTATTGCGGTAATACATTATCTCATTGAGAACACATTTAATAATGATCACGAAAGCATTGTCAACAGAAAAGTTCACTATTTAGAATCCTATTAGTTGCATTACTCATGACTGTTTTGACTAAAAACTGAACCAGTCCTTTCAGCTATAAAAGAAAATCTATTAATACTGCGTATAACCTCATTAAATTTGACAATTGTTATTTCATACGGTTCATTGCAAACATGGTTGGTGTGCCTGAATTTGTTTCAGACGCTGCATACGTCATAAGCAAATATGACGTAACTACAAACATTCATGATTTGGTCGTAAATAAATGAATGGAAGATTTGAATCGTCCAGTCTCGCACAACATAAAATAAATTGTTCAATGGCACACCCTGTATATATCGCGTTAGAGGTTCCTTTTTAGAACGATGTGGTCGTTTGAACAGGATTTACTGTATTTATACGAGGCTAATGTATTCTTATACTTCCTCTTGAATACATATTTGATTTTCAACATATCATTATGAGCTGCCATTAACGCGCATATATATTTCAAAACCCACGTTAATGTGACTATCTACAGAGATGCTTCTATTTCCGTGTACCGGCGAAGACATATATCGTTATAATTAACTATACTTTATTGCCCGTAGTGCTCCGATCAACTGCAATGTGTATATCAGTGTTGACAGGCATTTTTAAGCCCCCGCCATCAATCTGCGTTATTTTTAGATTATATTTTCAGCGTCTATTAAACGTGGCCTCTACACAGTAAAAAATGTTTTGCTAATTTAACTACAATTTAACAAAATACTTATAATAACTTAATTACAGTGAATTATGATACTTCTTTTAAGTAACATTAGCCAAACGGTTTTTGTTAAACACCTAAAATCGTATTTTACTCATAATCTAGTTAATGTAACAATTTATGTTGTTGAATTAACAATTGTTTTAACTTTAACTAAAAATATATTCCTCCGATTACAAACGCGTTATTACATTGACAACTTAAATGCATTGGTACTTCATTTCTAGGTAAATTACAAAAAAAAGTATATTCGAATTACAATTTATATTTATTATAATTATTTCTTAGAACAAAATTAATAATTCAATATTTAATCATATGCATTAGCATCCAGCATCACAAAAAATCATTTAAGTTGTATACTCGCAAAGTGCAGTAATACAACTTGGACAACATAAATAAACAAGGAGCTAAATTCTAAAAATATCATAGTATCATAGTTCATATATACATTATAAGTTAATCAACGAGCTAATTTATTATTTATTTAGGATATATAGAAAGTTGTTAATAGAAAACTATCGATTATTAAATATTATAACATTCATATTTAACAATTTATACTATTTATTACTATTGGTATGGATAGTATGTACGTTGCAATTACGTCATTTGCATGTGCACGTTTTTACCTGATGCCCCCACCAATGCACCAACAACGCCATTATACCTTAGATTGTTCGCGTACTCTAATTCAAGTGATTGAGCCTGATTCAACTATTTAGATTATGTGTGATTTCATTGTTTTCTTTAGTGTTGAGGATCAGTTGTAATGGTAAGTACAATTATTGTATGAATTACATATATTGTTTGTATATAGGGTAAATGAGAACAGTAAACAGTTCTGATTGTCATATTTGTCGATTGTAAGGTAGAATTAATTAGTAATTTATATTAATTCCGTCAGACCCGTGACTGTGCGTCGTCGAGTTTCCCTGTTATGAATAATTCAATACATATGCGGAAAATCAGTAATAAAATAGTAAAGTAAAATTAATGATTAGTATTTAATTAGATGCAATGATATGACAAAATGGTTGTTTATAGCCTGTCAAATCTATCCTGGTTGTAGGGAAGGATTTTGAGCTGCAGGTTCGGAAGGGCGACAATAACTACTGACTTTACCTACATTTTTAAATATCTCCAGGAAAGAGTTAAATATTCTCATAAAGAAGAATGGTTTGTAATGAGTCGTTTTTATAAAACATTATATAATGTTGATTGTTCAGAGAATTATTCGACTTAAAAATGCTCCTGCAAATGATAGCCCATTATCAACATTTTCACAGACATACACTCATCCAGAGAGTTGCAGTATTGAAACTGTAATCAGTGTAAACATCAATGAATCGGTCTGCTCCAGTTTTTTCATCTATACCACTAGCGCAAGAGCCAAAACAGCCATTAGTTTATAAAAATTGATTTGTCAATTCTCATTAATTTAATATATAATATTAATTAAACACTTTAATAATTAAATATAACATTAATTAACTTACAATAATGTAAATGTGATATAATAAAGAAAGTGTTAATTTTACAATAATTTTTATATTTATTCCGCAGAAATAATTTTAATTACAAAACAAGTTTCATAATTTTACAAAAAAAGTTGGTAAGGTATACTAATACAAATTTTAAATTTTACAATGTTTTTGTTGTGAACTAGAATTTTAAAAGTAAATTTTACTAATTTATTTAATAAATATAACAAATATATTATTGTTATATTTAACTATAGACGCAGTGTAAATTTTATAAAATATAGGAGTGGACCTGTGGGAACTAAAAGTTGGAGTTGTATTAACATAACTTTTTTTACTGTGTATTATTATTATTATTTTTTGTTTTTTGTAGAATAGCATATTAATTTTAGGATTTATTTCGATAGCATGGAAAATAAATTGGGAGAGGAAGCGTTATTTAAAACACAAACAGGAAAAAGGGCGATGCAGATGTGTATAGGAAGACATACACACGGACTCCAGGAGTCACTTTGTTCCCCCTAAACTGTATTAGCTGTTAGTATTGTAAATTCTTGTCGCTTACCCACGGCAGAAAATGAACAAGCCGGCAACACGTCAAGCTAAAGATATTGGCTGTAACTCCTTTTTGCCAGCAGTTCTAACCGTTATACCTCGTTTGATCTTGTGGAGACAAGAAAATTGCATGTCCCATCGATTTTTCTTTAGCGTGAGGCATTATTTGCCGGCGCGTTTCTGGATTTTCTGTGCACACGTGAAGAATAACGTTTTACTAATACGTCAGCGCGTCGGCGTTCGTCGATTTTTGTAACTGTCCGCCGAAATTACCGGATATGATGGATCACAGCGTGTGTTTACTTATATAATAAACTTTTTTTTTTTGTCGAACATCACCGCTAATATTTGGTTAGGCGATATGTGAAACAGTCCCTGAGTGCTATATGCAGATTATTTGTTTGCAACTTTGATAACAACTCTGAGCATATTAAATTCCTTTAATGTGGGAAAATATTGCCATTTTGTCTTTAATAAACTAAATTCAATTACTTACGGGGTAAATTCGTTTGTAATGTTGATGAACCTGTAAGATGGCGCCATGATCATTTACATGCTATTAGGAGATATCGTAGTGATGAGAGAATAGTATATTAAAAGACAAGTCATTTTGACGTTTCAAAGTACGAATTCAGAGTTTAAGAAACGAGTGGCGTAGCCACGAGTTTCTTAACTGAATGAGTGCTTTAATGTCAAATGAAACGTGTCTTTTATGCTATTTTTTGAAATTAGTTTTAAAATTTCTCTTTTTGTAAAAGCAAAACGAGAAAATTTGATAATCTAGGAAATTTTGTGGCGGTTGTCACCAGTTGTCACCTGTTTGGCACAAGATTTAAATTGACAAATTAATTTAAAATTGACACATTTTTTGAAGTTGTTATATATTATATTACTAAGAACTATATTATAATATTTAATATGATTCTACAACTTTTCACGCCTCCGCCTGAAAATACGCAAATTGCTGAAAAATCATTAATAATTTACTCCGGAGAATCGTACACTATGTATCAAAGCGATACAAAATTTTGAAAAATGGTGCAAAGAAAAGGAAATTCTTCATATTTCTGAGAACGTCTTACTTGCTTATTTTGAAATGCTACGTAAAGATTATAAATCGTCATCATTATGGTCGATTTATTCGATGTTAAGATCGTGTTTAAATGTACATTGAAATGTGGATATATCAAAATATGAAACTTCAAGCATTATTAAAACGGCTATCTAAACAAAAAAAATCTAAAATTTTAGAAGAAGAAGATATTCATAGATTTTTGAAACAAGCCGATGATAAAATATACTTAGCTATAAAGTTAGTGTTGATTTTATTTCGTTACTTTTTTGTAAATTCTTTATATTCTAGTTATTTGATAATAGGATATAATTGAGCCTGTAGGCGAGAAGAATTATTAATATATGTGTGGAAGATCTTCAATACAATTCGATTCCATTATAGTAACATACCTAGAACAAAAACAATGTACCCAGAATGTTCGCAGTGACTGATGTAAACTGCATCGAACTTATAAAAAAATATAATAATCTGCGGCCTAAAACAGTTACTCCAAAACGTTTTTTCTAACTTATCGTCATGGCTGCTTATTAATAGCCTATCGTATTAACACCATGGAAATGTTCCTAAACAAATTTGCCAGTTTTCTTCATTTACCGATCCTCATCTTTATACAGACATTGTTTTAGAAGATCCAGTGCGACACATATAGCAAATACTGGAGGTGTGATTGTTAACTATAAAACGATTAGGTGGCTGGAAAAGCACGGCTTGTTGCTGAAGTTACGTTGCCTCTTCTATAAAAAATAAATTGATGTTGGAATATGTTTGCACAGAAAATAATGTGAATCTACCTGAACTTCTGGAATGGTTCACAGTTTGAGTACTCCAACAGAAGCAATATCACTATCGCAGAGAACCATAATTTTCAACAGAATGTTTCTACTGCACACGGTATCACTATCACTTCGAAAGATAATTCAAACGTTAATATAAATGTTTATAATAGTTGTAGAGAAAACGGTGTAAGGGAGAACAATTTAGCCTGAAGGAGAAGTGTATGATTGCAAATGTTTTTAATTATTTTAATAAATCTATGAATGTGAGTGCTGCTGTTCAAGAAGCAAGCAAAGCTTTGGGTTGTTCAGAACGTACAATATATAGTATAAAGAAGGAGCAACACACTGGTTCGTTATCAACTCCAAAAATACCCAAAAAAAGGAAGGCATACAAGTAACGACCGATTACAAACATATGACGAGAACACGCAAGCATCTATACGACGTAAAGTGCATGGATTTTTATACAGAATATGCCACCTACATTAAATGCAATTCTTGCATTCTGTCAATGCTGATGATGATCTTCCTAACTTCAGTCGAGCAACCTTACATAGGTTATTACATGATATGGGTTTTGAATTTAAAAAAGTTAGACGAAAAAGTATACTCATCGAACGAGATGACATTATTCGGTGGAGACATAAATACTTAGGAGAGATCAAGAAATTTAGAGAGAAGGTACAAGTGTAGTTTTTGCTATTTGACATGCATATAACTTTATATTATTTTAGGTCGAACCATAAATATATACCGATGAATCATGGGTAAATACAGGGCATGCAGTAAATAAAACTTGGACAGACACCACTATTCAAAATAGTCGCAAGCTTTTATACAAGGATTAAGTACGGGCTTGAAATCACCCACTGGGCTCGGACCTCGTTTTTCATTAGTTCATGCTGGTGATGATAATGGATTTGTTCCTGGTGCTGAATATACATTTCTCTGCAAGAAAAACACTGCTGATGTTCATCATGAGATGGACTCAGAAACATACGAGGATTGGTTTATTAAGAAATTACTTCCAAACATACCGCAGATGTCCATTATTGTTCTTGACAATGCTTCGTATCACTGCAGAAAATTAGAAAAAATTCCAACGGCAGCATGGAGAAAAACTGATATCATAGATTGGCTCCGTGAGAAACAAATTCCAACAACTGACGATATGTTAAAAAGGGACTTGCTGTTTTGCGTGTCACAAATTAAACCGCAGTATGATAAAAGCAGGATTGATGAACTTACTAAAGAAAACGGTCATCATGTTCTGCGATTACCACCTTACCATTGCGAGTTAAATCCCATTGAAATGGTATGGGCACAAGTAAAAAACTGCATAAAAATGAACAATACCACATTTAAGGTAAAAGACATGGAGGAACTAATTCAAAGAGCGTATAGTACTGTAACTGTTGCTAATTGGCAAAACTACATCAAACATGTAAAAAATATTGAAAAGGAAATGTGGATAGTGGATAATTTGCAAGATGACATTGAAGAATTCATTATTCGTGTAACAGATTCATCATCCGAAGATCAAACTGATTCGTCGACCGACTAAAAAATTTAGATAAGACGTGTGTAATTACTATTCCTTTCATAAATATTATTGTATTATGTGGCTCTGTATGATTCCAGCTATTTTGTTACAAATGTGGAAACTATAATTAATTAAAGGATTGTATCTATTCTTTGAATTTAATAAATTGTATCATACCCCATATACAATAAATAAATGTTCGAAATGTAAATTACGTTAATGAGTAATAATAAATAAAGTTATCGGCTCTTTTTACTGATTCTTAAATAAAAACAGTATATGGTTTTTTATATTTTACTGTTTTCCACAGATTCCGTTTAAAAAGAAACCGAAAAAAGTTTGCGAGATAACGATTATAATTGCTTCAATTCAGCTTCTTTCTTCAGCATATAAGCAATTGATGCTTTATAGCTCCCTTTTCGTATCTGAGACCGCATAAACATATATCATAGAGAAGATAGTAACATATACTGATATATGCATTTTAATTGTCATAACCTCAAATAATGCAACCGGAAGTAGCAATGTGCAGCTGATACGACGATTTGGCAATCGCGAATCGAATTCCCATAAGACGTATACTGCATCTTAAGGTTGAGACGAACTATAGTAAATTTTTTTCTCAGTGTATGTTCTGTGTATTATTATTAAGCATTTTTTTTATTTATAATTTTATTAATTAGTTTTAATAAACTTGTATATTTTTGAAATATTTATTTACTTATTGTTAATAACGATATCATCATGTATATACCTACAACTCACAAAATTGTAATGAACAGAAGGAGATACTTAAGAGCAACAATTTCGCGACATCGCATCCGGATGTTTACGAACGCGAGTAAATCAAATCTGCAATCTTTTATTTAAGATTTCCTTTAAAGTTATATATGCGGGTCATGTGTTTGACAATACGAGAAAACCTATTCATTTATGTTTGCGCCGTAAACATCGACCGACAGCGCGCGCCCCTTCCTGCCATCCTATTTGGGCGAAAACAAGACGAAAAAAAAAAAATTGAAAATTAGGAAGTTTCCCCACTCGAAAACTGTCTGCAGACTGTCACCCTGTGAAGTGTTCGCGTTATCGATTTATTTTACAAAAGGGCGAATGATAAATTATACGAAAGTTGCGCCACACACAAAGTGAAAAATATTGTCGATTCGGGGAACATTTATAGACAACAATTTCAGTTTCTCAAACTCGTCGATGTTTGTTCGATTGTCGCATTAAGAGGTGACGATAGGAATTTGCGCGAGAAAGTGGAACGTTAGGACGTCGTTTATAATGGTTTGTTAACGACAGCGACTACAACACACAAAAGGAATTGATGATTAATATACAGGATCGTCCCATCGAACTTGCACGTCAGAATTTTCACACTTCCATGTTGGTCGTCCAATTCTAAACCATCTTCACCAATTCGGTCATTTCAGGAGATTAACGCCAATGCGTAATTGTGCCTTCTCTGATCTCTCATCCTTCATTGCCCACTTTTCTACACTCTCAATCAAAGTTTAATAACCGATATAGTGATGGTTGACCTCAGTATTGCAACTTTTGCAAGTATCCTCAGTTTTTCATTGGAAAATTTCCGCACATCATTTTAAGCTTTATTGGCCTTGTTGATTACTTCAAAGACGTGCTCATTCCGTATTTGACCTCCACCCCCATCACGTCTTCTTTATCTACTTTGATGGTCTTCATGTCTTCTTTATATATAATAGCATTGCAATTTGCAATATCTAAGATTATGGAAAAAGCTATAAGTAAAAGAATTGTTTCATTTTTAAACAAAAACTTATCGCTTAATACCCAGCAACATGGGTTTAGTTGAGTTCTTGCATGAAGCATATTGTACACTGTTGAAAATTTTAACACTTTTTTGACTAATTTAATAGTCAGGAGAGGTCCACACTCTTTTCGTGTTATTTTGTCGAGAACTATAGAAGTTTAAATTTGACTAACAAGATAGTCAAGTATTGACTATTGCTAAGGGGTTATTTTGTCCAACTAACACGTGGAATTATGATACTTCTAGTCACATTTTATTTGATCTAGACTAGACAAATTTACTAACTGTTTAACTAAATGAATGCGATCTATTGGATGATTTAACACCGTTTTCTAAACACAACGTCTTTTTAATATGCAACTCCTATTTCTTAGTGCTATAATATTCTCTCTTTAAGACGTTTTCTCAATTATAAATATACAGAACCACTCATTCAAAAGTTTTGGTTTCAACTAAACGTACTAATTTTAAAATGATTTTTTGACAACCATTATAAAATTAAGTGAATGTTTATGCTATTTGATTCAAATCTGAACTAATTACGTAAATAGTTGTTCCCAATACATCTTTAAGATGTTGAAATTTTTTATGCCCACTGGAATTAACGTTTAATAACACAAGGTTACACTTTGCAGGTCAGTCACATTTGGTGGTTTGTTTGGATATGTTAATACGCAGAAACAAACTCGAAAACAGATACACGTGCAATGCAGGTGGTGCGTATAATGCAATACTGTATTAGATTAGGTGGGTTTCTATATTTCTATCCGAGGGAAAAATTCTGATTGGTTGATGCTTCTGAATGTCTAGAGAAAATAGTAAATCCTCATATCTGAACAAAGAATTCACACCAAATTCTAGTAATTTCTGTTCTACTAAACACATGTAGTCAATTCGTCTGGCAAAGTTTGTAAAAATCAACACTAAACTATTTGACTAGCGCAAAATTAACGCCAACACCGTAATATTTTCAACAGTGTAGTGTTGACAAAGGTGAAGTTGTCATAAGCATACTGATTCATCTCTCTAAAGCTTTCGATAGCGTAAACTATAATATTTTATACAATAAATTACGAATGCGTTGGTATTAGAGGGAATGCGAAAGACTGGTTAATAGTCATTTGTCACGGGTAGAGAACAACTCGTTAGAATTAAAACCGTACAGTCAGACAAAACACATGTTCTGAGTGGGCTACCACAAGGATCTATCCTCGGACCACTATTATTTATTATCTATTCTAATGATCTTGCATATTTAAATCTTAACAGCAAGTGTATTCTGTATGCCGATGATGTTAGTCTAATAAATAGCAATCTTAGTAGTGAAGTATTGAGCCTTGATTGTACACGTGAAATTTGGCAGGTACATGACTGGTGTCTAAAAAATGGACTATCTGTAAATGTTGAAGGTTATGCTTTTCCACCCTATTGCGTCCAACTACTCCGAAAGCCTATTGGTAAGACTACAGGATAAGTCTCTAGAACAGGTACCAGTGCAGGTTTGCTAGGTGTTACCATTGACCATTCTTTATCTTGGGATGCTCACATAAATAGAATTGCTGGCAAGATTGCTGGGTGTTGCTATGCCTTAAAAAGACTAAGAACGCTATGTGACCTTGGGCAATTGCAAACCTTGCCTTCGGCTGGAGCACTTTCCTCACGTGGTTTGAATACTATTTTTTTTCCAGCCAGTCCAATTTTAACTAAATGTCTAACAATAATAAAGACATACCTGTGACTAACATGGTAGATAGTAGGCTTAATCTGTCAAATATTTTTTGAGAACTGTCAAATTAGCATCGTTTTAAAAGTGTTTAATAATAGTTTAATTGAAATTTAATACCTACCGTTCTAGAAAGTATTTAAATCGAAGATAAAAGATACATTCATATTCCTTAATGATTTAAATCATTAAGAGATACTTTTCTGTGTTAGAGTGTATTTAAATATTGAATATTTTTCAAACTAAAATGTTAATCTTTGTTAAATAATTTAAACTGATTCAAGTGAATATTTATGTTTAAACTAAAAACAAAATCATCATCACTTCCACTAGCTTTGGTATTAGTTTTAGTAACATTATGTGACGATATGTCTATAAATTCATTAGTAGCTGTTAAAGTCATTTGTTTTCAATTACATTCCTGGAAAATTAATCATATTTTTAAATGAAATCAGAAGATACACCTAAATTTAAATTTCGGAATCTGTGTTAAAGCTATTATTGAGGCTTCAAATAAGACTGGAAGTGAATCCAAGTAGACTTAAGGCAAACTTCAACTAGTAATTTGTTTAATATAAAGCAGTTTCATTTTTATTTTTGTATTTTACTAAATTTAAAACGTTTAACGAGATTTAAATCAATACTAACTAGAACATGGATTTGTATTATAAACCTTATATAGGAAAGAAATAGTTAAGATCAAACGATTTAAATCATGATTCGCCTTACAACTTTGCTACCATATAAATTTTACAGGAGTTTAAATAATTTGGAAAAATACTTTCCCAGCAAAGAGAGTTATATTAGGTTTGTTCGAACATGCAGTTCGCGAACGGTTCATGATCATGTGAACCAATCAGACAACCCATTCCAGTTCGCGAGAATTCCAATCTGTTCTCTGATTGGTTCACGTGGTCATAAACCGTTCGCGAACTGCATGTTCGAACAGCCCTATTGTAATTCTATACGTAACGATTATATAGATATAGTATTCTTTCCAATTTTAAAAGAGATTCTGATGGTCATAAAAATTAAAGTAATCATGGTTTACTGAATATTATGTGACATAAACACAGTAAAAATAAAGATGAATTTGTAAATATCCATTTTGAAAATTAAATGAAATGTGGAAACGTTATTCTAGGCCAGGGGTCGGCAAACTTTTTTAGGACAGGGCCAAATCGTAACGAAAATTAAGTTCAGCGGGCCAGGTTGTAAACTCTAACGTGTATATTTTTTATTAAGTGTTCCTCTGTGTTTTATTGAACCGAAAACAATGTACCAAAAAGTTTCCGTCGTATCATACAGGGTATTTAAAAATTACTGACTTGTCAAAGAATCTTAAAATTACAAAACTCATTTTTTTTTCAAAAACACCCTGTATATTCTTATATTTTTCTGCAACATTCCCTATAGGCTTCAGTGGTTTTATTTTAAATTATTCCTATTATTTATTAACTTTTCCAAATGGTTAAATAATTTTTACCTAGTGGATTATAAATAACATTACAATAAATTATTATTGCTAGTAAATATTATAATAATCATTGTTTTCTATATGTTAGTACCTAGAAAAGCACGCAATATATAAACCAAACAGTAAATATTAAATATTAAAAGTTTATCTTCATCTGGTTCGCATTTTGCAAAATGAGGCAAAATGCGAACAAAAGGTTAATAAAGTGTTTGTGTGATATAAGAATTTGCAGAGGATTGAAATAGCTACATAATGGAATCTTTGCAGACGATGTGGTAATAATCACAGACAGTGAAAAACAAAGAAAATTTGAACATATGGAAAGGAAACATGGAAGAAGAGGGCATGACAATAAACATAGAAAAAGCTAAAATCCTCGGAAACCACAATGTTGGAACTAAAATTGAAATAAATGATACTAAAATAGAGCAAATGAGAAATTTAAATATTTAAGAGTAACATTGGAAGAAACAGGAAAACAAGATGCTGGAATAAACGATTGATAAAACAATCAAGTACTACGCAATAAACCAAAGATTTATTAATAAAAGAGACAAAAAAGACAAACCTATAGTAGTGTTATGAAGAAAGCCAAGAAAAATAAGATTCCACTATTTTATAGCATTTGGAAACACATCTCAGTAGTTCAATACCTGCTACTTCTGAAGATTTGGGCACCTTGAAAACATCTGACCAGAAAATCTTGAAGTAAAATAGGATCCATTTTTAGGAATTCTAATCCAATCTAGATCACAAGAAATGAATTGCGACATATTTTTTTTTTTAATACTTCAACGAATGTTAATATCTTTTTATTCAAAATAATTTGAAGGGACGAAGGTTCAATTGAGAGGGCATAAGAAACAGAAGCAATAATTACTATTAATGCACGGAACGATTGTAGAAATTCTTTCCCATTTAAAAAAATATTAATAATTTCTCTGAGTTCCAAAAATCTCAATAAAACTTTTCCACTATTGCACCATCGAACTGGCGATGGTTAACTTGCCGAGAGCCAATAAAGTTAACCACTGCCACAACTGGTTCAATAATGCAAAATAGATAGAGGTGTTTTATGAATTATGCAATGACTTATTGAAAGCTTTGCACAAAACAAAAATACTTGGGCAATATCAACAATGACTGTTGACTCATCAAGAACTAACAAAAACCACTAGACATTTTTTGCCTTCTCCATTAAGAAGCGTATTCTCAATTTATCTGACAGTCGCTTGAGCTGAGAGGTCAACAGAAAAATAAACCCTCTTCTTTGGGCACACTTCTTCAGGTTTATCGCAAATCTATTCATGAATATTTCAAATTTAATTCCAAATAAGGTTAGAAATATTATTGCGAAGTACGCCGAAAGCGTTCATAGTAAATGAATTAACCGGACTTATTTACCGCGACATCAGTTGACTATCAGTCGGTGAATAGTAGATGTAGATACCTCCCGGTACAATAATTTTCGTAGACCCTTATTGTCGGTGAGAAAAAACTATCGGCAATAGCTGAATTAACCGCTTGGTACTTACAACTTGCGCGGGCCGGATTGAAATACGCAAGCGGGCCGGATTTGGCCCGCGGGCCGTAGTTTGGCGACCCCTGTTCTAGGCTACATGAACAAAAAAAATTAGCTATTACTTCTGAACGGTTTTAGGGGGTACAAAGTTGCCCCAAATTCGTACAAGAATTCGACCAAATTTTTTTTTAGTGTGTAGATGACGCAGTCAATTTTTCACAAAAATTTTCGACGTATTGTTTGTAAATATATACAAAAACGCTTAGATTAAAATTTTCCTCTGGTGGCCTAATTTTTCAGGACACCGGCATAACTATTTTATTACAATATCGCCATTGAAATACGTTTCAAAACTCGAAAAGATTTAATGTAACCCCGGAGTGAATGAAAATGCAACGCACTGAGAGAAATGTGAGGAAATACTAGAATTGTGATATTTTTTTAAGTTAAGGGGAGGTTTACATATATATATCGGCAAAGTCCAAAAACTTTGAGCTTTTTTTTTCAGACAAAGGAAAAGATATACGAAATACGGCTTTTTTTTAATAAATATATTAAAACTTAAACATTAAAAAAATATATTTTTTTTAATGACAAGACCACTATAACGTTCGCTATTTGTATCTAGGTAGCAATGTGCACAGAAAACACGGTCAAACTGCGTAAACTCTAGCATACGCAAAAGTGATCCGAAATTGAAAATAAAAAGAAGAGTTAGAAATATATTAAATTTGTTGGAGGTTATACCTAAATTTAACCAAATAAGTCGAAAGCAAACAATGTGGCAGATATCTGGACTTTGATTTGATTATTTTCTATTTCTTTTTTGTGTGTATGTGGATATAAAAAATGTGGAATATTGCAATTTTTAGTATAATATAGGTATAACCTCCAACAAAAACTGTTTACATTAAGAAAACAAAAGAATTAAGTTGATATATTGAACACTTGAAGAACTAGAACTTACGCAGATTTGAAAAATCATGTTTCGAGAAAAACGCGTTCAAAGATTCTCAGCAAAAATTTTTACAAATAGTTCAACATACACTTAGTCAGCTATTCCAGCACCATACATTAATCCTTCTTCTTCTTCATACTTCTGCATTTGCAAAATTTGTTGCTTCCCTTTAGACAGCACAGCAAGTTTTGCAGCGCTCGACATACTCTGCTCTGCTCGTTGTATGCGCTGACGATCAGAATTGATGACGAAATTTTTGGCATCAAGTCCTACTGCAATTGCCACCGCATTCATTATTTGTAATACAGAAAAGTAACCTTCATTGAATAAATTTGCGGCAATGTAGGTAGCAAGTTGAATTGTTTATGGGGTCGCAGTGTAAATCTTTTGGAGCTAGTTTCTACACACATGAACTAAACGAGTCGTTTCAATTTTGACAATTTTTTCCAATGCATGTTTGCAATAAATCACTCCAGAAAAAACTTCATAAATCGGCCTAATAGCATCTTGATTTTTTTTTTTTGCAAAAGAGGGTCATGTGTGAATGAAGCAAGCTCAACCTTGGCTTCTGCAACGCGCCACTTACACAGGCTGTCTACACCTTTTGGACAATAAATGTGTCGTGGATCCGCGTCGGTTGAACATTTATAATAGCCCAAATAGCTGCCCTCATTTTTATGCAGAATCTGGATGTTGTCTAATTGCCAGTCCACAGTACACTATTGTTAAATTATCAATAACTTTGTCAGTCAGTTTACCCAGCGCCCTTTCTTCAAAGTCCACTCATTCTTTTTTGTACATCTCCAACGCATTCTCTTTTTTTTCTTGAACAGTAACATCTTCGTACGGCTAAAAATCACAAATTGCTTAAAAAGTTGTCTTGTCTTAGTCGCCTATCCGAAATCGTGCGAAAATTTCTTTTAAGGCATCGCATCGACTTCCATTTTTCCTGTGCTACTCTGATGATCCGTAGTGCGGTTACCTTTGCCATCATATTCTAGTCAGCTTTTATAAGAAATTTAGTGTAAGTAAGTGCATCTGCAATAAATTGATACATTTTATGGTAAGTAGTTTTCTAAAGCGTTTGAAAGTGTGTTTTAAGTAAAAGAAATATTGTTAGATCAGTTTCTTCAAATGTGCGTTTTATTTCGGATCTAATTGCTTCATATTATTGTAATATAAATAGCTACTCTGTCGTTTATTTGTGATCCCGACTGCAGTGGCATTTCTAATCATTAAAGACAACTATACATACACCAACAAACAAGAAGTTTGATATTTCGACCCGAATAGCCCCGAGTCGAATATAGTATTACATCTAATATGCTCCGTTTGTGTTCGGTACACCCGCTCTTTTAATAAGCCGTAGCGACTTAAACAATGCGAATATTACGAAACCGCTTTAACTATGTATGTTATATATTTGGAGCTTTCAAAAAATGCAAAAAACGAAAAATCGATTTTTCCAGTCAAATACATGTAAACCTCCCCTTAACACCGGCTGAACCAGTTATCTTACGTAACTGGAGGTGAATATAAAGACGTATCTTTACTTCTTCGCATTTCCGGTAATGTAATCCGGAAATTGGAATAATTCCTGAGTGAATTCGGTTATTCAGATGACATCCAGAAGTGACAATAACGTAGACGTGACATAATGTAAATCAGTCAACGGATTCAATGGTGGCATCAATGCCCTACGCCCCCCGCCCCCCCCCCCCCACACACACCGCCATCACGATCCCTCCCCCCCATCCGCGTCCGATCCGCGATATCCACTTAGTTATTTGTTATGCATTCAAACCCGGGCTGACGTGGTCCGTCTTCTAGAGAGTTTCTGATCTTCACACTTCCATCGTGGTGTGACTTAGCCGAGTTTGCATTATGTATTTCCCTAAATCCTTTAGCAGATGGTACATCAACACGTCCAATATAAAAGGATTTACTAGACAGATAAACAAACTAAACACAATTGACGCGGCGGAACGGTGAACTTTCGCATGAGACGCGATACATATGGGACACTATTACCATTAGAATAACGGCGAGGCGTCGCGATGCATATTACACTATTGGAATTGTTTTCAGTTCTGGGTATTTTTCATACCCACACACCAATCGCGGAAAACCTTTTCGATTGCTTCTTACAGTGCGTAACAGAGAAAATTTTGTTTGTCTTCTTTCTGATTTATGGTGTGTTATAAAAATACAATCGATGCTACGTGAAAGTTGATAGGTGTGGTCGTTATTAGAGGCTTGGGAAAGATTTAAGAAAAAGCCAACCTGGCTTAAACTAAAAAACAAAACTTTTTAAAAAAGAAAATGTGGACATGGTTTTCTCAGAAAGAAATTCATTTGAAACTTCTCTAATTCTAATCCTTTGTTATTTCTCACAAACATTTGTTTCCGCGATTCCTTAAAAGTCCTTTAAAAATAAGCAACTAATTAGCTTTTTAAATATTCTAAGTAAATTATTATTCCCCATTAGTAGATATGTTACTGCAACAATCAAAGAATATTCGTGAATATGTATAGAATATTCCCGTGAAAATTATACGAACATTCTTAGAATAACGATTTCACTCTACTACCCCAGTGACCCAATTTATTTCATATTTTATAAATATTTAAAAAAATATTAAATCTTTCTTGAATATTAGTTATATTAATATAATATGCATAAAATATATTATAGAAAATATATTAGGAAAACATTTAAAAAATATATATGTTATGTAGCATTAATAATATTTTATTGCAAATGTTTTCTCAATATATTTTTCATAACTCTGCAAGAATATTTTGCTTTGTATTTCTATAAATATTTATTTCATATAAAAAAAAAAGATTGAATTTTTGCTTTTGTACATTTGGTGTGTAGGACGAATAATATAAAATGGGTAAAATATGCATACATATTAAGTAGGTATGTACCTATTTAAAATGATAGTTTAAAGATAAAATTAGATAATATATATCTAATATGATTTAATTAGTATCTACGTTGAGCGCTGTAACTTTTCTATTAATATATCTGCGTTTTGTATTATATTATTTGTAATATTTGTAAGTTGCGAACGTCAACACAACACCTCTATTCATTACGGTGCCGGTGTTATATGATTTAGTATTGTTTATGCGTCTATGGATTAGGTACATAGAATGCATACGCGCACGTGCGTATCATCAACGTTTTCATTCGTTTGTCCGTTACATGTTATAGTTTATAATAGTATACGATTAGGGCAGATTAGGCTTAACTGTGTAATTAATTGTTGCGGGGTGTGTTTTAGTTTTTGCGGTGACTACGAGGTAAGCAAAACTTTGAACATGTCATGGCATTTATAAGATAATTGGAATGCTCAATATCGCTATGTACAGAAATCGTTTAATAATATAATTGTAGGAATTTTATGCATCATATATGTACTGTATCTATCAGATAAATTGCTAGTTGATTTGCTTAAGAGATTCATCTCGGTAGATAAGCATCATAACCTCAAATAGAGGTTAGAATACGTTGTATTGTTTTATTGTTTGTACGTATAATGTTTTCAAATATTATGAAATAAAGTAAAAATAAGTATCGTAAGTATTAGAATGTAGCTACCACTCCAATTATTGTAAATGCTCCAAATGTATTAGTAGGTGTTGATAATATTGTACGATGTTTTATTCATGGTATGATCTAATACAGTTGGCATTGTTTTAGAGGCCACAAGGAAACGCCATGAGAGCGCCACTACCGAAGATATGAAAAAAGCCATAGGGTTGTACCTGGCACCAGCCAAGGCTAGACTTAAAAATGAGTATTTTTCATTTTTATTGGCTTATTCAAATAAAATGATAATAAATACGTTTGTTTTTTATTTAGAACACTTCAATTAAAAAATAGTGATTAATTTGATAAACCTTCAATATGCCTTAAAAGATGCCAAAATTATTGATTATTAACTTGTATGGTGAGTGTGAAAAAGCAAGATCTTGCCTTTTAGACAACTCTATGTATGTTTCAACTTTTCGTTATCGACGCTATACATTCTAAATAACCAAGAACAATTTTAGTTCATTTTAACAAATTAAATAGATTGCATAAAAAATCTCAATTTTCATATAAACATTTTACAAATATTTTAGAAAAAATATAGCGCTTACATTAATTTTAAAATATGGAATAAATATTTTAATTGAATATTTTATCTATATTTAGAAAAAAATATGAAAAATATATTCAAAAACCTCTCACGAAAAATATTTATAAAATATATTTTTAAAAATATCTATGTAATATTTCTGGCTGTTAGGGTATTAACGTGCAGAGAACATTCTCAGAATATACTAAATATAAGCATTTGCGAGCAGGTCTCCAGAATATTCAAACATTCTCAGCGCACATTCCTGGTATGTTATTGGAACCTTCTGGTGCTACTTGGGTCAATTCAGTGTGTGTAAAAAAAAGTGTAATTTTAAAGCGATGAAATTTGAACTTCTTAAATATTCAACAAACTGATGAACGATTTAATCCGGATGCTTGAGATATCGACGTTGCATTTCCAAGCACCGCAACTTGACTTTATCGTTGATATCTTCATTATTGACAATAAAATTAATGAATATGTTGGTTTTTCTTATGTACAGAGCCTGTTTCCTTACATTTTTGGATTAATTCCGGTACGTACTTATGTCGCACATTTTACCCTGCAACATTTTCGTCGAATAAGCGAGCTGTAGATCTTGCACACCTCCCATTTTCAAAATATAAGGACACTAATTCCTTCTAACACCTTCTTGGAAAGAATATACCATATTAATTTACTGTCAATTCACGATTAAAATAAAGGGGAGCCCAACTAAAGAATAGTCCACTAAACAATACAAACAGAAGCGAAAAAAGAAAGTGGAGAAAAACGACATTAATTATTTATATATTAATATTACGATGTGTTGTGTCGCACATTTTGACTTGCAACATTTTCGTCGAATAAGCGAGCTGTAGATCTTACACACCTCCCATTCTCAAAATATAAGGACACTAATTCCTTCTAACACCTTCTTGGAAAGAATATACCATATTAATTTACTGTCAATTCACGATTAAAATAAAGGGGAGCCCAACTAAAGAATAGTCCACTAAACAATACAAACAGAAGCGAAAAAGAAAGTGGAGAAAAACGACATTAATTATTTATATATTAATATTACGATGTGTTGTGTCGCACATTTGACTTGCAACATTTTCGTCGAATAAGCGAGCTGTAGATCTTGTACACCTCCCATTTTCAAAATATAAGGACACTAATTCCTTCTAACACCTTCTTGGAAAGAATATACCATATTAATTTACTGTCAATTCACGATTAAATAAAGGGAGCCCCACTAAAGAATAGTCCACTAAACAATACAAACAGAAGCGAAAAAGAAAGTGGAGAAAAACGACATTAATTATTTATATATTAATATTACGATGTGTTGTGTCGCACATTTTGACTTGCAACATTTCGTCGAATAAGCGAGCTGTAGATCTTGTATACCTCCCATTTTCAAAATATAAGGACACTAATTCCTTCTAACACCTTCTTGGAAAGAATATACCATATTAATTTACTGTCAATTCACGATTAAAATAAAGGGGAGCCCAACTAAAGAATAGTCCACTAAACAATACAAACAGAAGCGAAAAAAGAAAGTGGAGAAAAACGACATTAATTATTTATATATTAATATTACGATGTGTTGTGTCGCACATTTTGACTTGCAACATTTTCGTCGAATAAGCGAGCTGGTAGATCTTGTACACCTCCCATTTTCAAATATAAGGACACTAATTCCTTCTAACACCTTCTTGGAAAGAATATACCATATTAATTTACTGTCAATTCACGATTAAAATAAAGGGGAGCCCAACTAAAGAATAGTCCACTAAACAATACAAACAGAAGCGAAAAAAGAAAGTGAGAAAAACGACATTAATTATTTATATATTAATATTACGATGTGTTGTGTCGCACATTTTGACTTGCAACATTTTCGTCGAATAAGCGAGCTGTAGATCTTGTACACCTCCCATTTTCAAAATATAAGGACACTAATTCCTTCTAACACCTTCTTGGAAAGAATATACCATATTAATTTACTGTCAATTCACGATTAAATAAAGGGGAGCCCAACTAAAGAATAGTCCACTAAACAATACAAACAGAAGCGAAAAAAGAAAGTGGAGAAAAACGACATTAATTATTTATATATTAATATTACGATGTGTTGTGTCGCACATTTTGACTTGCAACATTTTCGTCGAATAAGCGAGCTGTAGATCTTGTACACCTCCCATTTTCAAAATATAATGACACTAATTCCTTCTAACACCTTCTTGGAAAGAATATACCATATTAATTTACTGTCAATTCACGATTAAAATAAAGGGGAGCCAACTAAAGAATAGTCCACTAAACAATACAAACAGAAGCGAAAAAAGAAAGTGGAGAAAAACGACATTAATTATTTATATATTAATATTACGATGTGTTGTGTCGCACATTTTGACTTGCAACATTTTCGTCGAATAAGCGAGCTGTAGATCTTGTACACCTCCCATTTTCAAAATATAAGGACACTAATTCCTTCTAACACCTTCTTGAAAGAATATACCATATTAATTTACTGTCAATTCACGATTAAAATAAGGGGAGCCCAACTAAAGAATAGTCCACTAAACAATACAAACAGAAGCGAAAAAAAAGAAAGTGGAGAAAAACGACATTAATTATTTATATATTAATATTACGATGTGTTGTGTCGCACATTTTGACTTGCAACATTTTCGTCGAATAAGCGAGCTGTAGATCTTACACACCTCCCATTCTCAAAATATAAGGACACTAATTCCTTCTAACACCTTCTTGGAAAGAATATACCATATTAATTTACTGTCAATTCACGATTAAAATAAAGGGGAGCCCAACTAAAGAATAGTCCACTAAACAATACAAACAGAAGCGAAAAAAGAAAGTGGAGAAAAACGACATTAATTATTTATATATTAATATTACGATGTGTTGTGTCGCACATTTTGACTTGCAACATTTTCGTCGAATAAGCGAGCTGTAGATCTTGTACACCTCCCATTTTCAAAATATAAGGACACTAATTCCTTCTAACACCTTCTTGGAAAGAATATACCATATTAATTTACTGTCAATTCACGATTAAAATAAAGGGGAGCCCAACTAAAGAATAGTCCACTAAACAATACAAACAGAAGCGAAAAAAGAAAGTGGAGAAAAACGACATTAATTATTTATATATTAATATTACGATGTGTTGTGTCGCACATTTTGACTTGCAACATTTTCGTCGAATAAGCGAGCTGTAGATCTTGTACACCTCCTATTTTCAAAATATAAGGACACTAATTCCTTCTAACACCTTCTTGGAAAGAATATACCATATTAATTTACTCTCAATTCACGATTAAAATAAAGGGGAGCCCAACTAAAGAATAGTCCACTAAACAATACAAACAGAAGCGAAAAAGAAAGTGGAGAAAAACGACATTAATTATTTATATATTAATATTACGATGTGTTGTGTCGCACATTTGACTTGCAACATTTTCGTCGAATAAGCGAGCTGTAGATCTTACACACCTCCCATTCTCAAAATATAAGGACACTAATTCCTTCTAACACCTTCTTGGAAAGAATATACCATATTAATTTACTGTCAATTCACGATTAAAATAAAGGGGAGCCCAACTAAAGAATAGTCCACTAAAAAATACAAACAGAAGCGAAAAAAGGAAGTGGAGAAAAACGACATTAATTATTTATATATTAATATTACGATGTGTTGTGTCGCACATTTTGACTTGCAACATTTTCGTCGAATAAGCGAGCTGTAGATCTTGTACACCTCCCATTTTCAAAATATAAGGACACTAATTCCTTCTAACACCTTCTTGGAAAGAATATACCATATTAATTTACTGTCAATTCACGATTAAAATAAAGGGGAGCCCAACTAAAGAATAGTCCACTAAACAATACAAACAGAAGCGAAAAAAGAAAGTGGAGAAAAACGACATTAATTATTTATATATTAATATTACGATGTGTTGTGTCGCACATTTTGACTTGCAACATTTTCGTCGAATAAGCGAGCTGTAGATCTTGTACACCTCCCATTTTCAAAATATAAGGACACTAATTCCTTCTAACACCTTCTTGGAAAGAATATACCATATTAATTTACTGTCAATTCACGATTAAAATAAAGGGGAGCCCAACTAAAGAATAGTCCACTAAACAATACAACAGAAGCGAAAAAAGAAAGTGGAGAAAAACGACATTAATTATTTATATATTAATATTACGATGTGTTGTGTCGCACATTTTGACTTGCAACATTTTCGTCGAATAAGCGAGCTGTAGATCTTGTACACCTCCCATTTTCAAAATATAAGGACACTAATTCCTTCTAACACCTTCTTGGAAAGAATATACCATATTAATTTACTGTCAATTCACGATTAAAATAAAGGGGAGCCCAACTAAAGATAGTCCACTAACAATAAAACAGAAGCGAAAAAAGAAGTGGAGAAAAACGACATTAATTATTTATATATTAATATTACGATGTGTTGTGTCGCACATTTTGACTTGCAACATTTTCGTCGAATAAGCGAGCTGTAGATCTTGTACACCTCCCATTTTCAAAATATAAGGACACTAATTCCTTCTAACACCTTCTTGGAAAGAATATACCATATTAATTTACTGTCAATTCACGATTAAAATAAAGGGGAGCCCAACTAAAGAATAGTCCACTAAACAATACAAACAGAAGCGAAAAAAGAAAGTGGAGAAAAACGACATTAATTATTTATATATTAATATTACGATGTGTGTTGTGTCGCACATTTTGACTTGCAACATTTTCGTCGAATAAGCGAGCTGTAGATCTTACACACCTCCCATTCTCAAAATATAAAGGACACATAATTCCTTCTAATACCTTCTTGGAAAGAATATACCATATTAATTTACTGTCAATTCACGATTAAAATAAAGGGGAGCCCAACTAAAGAATAGTCCACTAAACAATACAAACAGAAGCGAAAAAAAGAAAGTGGAGAAAAACGACATTAATTATTTATATATTAATATTACGATGTGTTGTGTCGCACATTTTGACTTGCAACATTTTCGTCGAATAAGCGAGCTGTAGATCTTGTACACCTCCATTTCAAATATAAAGGACACTAATTCCTTCTAACACCTTCTTGGAAAGAATATACCATATTAATTTACTGTCAATTCACGATTAAAATAAAGGGAGCCCAACTAAAGAATAGTCCACTAAACAATACAAACAGAAGCGAAAAAAGAAAGTGGAGAAAAACGACATTAATTATTTATATATTAATATTACGATGTGTTGTGCGCACATTTTGACTTGCAACATTTTCGTCGAATAAGCGAGCTGTAGATCTTGTACACCTCCTATTTTCAAAAATAAGGACACTAATTCCTTCTAACACCTTCTTGGAAAGAATATACCATATTAATTTACTCTCAATTCACGATTAAAATAAAAGGGGAGCCCAACTAAAGAATAGTCCACTAAACAATACAAACAGAAGCGAAAAAAGAAAGTGGAGAAAACGACATTAATTATTTATATATTAATATTACGATGTGTTGTGTCGCACATTTTGACTTGCAACATTTTCGTCGAATAAGCGAGCTGTAGATCTTACACACCTCCCATTCTCAAAATATAAGGACACTAATTCCTTCTAACACCTTCTTGGAAAGAATATACCATATTAATTTACTGTCAATTCACGATTAAAATAAAGGGAGCCCAACTAAAGAATAGTCCACTAAAAAATACAAACAGAAGCGAAAAAAGAAAGTGGAGAAAACGACATTAATTATTTATATATTAATATTACGATGTGTTGTGTCGCACATTTTGACTTGCAACATTTCGTCGAATAAGCGAGCTGTAGATCTTGTACACCTCCCATTTTCAAAATATAAGGACACTAATTCCTTCTAACACTTCTTGGAAAGAATATACCATATTAATTTACTGTCAATTCACGATTAAAATAAAGGGAGCCCAACTAAAGAATAGTCCACTAAACAATACAAACAGAAGCGAAAAAAGAAAGTGGAGAAAAACGACATTAATTATTTATATATTTAATATTACGATGTGTTGTGTCGCACATTTTGACTTGCAACATTTTCGTCGAATAAGCGAGCTGTAGATCTTGTACACCTCCCATTTTCAAAATATAAGGACACTAATTCCTTCTAACACCTTCTTGGAAAGAATATACCATATTAATTTACTGTCAATTCACGATTAAAATAAAGGGGAGCCCAACTAAAGAAATAGTCCACTAAACAATACAAACAGAAGCGAAAAAAGAAAGTGGAGAAAAACGACATTAATTATTTATATATTAATATTACGATGTGTTGTGTCGCACATTTTGACTTGCAACATTTTCGTCGAATAAGCGAGCTGTAGATCTTGTACACCTCCCATTTTCAAATATAAGGACACTAATTCCTTCTAAACCTTCTTGGAAAGAATATACCATATTAATTTACTGTCAATTCACGATTAAAATAAAGGGGAGCCCAACTAAAGAATAGTCCACTAAACAATACAAACAGAAGCGAAAAAAGAAGTGGAGAAAAACGACATTAATTATTTATATATTAATATTACGATGTGTTGTGTCGCACATTTTGACTTGCAACATTTTCGTCGAATAAGCGAGGCTGTAGATCTTGTACACCTCCCATTTTCAAAATATAAGGACACTAATTCCTTCTAACACCTTCTTGGAAAGAATATACCATATTAATTTACTGTCAATTCACGATTAAAATAAAGGGGAGCCCAACTAAAGAATAGTCACTAAACAATACAAACAGAAGCGAAAAAAGAAAGTGGAGAAAAACGACATTAATTATTTATATATTAATATTACGATGTGTTGTGTCGCACATTTTGACTTGCAACATTTCGTCGAATAAGCGAGCTGTAGATCTTGTACACCTCCCATTTTCAAAATATAAGGACACTAATTCCTTCTAACACCTTCTTGGAAAGAATATACCATATTAATTTACTCTCAATTCACGATTAAAATAAAGGGGAGCCCAACTAAAGAATAGTCCACTAAACAATACAAACAGAAGCGAAAAAAGAAAGTGGAGAAAAACGACATTAATTATTTATATATAATATTACGATGTGTTGTGTCGCACATTTTGACTTGCAACATTTCGTCGAATAAGCGAGCTGTAGATCTTACACACCTCCCATTCTCAAAATATAAGGACACTAATTCCTTCTAACACCTTCTTGGAAAGAATATACCATATTAATTTACTGTCAATTCACGATTAAAATAAAGGGGAGCCCAACTAAAGATAGTCCACTAAACAATACAAACAGAAGCGAAAAAAGAAAGTGGAGAAAAACGACATTAATTATTTATATATTAATATTACGATGTGTTGTGTCGCACATTTTGACTTGCAACATTTTCGTCGAATAAGCGAGCTGTAGATCTTGTACCACCTCCCATTTTCAAAATATAAGGACACTAATTCCTTCTAACACCTTCTTGGAAAGAATATACCATATTAATTTACTGTCATTCACGATTAAAATAAAGGGGAGCCCAACTAAAGAATAGTCCACTAAACAATACAAACAGAAGCGAAAAAAGAAAGTGGAGAAAAACGACATTAATTATTTATATATTAATATTACGATGTGTTGTGTCGCACATTTTGACTTGCAACATTTTCGTCGAATAAGCGAGCTGTAGATCTTGTACACCTCCCATTTTCAAAATATAAGGACACTAATTCCTTCTAACACCTTCTTGGAAAGATATACCATATTAATTTATTGTCAATTCACGATTAAAATAAAGGGGAGCCAACTAAAGAATAGTCCACTAAACAATACAAACAGAAGCGAAAAAAGAAAGTGGAGAAAAACGACATTAATTATTTATATATTAATATTACGATGTGTTGTGTCGCCACATTTTGACTTGCAACATTTTCGTCGAATAAGCGAGCTGTAGATCTTGTATACCTCCCATTTTCAAAATATAAGGACACTAATTCCTTCTAACACCTTCTGGAAAGAATATACCATATTAATTTACTGTCAATTCACGATTAAAATAAAGGGGAGCCCAACTAAAGAATAGTCCACTAAACAATACAAACAGAAGCGAAAAAAGAAAGTGGAGAAAAACGACATTAATTATTTATATATTAATATTACGATGTGTTGTGTCGCACATTTTGACTTGCAACATTTTCGTCGAATAAGCGAGCTGTAGATCTTGTACACCTCCCATTTTCAAAATATAAGGACACTAATTCCTTCTAACACCTTCTTGGAAAGAATATAACCATATTAATTTACTGTCAATTCACGATTAAAATAAAGGGGAGCCCAACTAAAGAATAGTCCACTAAACAATACAAACAGAAGCGAAAAAAGAAAGTGGAGAAAAACGACATTAATTATTTATATATAATATTACGATGTGTTGTGTCGCACATTTGACTTGCAACATTTTCGTCGAATAAGCGAGCTGTAGATCTTGTACACCTCCATTTTCAAAATATAAGGACACTAATTCCTTCTAACACCTTCTTGGAAAGAATATACCATATAATTTACTGTCAATTCACGATTAAAATAAAGGGGAGCCCAACTAAAGAATAGTCCACTAAACAATACAAACAGAAGCGAAAAAAGAAAGTGGAGAAAAACGACATTAATTATTTATATATTAATATTACGATGTGTTGTGTCGCACATTTTGACTTGCAACATTTTCGTCGAATAAGCGAGCTGTAGATCTTGTACACCTCCCATTTTCAAAATATAAGGACACTAATTCCTTCTAACACCTTCTTGGAAAGAATATACCATATTAATTTACTCTCAATTCACGATTAAAATAAAGGGGAGCCCAACTAAAGAATAGTCCACTAAACAATACAAACAGAAGCGAAAAAAGAAAGTGGAGAAAAACGACATTAATTATTTATATATTAATATTACGATGTGTTGTGTCGCACATTTTGACTTGCAACATTTTCGTCGAATAAGCGAGCTGTAGATCTTACACACCTCCCATTCTCAAAATATAAGGACACTAATTCCTTCTAACACCTTCTTGGAAAGAATATACCATATTAATTTACTGTCAATTCACGATTAAAATAAAGGGGAGCCCAACTAAAGAATAGTCCACTAAACAATACAAACAGAAGCGAAAAAGAAAGTGGAGAAAAACGACATTAATTATTTATATATTAATATTACGATGTGTTGTGTCGCACATTTTGACTTGCAACATTTTCGTCGAATAAGCGAGCTGTAGATCTTGTACACCTCCCATTTTCAAAATATAAGGACACTAATTCCTTCTAACACCTTCTTGGAAAGAATATACCATATTAATTTACTGTCAATTCACGATTAAAATAAAGGGGAGCCCAACTAAAGAATAGTCCACTAAACAATACAAACAGAAGCGAAAAAAGAAAGTGGAGAAAAACGACATTAATTATTTATATATTAATATTACGATGTGTTGTGTCGCACATTTTGACTTGCAACATTTTCGTCGAATAAGCGAGCTGTAGATCTTGTACACCTCCTATTTTCAAAATATAAGGACACTAATTCCTTCTAACACCTTCTTGGAAAGAATATACCATATTAATTTACTCTCAATTCACGATTAAAATAAAGGGGAGCCCAACTAAAGAATAGTCCACTAAACAATACAAACAGAAGCGAAAAAAGAAAGTGGAGAAAAACGACATTAATTATTTATATATTAATATTACGATGTGTTGTGTCGCACATTTTGACTTGCAACATTTTCGTCGAATAAGCGAGCTGTAGATCTTACACACCTCCCATTCTCAAAATATAAGACACTAATTCCTTCTAACACCTTCTTGGAAAGAATATACCATATTAATTTACTGTCAATTCACGATTAAAATAAAGGGGAGCCCAACTAAAGAATAGTCCACTAAAAAATACAAACAGAAGCGAAAAAAGAAAGTGGAGAAAAACGACATTAATTATTTATATATTAATATTACGATGTGTTGTGTCGCACATTTTGACTTGCAACATTTTCGTCGAATAAGCGAGCTGTAGATCTTGTACACTCCCATTTTCAAAATATAAGGACACTAATTCCTTCTAACACCTTCTTGGAAAGAATATACCATATTAATTTACTGTCAATTCACGATTAAAATAAAGGGAGCCCAACTAAAGAATAGTCCACTAAACAATACAAACAGAAGCGAAAAAAGAAAGTGGAGAAAAACGACATTAATTATTTATATATTAATATTACGATGTGTTGTGTCGCACATTTTGACTTGCAACATTTTCGTCGAATAAGCGAGCTGTAGATCTTGTACACCTCCCATTTTCAAAATATAAGGACACTAATTCTTCTAACACCTTCTTGGAAAGAATATACCATATTAATTTACTCTCAATTCACGATTAAAATAAAGGGGAGCCCAACTAAAGAATAGTCCACTAAACAATACAAACAGAAGCGAAAAAGAAAGTGGAGAAAACGACATTAATTATTTATATATTAATATTACGATGTGTTGCGTCGCACATTTTGACTTGCAATCAATCGTTCGTCGAATAAGCGAGCTGTAGATCTTGCACACCTCCCATTTTCAAAATATAAGGACACTAATTCCTTCTAACACCTTCTTGGAAAGAATATACCATATTAATTTACTGTCAATTCACGATTAAAATAAAGGGGAGCCCAACTAAAGAATAGTCCACTAAACAATACAAACAGAAGCGAAAAAAGAAAGTGGAGAAAACGACATTAATTATTTATATATTAATATTACGATGTGTTGCGTCGCACATATTTGACTTGCAATCAATCGTTCGTCGAATAAGCGAGCTGTAGATCTTGCACACCTCCCATTCTCAAAATATAAGGACACTAATTCCTTCTAACACCTTCTTGGAAAGGATACACTATATTAATTTACTGTGAATTCACGATTAAACTAAAAGTGAGCCCCACTAAAGAATAGTCCACTAAACAATACAAACAGAAGCGAAAAAAGAAAGTGGAGAAAAACGACATTAATTATTTATATATTAATATTACGATGTGTTGTGTCGCACATTTTGACTTGCAACATTTTCGTCGATAAGCGAGCTGTAGATCTTGCACACCTCCCATTTTCAAAATATAAGGACACTAATTCCTTCTAACACCTTCTTGGAAAGAATATACCATATTAATTTACTGTCAATTCACGATTAAAATAAAGGGGAGCCCAACTAAAGAATAGTCCACTAAACAATACAAACAGAAGCGAAAAAAGAAAGTGGAGAAAAACGACATTAATTATTTATATATTAATATTACGATGTGTTGTGTCGCACATTTTGACTTGCAACATTTTCGTCGAATAAGCGAGCTGTAGATCTTGTACACCTCCCATTTTCAAAATATAAGGACACTAATTCCTTCTAACACCTTCTTGGAAAGAATATACCATATTAATTTACTCTCAATTCACGATTAAAATAAAGGGGAGCCCAACTAAAGAATAGTCCACTAAACAATACAAACAGAAGCGAAAAAAGAAAGTGGAGAAAAACGACATTAATTATTTATATATTAATATTACGATGTGTTGCGTCGCACATTTTGACTTGCAATCAATCGTTCGTCGAATAAGCGAGCTGTAGATCTTGCACACCTCCCATTTTCAAAATATAAGGACACTAATTCCTTCTAACACCTTCTTGGAAAGAATATACCATATTAATTTACTGTCAATTCACGATTAAAATAAAGGGGAGCCCAACTAAAGAATAGTCCACTAAACAATACAAACAGAAGCGAAAAAAGAAAGTGGAGAAAAACGACATTAATTATTTATATATTAATATTACGATGTGTTGCGTCGCACATTTTGACTTGCAATCAATCGTTCGTCGAATAAGCGAGCTGTAGATCTTGCACACCTCCCATTCTCAAAATATAAGGACACTAATTCCTTCTAACACCTTCTTGGAAAGGATACACTATATTAATTTACTGTGAATTCACGATTAAACTAAAAGTGAGCCCCACTAAAGAATAGTCCACTAAACAATACAAACAGAAGCGAAAAAAGAAAGTGGAGAAAAACGACATTAATTATTTATATATTAATATTACGATGTGTTGTGTCGCACATTTTGACTTGCAACATTTTCGTCGAATAAGCGAGCTGTAGATCTTGCACACCTCCCATTTTCAAAATATAAGGACACTAATTCCTTCTAACACCTTCTTGGAAAGAATATACCATATTAATTTACTGTCAATTCACGATTAAAATAAAGGGGAGCCCAACTAAAGAATAGTCCACTAAACAATACAAACAGAAGCGAAAAAAGAAAGTGGAGAAAAACGACATTAATTATTTATATATTAATATTACGATGTGTTGTGTCGCACATTTTGACTTGCAACATTTTCGTCGAATAAGCGAGCTGTAGATCTTGTACACCTCCCATTTTCAAAATATAAGGACACTAATTCCTTCTAACACCTTCTTGGAAAGGATACACTATATTAATTTACTGTGAATTCACGATTAAACTAAAAGTGAGCCCCACTAAAGATTAGTCCACTAAACAATACAAACAGAAGCGAAAAAGAAGTGGAGAAAAACGACATTAATTATTTATATATTAATATTACGATGTGTTGTGTCGCACATTTTGACTTGCAACATTTTCGTCGAATAAGCGAGCTGTAGATCTTGCACACCTCCCATTTTCAAAATATAAGGACACTAATTCCTTCTAACACCTTCTTGGAAGGATACACTATATTAATTTACTGTGAATTCACGATTAAACTAAAAGTGAGCCCACTAAAGAATAGTCCACTAAACAATACAAACAGAAGCGAAAAAGAAAGTGGAGAAAAACGACATTAATATTTATATATTAATATTACGATGTGTTGTGTCGCACATTTTGACTTGCAACATTTTCGTCGAATAAGCGAGCTGTAGATCTTGTACACCTCCCATTTTCAAAATATAAGGACACTAATTCCTTCTAACACCTTCTTGGAAAGGATACACTATATTAATTTACTGTGAATTCACGATTAAACTAAAAGTGAGCCCCACTAAAGAATAGTCCACTAAACAATACAAACAGAAGCGAAAAAAGAAAGTGGAGAAAAACGACATTAATTATTTATATATTAATATTACGATGTGTTGTGTCGCACATTTTGACTTGCAACATTTTCGTCGAATAAGCGAGCTGTAGATCTTGTACACCTCCCATTTTCAAAATATAAGGACACTAATTCCTTCTAACACCTTCTTGGAAAGGATACACTATATTAATTTACTGTGAATTCACGATTAAACTAAAAGTGAGCCCCACTAAAGAATAGTCCACTAAACAATACAAACAGAAGCGAAAAAAGAAAGTGGAGAAAAACGACATTAATTATTTATATATTAATATTACGATGTGTTGTGTCGCACATTTTGACTTGCAACATTTTCGTCGAATAAGCGAGCTGTAGATCTTGCACACCTCCCATTTTCAAAATATAAGGACACTAATTCCTTCTAACACCTTCTTGGAAAGAATATACCATATTAATTTACTGTCAATTCACGATTAAAATAAAGGGGAGCCCAACTAAAGAATAGTCCACTAAACAATACAAACAGAAGCGAAAAAAGAAAGTGGAGAAAAACGACATTAATTATTTATATATTAATATTACGATGTGTTGTGTCGCACATTTTGACTTGCAACATTTTCGTCGAATAAGCGAGCTGTAGATCTTGTACACCTCCCATTTTCAAAATATAAGGACACTAATTCCTTCTAACACCTTCTTGGAAAGAATATACCATATTAATTTACTGTCAATTCACGATTAAAATAAAGGGGAGCCCAACTAAAGAATAGTCCACTAAACAATACAAACAGAAGCGAAAAAGAAAGTGGAGAAAAACGACATTAATTATTTATATATTAATATTACGATGTGTTGTGTCGCACATTTTGACTTGCAACATTTTCGTCGAATAAGCGAGCTGTAGATCTGTACACCTCCCATTTTCAAAATATAAGGACACTAATTCCTTCTAACACCTTCTTGGAAAGGATATACTATATTAATTTACTGTGAATTCACGATTAAACTAAAAGTGAGCCCCACTAAAGAATAGTCCACTAAACAATACAAACAGAAGCGAAAAAAGGAAGTGGAGAAAAACGACATTAATTATTTATATATTAATATTACGATGTTGTGTGGTCGCACATTTTGACTTGCAACATTTTCGTCGAATAAGCGAGCTGTAGATCTTACACACCTCCCATTCTCAAAATATAAGGACACTAATTCCTTCTAACACCTTCTTGGAAAGAATATACCATATTAATTTACTGTCAATTCACGATTAAAATAAAGGGGAGCCCAACTAAAGAATAGCCCACTAAACAATACAAACAGAAGCGAAAAAAGAAAGTGGAGAAAAACGACATTAATTATTTATATATTAATATTACGATGTGTTGTGTCGCACATTTTGACTTGCAACATTTTCGTCGAATAAGCGAGCTGTAGATCTTGCACACCTCCCATTTTCAAAATATAAGGACACTAATTCCTTCTAACACCTTCTTGGAAAGAATATACCATATTAATTTACTGTCAATTCACGATTAAAATAAAGGGGAGCCCAACTAAAGAATAGTCCACTAAACAATACAAACAGAAGCGAAAAAGAAAGTGGAGAAAACGACATTAATTATTTATATATTAATATTACGATGTGGTTGTGTCGCACATTTTGACTTGCAACATTTTCGTCGAATAAGCGAGCTGTAGATCTTGTACACCTCCCATTTTCAAAATATAAGGACACTAATTCCTTCTAACACCTTCTTGGAAAGAATATACCATATTAATTTACTGTCAATTCACGATTAAAATAAAGGGGAGCTCACTAAAGAATAGTCCACTAAACAATACAAACAGAAGCGAAAAAAGAAAGTGGAGAAAAACGACATTAATTATTTATATATTAATATTACGATGTGTTGTGTCGCACATTTGACTTGCAACATTTTCGTCGAATAAGCGAGCTGTAGATCTTGCACACCTCCCATTTTCAAAATATAAGGACACTAATTCCTTCTAACACCTTCTTGGAAAGAATATACCATATTAATTTACTGTGAATTCACGATTAAACTAAAAGTGAGCCCCACTAAAGAATAGTCCACTAAACAATACAAACAGAAGCAAAAAAAGAAAGTGGAGAAAAACGACATTAATTATTTATATATTAATATTACGATGTGTTGTGTCGCACATTTTGACTTCCAACATTTTCGTCGAATAAGCGAGCTGTAGATCTTGTACACCTCCCATTTTCAAAATATAAGGACACTAATTCCTTCTAACACCTTCTTGGAAAGAATATACCATATTAATTTACTGTCAATTCACGATTAAAATAAAGGGGAGCCCCACTAAACAATACAAACAGAAGCGTAAAAAGAAAGTGGAGAAAAACGATGATATTAATAACTAGGTACCGGCGACTCCACCAAAATTGAAAGAGTGTAGAAACAGAACGTAATTCAAAATTCAAATGACTGGTCTAAACAAAATCTATTTCAATCAATATTTATTAGCGAATTAGGTGAAAAACGTAAATCGAAAGTACAGGCATTCGAGATGAAGGTGTTGCGGCGAATTGCGGCAAGACAACAAAATGGCCGGCTAACATCAATTAATTTTATTTATTCCTGCCATCTTGACGTGTGTGTGCGTTTTCTTTTTTTTTTTTTTTTCTTGGCAACGTGTAATGCATTTCCAAAAACGTTTTGAATTGCGTCAGCGCTTATGTGGGGAAATAAGATACCTTTTTTTTTTCCTGGTTATGCATATACAGGACGAAAAAGAAGACAATTTGAGAGTTCGCCGGCTGCATTTTAAAGAGCCGCATAAACTCGGTATACATTCATCACGGAAAGGGAGATGTTTTGCCCTTTTGTGCGTTTGTATACACGCGTGCAGAACATTTAGACGTCGCTCTAAATATGTAAATTCCCTGATAAATGATACGGGGAGAGTCGACAGAAATTTACACAGTCGACTTTTTATGAACTTCGAAAAAGTTAAACATGTATGTAGGTAAAATTGGGACGAGATTAAAATTCTTTTAGCACAATCTCCCGCCACCTTCCCGCCGCTGGGGCGTTCGTATGTGTATTATCTGGTTCGTTTTATCAATTTTCGCGTCCGCAGGTGCAAGGATACTCCCCCCAAAAAAGCAACAAATATTTGATTTAGTCGGAGTTTATTCAAAGTCACGTTTCGCCGTTCTGGCCGACCCCGTCTTACCGCCGGAATGGGGCGGGAAGGGATGTTCGGGGTATCGGGGATGCCAGCGGAGGTTGCCTCGCTATTTTGGCCGTGTGTACACTGTGAGGCACTAAAATCACAGATTAAATAAACTGTGCTCTACACTCCTGGGGAGTTATGAAATTGTCTTATCTTTTAAAACCTGCACTTATTTTTTAAATAAATATAACCTTTAAACGTGCGCCGGGCTCTCAATAGCGAGTACGTGCATAATGGTTGTTGGGTACATACATTTATGTAGGCGAATTTAAATTTTACGTCTAATGGGATCTTACCCACTGGGGTGACATGGATCTCCTTTTTATTACAAGAACGTTACTGGATTTATTGAGTGCAAAAATGATAAATCCTCACCACCAACAATAAAATTGAATAAAATTTCCTCCATTTTCGAATTTTTGCAATTTATTCCGTCATCACAAAAAAAAAAAAATCAAACTATTTACAGCCTAGATCCAATTTTAAAATATATTAAATATTGGAAGGTTTTGAAGATAATCCTCATTCAACGGCTTCACTACACTTCCCCAGTGACCAACTATATTTATTTCATATTTTATAAATATTTAAAAAATATTAAATCTTTCTTGAATATTAGTTATATTAATATAATATGCATAAAATATATTATAGAAAATATATTAGGAAAACATTTAAAAAATATATATGTTATGTAGCATTAATAATATATTACTGCAAATGTTTTCTCAATATATTTTTCATAACTCTGCAAGAATATTTTGCTTTGTATTTCTGTAAATATTTATTTCATATAAAAAAAAAGATTAAATTTTTGCTTTTGTACATTTGGTGCGTAGGACGAATAATATAAAATGGGTAAAATATGCATACATATTAAGCAGGTAAGTACCTATTTAAAATGATAGTTTAAAGATTAAATTAGATAATATATATCTAATATGATTTAATTAGTACCTAAGTTGAGCGCTGTAACTTTTCTATTGATATATCTGCGTTTTGTATTATATTATTTGTAATATTTGTAAGTTGCGAACGTCAACACAACACCTCTATTCATTACGCTGCCGGTGTTATATGATTTAGTATTGTTTATGCGTCTATGGATTAGGTACATAGAATGCATACGCGCACGTGCGTATCATCAACGTTTTCATTCGTTTGTCCGTTACATGTTATAGTGTATAATAGTATACGATTAGGGCAGATTAGGGTTAACTGTGTAATTAATTGTTGCGGGGTGTATTTTAGTTTTTGTGGTGACTACGAGGTAAGCAAAACTTTGAACATGTCGTGGCATTTATAAGATAATTGGAATGCTCAATATCGCTATGTACAGAAATCGTTTAATAATATAATTGTAGGAATTTTATGCATCGTATATGTACTGCATCTACCAGATAAATTGCTAGTTGATTTGCTTAAGAGATTCATCTCGGTAGATAAGCATCATAACCTCAAATAGAGGTTAGAATACGTTGTGTTGTTTTATTGTTTTTACGTAGAATGTTTTCAAATATTATGAAATAAAGTAAAAATAAGTATCGTAAGTATTAGAATTAGAGCTACCACTCCAATTATTGTAAATGCTCCAAATGTATTAGTAGGTGTCGATAATGTTGTACGATGTTTTATTCATGGTATGATCGAATACAATTGGCATTGTTTTAGAGGCCACAAGGAAACGCCATGAGAGCGCCACTACCGAAGATATGAAAAAAGCCATAGGGCTGTACTGGCACCAGCCAAGGCTAGACTTAAAATGAGTATTTTTCATTTTTATTGGCTTATTCAAATAAAATGATAATAAATACGTTTGTTTTTTATTTAGAACGTTTCAATTAAAAAATAGTGATTAATTTGATAAACCTTCAGTATGCCTTAAAAGATGCCAGAATTATTGATTATTAACTTGTATGGTGAGTGTGAAAAAACAAGTTCTTGCCTTTTAGACAACTCTATGTATGTTTCAACTTTTCGTTATCGACGTTATACATTCTAAATAACCAAGAACAATTTTAGTTCATTTTGACAAATTAAATAGATTGCATAAAGAATCTCAATCTTCATATAAATATTTTAGAAAAAATATAGCGCTTATATTAATTTTAAAATATGGAATAAATATTTTAATTGAATATTTTATCTATATTTAGAAAAAATATGAAAAATATATTCAAAAACCTCTCACGAAAAATATTTATAAAATATAAATTTAAAAATATCTATGTAATATTTCTGGCTGTTAGGGTTAGATACATATCCTCAGAGAAACTGTTGGTGGTGTCTTGTAGAAAGAACAAAATTAAGTCGTTTAATTTTTGGATTCTCTTGAGCATCATGGAGATGATGAAAGCAGATTTAAAATCTGTTTGTGGGCCCAGGGAGATTATTTGGAAAATAGAAACTTCTCAAGGAAAATATTCTTCAGTGACGGACCCACGCTTGCTACAAATCTAGTGGTATCGTCCCGAAATTCACAAAACTGGTATCCTGGGTCAGTCATATACATAGGCAAAGAGACAATATTGAAATAAAATAAATATATGGTCCGGAATACCTGACAATAGAATTATTGGTCCTTCCTCCTTTGAGGGTAATTTGAATGGTCGTGCTCTTCTGAATTTTCTAGAAAATGCGCACGTAACGTGGCTTACCATTTCTTTCACCAGTTAGATGGGTCTCTGTAAGTTTTGTAATGTGTACCAACTTGTGACGTCTTTCGATTATTAATTGACTATTAGTGATTACATTATTATCCCTAATTCTTTCTTTTTTTGAAATACTTAATTTTATTAAGCAGATACGCAAGGTTTGCAAGCTTTTTACAGTGAGAAATTAACAAATAATGTCTTTCTGACATTGACTGTAATAATTTTTTCCCAAGAAATTTTTTCTCCTCACGCAGGATTCGAACATCTACATGCTCCCGTTTACCAGACGACTTCTTCCTTCTAATTATTACAGTCAATAGCAGAAATACATTATTTGTTAGATAAATAATAATTCATCTATTAATATACATATTGGTTAAATTGTAGTTAAAAACTTACAATTTCCAAACAGCTCCGATGATCCTTCTCTAAGGCTTTAAAGGACACTGTGCACTCACAAATTCAGCACTCGCGTCGTTTCAATGCCACGAACAAATAGAAACACTAACCTCTGTTGAACAGACAAACATTTTGTTATTTACCGCACTAAAAGACGCACAATTTACACAACAGGAGAATATTTAGTAAAAGTATACAATAATGTAACAAAGATATATCCCACTGAAAAGCACAAACGCGCGAACGATTTTAAATCGCGTGTAACCTGTCTTGTTACTTCCCGGCAACTGACGGTGCAGGTATATTTCTGTCCAACCGTGCTTAATATGTTATCGTGTAAAAACGAAATAATTTCATGGCCGATTTAGATATTAGTAAAAGAAAGGATTACTTAGTTTGTACATCGGCACTTTTTATTGGTTTCCAAATTCCACAACTTTCGTAAGTACGCTTAATCATTCTATATAGGTGAACGAAAACTATGTTTATCCCAATACCAGTATCTTTCGTTCAAAGTTTACTTAAATTAAACGTCAACACATTACATATTCATAGTAACGATAGATGGAATCGAGTAAAGGTTTCGATTGTTGTATACTCAGAATCTTTATAGTACTCGAAGAACGACCCAAGTAGCAGAGAGACGTTTAATTGACGTCAATTTTACGTTTAATACGTGATATCAACGTTTATTAAACGCCATTTTACGTCATTCCGCTACCTGAGTAGGAATGTCGAGAATGTCAGCGGATGTAGCTACATCCACAAGGAATAACTTTTTCAGTTTGATTCAATTTTGGCATCAGAGTGATTCTATTTAAAACAAGCTATGGTAAGAATGTCAACTTTTTATCTTCGATAATTTTTTTGCGAAAAGAAATATCTCTTAGCTTTCTTTGTGAAGAAACCTGTTTCTGGCAGCTGACTATAGTTCGTCTCAACCTTAAGATGCAGTATACGTGTTATGGGAATTCGATTCGCGATTGCCAAATCGTCGCATCAGCTGCACATTGCTACTTCCGGTTGCATTATTTGAGGTTATGACAATTAAAATGCATATATCAGTATATGTTACTATCTTCTCTATGATATATGTTTATGTGGTCTCAGATACGAAAAGGGAGCTATAAAGCAGCAATTGCTTATATGCTGAAGAAAGAAGCTGCATTGAAGCAATTATAATCGTTATCTCGCAAACTTTTTTCGGTTTCTTTCTAAACGGAATCTGTGGAAAACAGTAAAATATAAAAAAACCATATACTGTTTTTATTTAAGGATCAGTAAAAAGAGCCGATAACTTTATTTATTATTACTCATTAACGTAATTTACATTTCGAACATTTATTTATTGCATATGGGGTATGATACAATTTATTAAATTCAAAGAAATAGATACAATCGTTTAATTAATTATAGTTTCCACGTTTGTAACAAAAATAGCTGGAATCATACAAATGCCCCACATAATACAATAATATTTATGAAAGGAATAGTAATTACACACGTCTTATCTAAATTTTTTAGTCGGTCGACGAATCAGTTTGATCTTCGGATGATGAATCTGTTACACGAATAATGAATTCTTCAATGTCATCTTGCAAATTATCCACTATCCACATTTCCTTTTCAATATTTTTTACATGTTTGATGTAGTTTTGCCAATTAGCAACAGTTACAGTGCTATACGCTCTTTGAATTAGTTCCTCCATGTCTTTTACCTTAAATGTGGTATTGTTCATTTTTATGCAGTTTTTTACTTGTGCCCATACCATTTCAATGGGATTTAACTCGCAATGGTAAGTGGTAATCGCAGAACATGATTACCGTTTTCTTTAGCAAGTTCATCAATCCTGCTTTATCATACTGCGGTTTAATTTGTGACACGCAAAACAGCAAGTCCTTTTTAACATATCGTCAGTTGTTGGAATTTGTTTCTCACGGAGCCAATCTATGATATCAGTTTTTCCTCCATGCTGCCGTTGGATTTTTTCTAATTTTCTGCAGTGATACGAAGCATTGTCAAGAACAATAATTGACATCTGCGGTATGTTTGGAAGTAATTTCTTAATAAACCAATCCTCGTATGTTTCTGAGTCCATCTCATGATGAACATCAGCAGTGTTTTTCTTGCAGAGAAATGTATATTCAGCACCAGGAACAAATCCATTATCATCACCAGCATGAACTAATGCAAAACGAGGTCCGAGCCCAGTGGGTGATTTCAAGCCCGTACTTAATCCTTGTATAAAAGCTTGCCGACTATTTTGAATAGTGGTGTCTGTCCAAGTTTTATTTACTGCATGCCCTGTATTTACCTAAAATAATTCGACCTAAAATAATATAAAGTTATATGCATGTCAAATAGCAAAAACTACACTGTGCCTTCTTCTCTAAATTTCTTGATCTCTCGTAAGTATCTATGTCTCCACGGAATAATGTCATCTCGTTCGATGAGTATACTTTTTCGTCCTACTTTTTTAAATTCAAAACCCATATCATGTAATAACCTATGTAAGGTTGCTCGACTGAAATTAGGAAGATCATCATCAGCATTGACAGCAGCAAGTATTGCATTTAATGTAGGTGGCATATTCTGTATAAAAAATCCATGCACTTTACGTCGTATAGATGCTTGCGTGTTCTCGTCATATGTTTGTAATCGGTCGTTTACTGGTATGCCTTTCCTTTTTTTGGGTATTTTTGGAGTTGATAACGAACCAGTGTGTTTGTTGCTCCTTCTTTATACTATATATTGTACGTTCTGAACAACCCAAAGCTTTGCTTGCTTCTTGAACAGCAGCACTCACATTCATAGATTTATTAAAATAATTAAAAACATTTGCAATCATACACTTCTCCTTCAGGCTAAATTGTTCTCCCTTACACCGTTTTCTCCCTACACCTTCCATTAATGCAGTGAAAACTGTAATTAAATGTATAGGTTATATCATTTATAAAAATCACGAAAAATACCCATATTACCTTGTGCGCGCTTGAAAAGGAGAGAAGCGTTCTGATAAGAACGATTTGTGCTATATATAAACTAATTAACGTATAACTTAACTGTTTTAAAACTACGATGATGACGATTGACAACAGTTGATGCTAATAGACAGATGACAGATAGGTATTGGTGCCGACACCGACATATGTAAATAAGTGGCAACATATAAATCGGAAGTGAAGATAGCGTTAGTGACAGCAACTAGGGATAGTAAGAGATGCACAGTGGCTATTATATCCCATACTGCATCTTAAAGTTGAGATGAACTTTAGTACAGAAATTGCGGTTACAGCGCGTTCATCTACGAGTGTTAAACCTAACATTATAAATATATATATCTGTATAAAATGTTCTGATTTTCGATCACACAAAGGTGATATCTTTGCCGTCTGCGCGCTATGTATGGTTCTCCAAAGACTTTCTTTCAACTTAGGTTTTAATACGCGAAACATCACCTTTACAATTTCAACGGAATTAATGTTCTTCCGGAGAATTGCATCAATTTAATGATACCTCGAAAAGGTAAAGATAAAAGGGTTCCGTTTTTATCTTTTTGTTTTTTTTTTCTCTTCTAAATGATACACCCGAATAGCGGGAGTGGAAGCAAGCCAATTTAATCTCCAGGAAAGTCGTGAGTTGGATCCTTGACTTTGAATAAGACGCGTAATCTCTTCAATAATCTCCCAATAACATTCATTATTGATTAACAGCAAACGGAGACAGTGGCCCTTCTGAAACGCCACCAGTAAGATCTTATCGATGTATAATAAATCAAGTTGTAGTCTTCTGTAACAGCGTTCGCAAGATAAAACCGTTGGAAGCGGTGCTCCGACCACCTTGGGCAATTTCCAACGATGAATCTACCTCCGTTGCGCAATTTTATTTATACGAGAAACACATTCTTACAGTCATATATATCGCCGGTGCCTGGGTTTTAATACAATTACATTTTTATCGCCGATATCCGGCGTACCGTAGGGTCGTTACGCCGGGACCATTTTTTTCTTTCTTCTTCTTTTTATCATTGAGACGTCAGTTAATTATATTGTACAAACAAATGTTGAGACAATTACTCACGTCGAGCCTAAGTTTACAAACACGTATGAATTGTAATCTTCTCATTATCGGAGTTATCCCGGTGCATCTAATGTACACATACACGTTTATATGTTACGCAGGGACTCTGTTATTGTTTGCGCGATAATACACAATGCGGATTACAGTCAAGCCACAATCAATAACAAACGCGGTCGAGTAATTCACCACCCAACCTATCTGCATCCATCTGACATTTATTTATTCCAGATTCTACGTTAGAATTTGCAATATAAGTCGACTGCTTTCAGTCAACAAACGAAGCAACCGTGGAAATGATTAAAACACAAACAATCAGTTAAGCATATACATATATATATATATATATATTGACGTAAATTTTAGCGTATTCAAATAATTTTATTTCCCTGCATTTCTAAGCGAATGTTTACCATCCGAACGCTACAGCGAAACATTGAAGAAATCTCGGCTGTTTTGATCCTCAAGTAGGTGTTGCTTTGGAGAATGTACAACAGGTTTCATAAAATTAATAAACGGGTATAAAAGTGAAAGTTATAATTGCGCTGGATTTCCTTCCGAATAGATTTTATGTTATTGTGAGGAAATTGATAAAAAAAAAGAATTTAGCATTGTTCATGAAGGCAATCCCTGGCAGTAATTTCGTCAATATGAAATATACAGGGTTTTCCACGGAACTGGCTGGTTAGAAGTTTTCCGGCTTAACGAAATTCCTGAGTTTCAAAAAATTGGGTTTGTAACAATTTGGCACTTACTTTCTTTCTAAAATATGTTCACCTTTTTTGCACTTCCGGTTAACCGGAAGTCGCCACAAACTTTGTTATTTTAAATGGAACACCCTATATATTATTATATTTTTGAATTTACCATAAAATTCTATGACGATTACCATTAGGTATCTATACCTATCTTCAACTGTTTCTAAGATATTACGATTTTTGTTAAATTTTGACATTTACATTGTTGTATGTAATTGATTAATCCTCACTTGATTTAAGTGTCAGAAATCTCCGACTTTGAAATCAACAAGTACTAACATTGTTTTACCAAAACGTAGAAAAAAAATTCCGTGACATTATACAGGCCGTTTAAAAATTAGTGACATATCCAAGAATTTAGAATGTTGCAAAACTTAATTTTTTCAAATAGAACACCCTGTACATTTTTCTATTTTTGGATGTACAATTAAATTCTATGCCGATTTGCCATAGCATTCCCTATATCCATCTTCAGTAGTTTTCTTTTAAATTACTCGTTTTATTTATTACCGCTTTCAAATGGTCGAATAATTTTTATCTGGTGGGCCATAACATTAACATCACAACAATTTATTATTATTAGTAAGTATTATTGTTATAATCATTGCTTGTTACACGTCGCGTGTTCAGATAAATGCATATTATTATGGAACTTATGAATTAGATAATGAAAAATATTGAAGGAGCTTATTTTAACCTGGATACTTTAAATTTATTTTACATTCACTGAGAATGCAGGATGAACTTATAGAGAATTTACGGTAATTATAGGAATCTAGTTTCGGCTAATATATCTAATAAAATTCAGAAAACTTTGAAATAATACATTATACAGATTACACACTGTACGCAACTTTCGGTACTACCAAGCAAGATTTAATGATTTGTGTGACGAGAACGTTTGATGAATTAGACCCAGTTGAAGTGAGAAGAAGTATAAGGTGACACATTAAGACGTCGAATAATAAAATGCATGGACGTAAACGGAATTCACATTGAGCATTTTTTTTTGATGCTCTATGTCATGGTTCAAGTTTATGCTGCTTGTAAATTGTATTTGTTAAGTATGCATGTATCTAAATATTCTTCATAAAAACCTTATAATTTTGAAAATACTTTAATATATCAAAAACTTTAAAACATTTGTCTAACAAGCACACTACGTTTTAGTGAAACAATTTTTGTTATGTTGTCGTCGTTATCGTTTATGCCATTTCCCTTAATTTGAAACCCAGCTATTAAGAGAAATCATTTCAAAATTTTTTGGGATTCCGTTAGATATATTAACAACCAATAAATTCCTTTAATTACATTGAATTCTCTATAAGTTCTTCCTGCATTCTCAGTGAATCTAAAATAAATTTATAGTATCTAGGTTAGAATAACCAATATTTTTCATTATCTAATTCATAAGTTCCACAATAATATTCATCGATCTGAACACGCGACCCGTAACAAACAATGATTATAACAATAATACTTACTAACAATAATAATAAATTGTTGTGATGTTAATGTCATGGCCCACCAGATAGAAATTATTCGGCCATTTGAAAACGGTAATAAACAAAACGAGTAATTTAAAAGAAAACTACTGAAGATGGGTATAGGGAATGCTACAGCAAATCGGTATAGAATTTAATTGTACATCCAAAAATAGAAAAATGTACAAGGTGTTCTATTTGAAAAAATTAAGTTTTGCAACATTCAAAATTCTTGGATATGTCACTAATTTTTAAACACCCTGTATAATGTCACTGAATTTTTTTTCTACGTTTTGGTAAAACAATGTTAGTACTTGTTGATTTCAAAGTCGGAGATTTCTGACACTTAAATCAAGTGAGAATTAATCAATTACATACAACAATGTAAATGTCAAAATTTTAATAAAAATCGTAATATCTTAGAAACAGTTGAAGATAGGTATAAGATACCCTAATGGTAATCGTCATAGAATTTTATGGTAAATTCAAAAATATAATAATATATAGGGTGTTCCATTTAAAATAACAAAGTTCGTGGCGACTTCCGGTTAACCGGAAGTGCAAAAAAGGTGAAAATATTTTAGAAAGAAAGTAAGTGCCAAATTGTTGCAAACCCCAATTTTTTTAAAACTGAGGAATTTCGTTAAGCCGGAAAACTTCTAACCATCAGTTCAGTGGAAAACCCTGTATATATCTAATCGCAGTAAGAATACATGGATAGCACCAGTACAAAGTATATTGCACCTCTTATTATCTATAATCCCTTGGAACTATTTTAGCATTACAAACAGGAAGGATTATTAGCCTAACTAGAATGCAATAATAAACCGAAGTATATAATCCGATTAGTTCCAAGTTTCCATAAGACTATATTGCATATACTTTCACTTAAATACCTTTTTAATTATGTATTTATACGGCTGTACTAATTTATATTCATCATCCAATTATAAATGCATTAAAATTAAATCAAATCTGGAGCATCATTACGATAATACGAAAACTGTATGTTTCCTTCATTTATATTGATGCATTTTAGGATCTTGTGTTACTCGGAAACAAATAATTATCAAATGTATTCATAATGTAGTTGGGTCGTTTCAATATCGTGCAAAACCCTATGTCTATTTCAACTGAATTTCTTTCTTCACTTTTAGAAGAAAAGGCCGTGTGATACACAATGTTTTTTTGGCCGACAAATCTTAATTTTAATTTTAATATTTAACAGTGCCAAAATTAGTTCACCTTGAGAGGTTCTTGCACAATTATAAATATGGCATGAATCTTGGAATAATAATAATAATAATAAAAATACATATTTAAAGATCCAAATGACATCAATCTCCCCTCCTGGATTCAGATATCGCGTCTTATAATGTAAAATGATGACCATAAAGTTGAAGAGGAAGCATAACTGCAGAAGGACCGCAAATCCCGCGAGGTTACTATACTATTGGGTAGAGAAACAACGCACCCTACGGCACTCACCATTAATATGACTTGCAGAACTAAAGATGGCTGATTGTAAAACGATTTTATAACGAGGATAAAAATATCGATAACATGTAAATTGCACACCAGGCTGGAATATAGAATGAATCAAATGAACGGGCCCTAGCTGGCAGGTTTATTGGCTTCCCCGTCGAGTATAAAGCAAGGAGGGCAAGGGGGAGTGGCGGGCGGCATAGGAGTACGGGTGTGATAAAATGGCTCTTCGTGGGAACAATCCACCTCTTCTACTGGGACTTGTCTTGTACGATTCAGTGTTGACGATTAATTCAGTAACTTTCTAACTGATGTCATTTACGCAGACACTTATTGCTGTCGGTTCTGAATTATCAAATATTAGTAACCGGAACGGAACAAACATCGCATTGTCCTTATAGTTGGTTTAATGAAATAATGAAGAACAGATGTGACGAACACATGATGGGTGAGGTCTTCATTTAATATTAAAATTAGGACAATGTTGTTTATTTCCAGCAATGTCGAAATCATTCTTCTATATTTTGTTTTGGGGATAAACCAAGTAGAATTCATATTTGTTATTTAATATGAAACACAAAAAGGAACAATTATTTTGACACTTTTACAATCAAGTACTTTCCTGCTTCTGGCGTTATTTGATTAACGACAGGAGTATTGCTCCAGTATTGGAGTGCTTTTTATTTTGGCCAGGAGTTGATTTTCCGGCAAAACCCAAAACAAAGAAGACCTGGTTTAGCTTTTTGAATCACCTTTCATTTCCTTCGCAAGAAGTAATAAATATACGATTACCAATACCAGAATATTTCACCAAAGATTAAAGTTCTCCAAAGTCACTCCGCTCTATAAGAAAGGTTCTAAATTACATTTTGAAAATTATCGACAAGTAACAATCTCGCCATCATCCTAAGGGAAAGCGGGATAACCACCAAAGGTTTAATATATGGCTACAAACACCAGCGTCTGGTATATGCGGACGATATAATAGTACTCATGGCAAGATCCAGAAAAGAACTAAAACAGGCATTCAAGTTACTGGAAGAAAAAGCACGAGAATATGGCTTGGACATCAATGAGGAAAAGACGAATATATGGTCATGGAAGACATGGACAAAACATGATAATAAAATGCTGTAGAAATAGAAGCTATGAAATAGAAAAGGTGGAACAAACGGAATACTTGGGCGTTACACTAACTAATAGAGGAGATGAGGAAGAATAAATAGATAAAAGAATAGCAAATGGAAGCAAGACAGTGAGAATGTTAGCAAAAGTGATTAAATGGAAAGATATATCGAAGACAGCAAAAATGAGAGTGTATCAAACAATAATAAGACCTACAGTCACATACGCCTGCGAAACTTGGACTACGAATATAGAACGTAGAATTCTCAGAAAGATACATGGGGGAGTCAAGGATCGCGAAATTTTCAGAAGAAGAACAAGCACAGAAATAACTGAAATGTCAATAGGGCATATAGGCAGGATGACAGAGGATAGATGGGTTAAACGAAATGGCTGGATGAGACTAGGAAAGATTTGAGGACAGTGGGAATGAAGGACTGGCAAAATGAGTCAAAGCATAGAGGAAGTGGAAGGAAAGAGTGAAAGATGTCGAAGCCAAGGGTCACTAGGCCTGCAGAGCTGATACATATATATATATTGCTGTATTTCATAAGAGGAAAGCTACCAACCATATTGAAATGCAATTACTATTTTATGTACACACCTGTTTGTAAGTCCAGTTATATTGGATTAATTCACACTAGTCATGAAGTTGAATATAATTATCGTCTGACAACTGTACGATAGCCTGGTATCCTAGGTATCTATTTTAATTGAATGGGGTAGTGACTCAATGTGATTCGTATAAAGGAAATGTATGAAAATCCTTGGTTACGTGTTGATAGTTGATGAAAAGTCTTAAAAAAGCTGTGTCATTTCTCATGAGATATAAATGAATTAAACCATATTGCGGGGGTATATCTGGATCGTAGGGATAAATTCACGAATTTGCTGTTTACTATATCTGGGTACATGTTTTACATGGGATTTTACATGTGTTTGCTGTCCCGAGTCTATCATACATCCTGAATGTAACGAAGGAGGTGAATATCGAGCGAATCTGATTGTCACTACAAGGAAATCACATTCAGAGGTACTCTGGCATTTGTATAACCGGGAAAACGAGGTATCTGGTCAAAACATTGTTTAAATTATTATTATTTCGTATGAGATTTAAATTCTGAGCTTTTGTAAATTGACAAACGTGGTTGGTGGTTTTCTATTCCCTTATGATAGCGCGGGAGATTTTAAAAGTTCATATTTGAATAAAAGGATCTAAGTTATACTGGATAATTGATAATACTTGTTTGAATATCCCAAATAGCTATACTCACCCTGAGTAAGAGTTCTCATACTTTTTTATATATTTCCTGTATAGACTTGTTCATGAATTATACATGTTATTAATGATTGCACTGTTTTATTAAAGAAAGTTATTTATTTATTTTCCTTTTGCCGTAACAAGCATATAGCCGGGAAATCACAATAATATATAACAATCACACCAAGCCTTTAAAAGGCCTTGGAGTATGCTATGCTAAACAGATTTCTCTCTCACTTATTGTTAGTAGCAAACCAGCATGGTCATCGAGTTGATTGTTCTACTCTAGCAGCGATTCACACTTTGTATGAATATATAGTTGACACACCTGGAGTTGGGGAACTTCCAGTTGGAATATTTTGCGATTTAAGCCGTGCTTTTGACTGTGTTGTGCATCACAATATTCTTTTGGCAAAGTTTGAACACTGTAGTATCCGCTGTGTGATTGCTCAATGGTTTAAAACTTATCCAAACGGGAGAATTTAATTCGTAAATATTATTATAAAAACCAAAACCGCATGCGTAACGTTTAATATACCTGTTGAAAGGGGAGTTCCGCAAGGAAGTGTTTTGGGCCCTATATTGTTTATTATTTTTGTTAATGATAGGTAATTTTCGCGTAGTAATGTATGCTGACGATACCAGGGCAGCTGTATCCGGTGATGTTTTATTAAATGGAGCGAAAATATAGCTAACATACTATCGCAGAACATAAAAACGTGGTTTTCTAATATACCTAACATCTTTTTTTCTCTGAGGACATCTTAAATCTAAGGTGCATGCCACGCGTTCAGCTTCCTTACGCCAAAAAATCGTTGAGGAATTCCAACCAATAACTCAAAAAAAATGTTGCAAAATGTCAAGAGAATATTTGAAGCAAGATTGTACTATTGCATGGAGAGTAGTGGCCATCATTTTGATCCGAACCATTTTATTAGAGAGGTTGCAAATCATGCACTTTTGCATGCTGATTTAAAAAAAATATGACTTTTTAATACATGTTCTCGTAAAGAGAATTAAAAGTCCTTTTTGAATGAGTGGTAATAAGATCCATCTTCCCTATTCAAATTTGAGGGTGGGGGCTTCATGTAGGACGCGAAGCAAGTAATAACCAACCTGTTAGTAGGAGTTGCATGGGAATAATGTAGTGTTTAAATCTATAATTAAATAGTCATAATAAAAGCAAAGTGTTTCATTGAATTTATCAAAGCTATATTTTATAAAGGTACATTTTCTGTTTACAAAGATTTTTTTTACATTAAATTTAATTGGCAATTAACTTTTAAAAGCACCTAGTATTTATTTGAAAGAAACATTAACTTCTCATCGCTTCGCAGTAGGGCATCCGTCAATCCCCGTTTGAATAAAGCCAAAATGCAAATTCCGGAACGCTCATTCGATCAAAGGAGTTATCAGTTAATTTGATTGACACACAGTGCGAATCTTTTACTGATTCACCGATACTCTCCCCAGCCGAAATGTACAATAATTAATTGAATAAATTTAAATGTGAGCAATTTCGCGTCCAAACTTCGGGGCGACCGACGTTAGAATTTAAATAGAAATAGTAATTAAAAACATAATAACAAAGAACTTTATTGTATTTCGACGATTTTAATTTATTTCCCTTTTCAGCGGGTTTCGAGCAATTTGCGGTCGTCCCAGGGCTGTTTTATTTTCCCTTTTTTTTTTTTAATGAATATTTAAATCAATTACCCTTCTGCGTCTGACTATTTAGCTTTTTAATAATAAGTATTTTTTCAACGGCTTACCTTCCGGCAGCCTTTTTAAAGATTAAAGCGGTGTCGGAAACTTGTCAGCAGGTAGGAAATTTCCACGAACCTTTTTACGAAGTGCGTATATATAAAAAAAAAAATTTATATAATTAATATAATGTGCGCATATAGAAATGTTTATAAAAAATAATTTCATTTATCCATCGACCATCGTTTCACACATATAGCGTTAATTTCTGCGTCGAAATCCCTTTTATCTCCGCAACCGTTCAAATCAAGGAATGAGTAGCTCTCTACAGCAGTGGTTCTCAAACTGTGGTACGGCCGGCCAACAATAAAATAAAACAACCCGGGACACGTATGGACACGTTGACGTGCGCGCGCCACTAAGGGCTTAGTCATCAGAGTGGGCTGTGTGGCCTGCCAATCACTCGTGTCACTGCACTGCAGTAGCATTGCCTGTTATTACAAGCTCACTCTCAGTATTGTGTTATTTTTGTGGTGTGTTGTGTTATTCTGCGGACACTCAATCCTGTTAAAACACGTTTACGGACATCTGTTTGAAAACTGAGTCAGGTACCGCGTAAGTGAATTTTACAATAAAAATTAACAATGGATAAATGACTCCTAAAGAAAAGGCCCTCATGAAGATCTGCATCAAAATTCTGGGCCATCAACTTCACAAAATGAAAGTAGACCTGAACGTCTTGTTACTAATGAGCAGCTCAAAGAAAAAATAAAAAAAAACCGAAAAACTGGCAAATGAATATAAAAAGTAAAAAAGAAAATATGACGAGTTTACTTAAAATTAGGTTTTACTTGGACTGGAAGCTCAGACGAGCCTAATCCACAATGCGTTGTTTGTTCAAAAATTTATCAAACAATTCTATGAAACCTTCTCTTTTAAAACGCCATTTTGAAAGCAAACATGAGAACTTAGTCAAAAAGGAGTTACGGTACTTTGAACGTCTTTTGGAAGTTGAAAAGTAGGAAAAACACGATAAAACATTTTTCTGGTGGCAGAACAAAATGAAAGTGCTCTAAAAGCTTCTTACAAAGTTAGTCATTTAATTGCGAAATCTGGTAAAAACCATACTATTGGCGAAAACCTAATCCTCCCTGCCGCAGCAGAAATTGTTTCTTGTATGTTTGGAGAGAACGAGGCAAAAGAATTACAGCAATTCCATTATCCAAATGACAGTTTCAAGGAGAATTAGTGATATGGCGTATGACACAAAAAGAACAACTTGTTGGAGTAATTCGAGCTAGTCCTTGCTTTGGTATACAACTCGATGAAACCACGGATGTCGCTGGCCTAGCCCAACTGATCGTTTTTGTTACGTGGCATTTTTCAAGAAGAAATATTTGAAGATATTTATTTTGTAAGACACTTAAAACATCGACAAAAGGTGAAGTATTTTCAATTTGTTAGATTCTTTTTTTTCCGAAAACCAGCTCGAGTGGAAAAAACTGTGTGTCAGTGTGTATGGATGGTGCTAAGGCTATGAGCGGTCACATCACATGGCTGATAGCCATATTAAAAACGTTTCAACTGAGGTGTAAGTTCACTCATTGTGTCCTTCACCGAGAGGCTTTGTGGCTAAGCACCTCCCTGATGAACTTAAAGATGTCCTTGATCAGAGTGTGAAAATTGTAAACTTCATAAAAACTAGGCCCCTAAAATCTCGTTACTTTAAAATTCTATGCCAGGATATGGGGAGCCTCCATGAGAACTTATGTGCTACATACTGAGGTACGATGGCTTCTCGGGAAATGTTTTGTCCCGTGTATTTGAAATCCACAAAGAATTACATTTTTTTTTTACCGAACACAAATCCCATCTGTCTTGTGTACTTACTGATTTTGATTGGCTTTTGAAGTTAGCTTATTTTAAGTGATATTTTTGGAAAACTCAACATCTGGAATTTATCCATGCAAGCAGTGTTTCTGATATTTTTAATATAGAAAAGAAACTGATGCAATGGTAAAAAAGATCATTCTCTGGGAAAAACAAATGAAAATAACAACTGCGAGCCGTTTGAAAGATTACTTACATTTTTGCAAGATAATGAGAAAAACATATCTGATTTCACGGAACTCAAGACTCAAATGGGCCAGCATTTGAATGCATTGAAGATCCGCATAAGAGAGTACTTTCCACCTTTGAGAAACAGTATAACTGGATACGTGACCCCTTTAATGCTGATGCTATGGACACTAACCTGACTATCTTCAAAGGAACACCTCATTGAAGTATCATGTGATCCCACGTTGAAAAACAAATATTTGACTGCTAGTACTACATTGTTAGATTTCTGGATCGGTATTGGGAAGGAATACAAAGAACTGTCAAGCACTGCTGTTAAATTTCTTGTTGGTTTTCCACCACTTATTTATGTGTAAAGGGTTTCTCAAGTTTAACCTATCTTAAAAATAAATCTAGAGACAAATTAAATGTTGAAGATGATTTAAGATTATATTTAACCAAGTTAAAACCTAATTTTGATAAACTGTGCAAAGGGAAACCAGCTCGCCCTTCTCACTAATCTCTTGAAAGTAAGCGCTTTTGTTCTTTAAATTTTGTGTGTGTTTGTTTTAATGTAATAAAAATGTTTGTAAACAATATCTCTTTGTTTTTATTTAAACATGATGCGTAATTCAGTTTCAAAGGTTAACACTATACTTCTATGCTACATAGAAGGCTTTAAGATTTGTTTAATATTTTAATTATAGTTTACTTAGTACCGGTAACTGAGAAGGGGTACCTAAAATGTTTTGTGGGTAAAAAGGGGTACAGTGTCTAAATAAGTTTGAGAACCACTGCTCTAGAGCAAGGATCGTTCGGATGACTTCTACTGTTGTTGTACTAAAACTTTTTGATTTTCCATCAAAAATAAGGATAAAATTACTTGTCTACTCCCGCTGTCCTGTTTCTCATTAAGAAGTTTTACCAATATTAAGTCTTATCGATCTTTCGAGCTAATTGTGAGATGATGTTTCATCTTCTTTGTACACCGAAGAAGAAGTATTAGCGAATGTACACAACAATATAATTGATTCACAAAAATAGGTATATACATACGGAAAAAAAAATATCATAGCAATATATATATATATATATTGCTCTGTTTTTCAGAACACAATGCCCGGGATTTTATTTTAAAACTTTATTTTTTTTTAACATTCAATACAATATTATTATTATATTCAATTTACTTTAATTTAATTGGCTAGTCCGTTTACGACTTATATTTTTTTTTCTTTTTTTTTTCAATAAAAATCAAATCAATTAAATTAGTAGTTTCAATACACCCAGCGACCTCTCTAAGTAAGTGCAAGAAAACTGCGGAAAGTGACTTCCTATCTGCTAGGTGGCACGGGACGCTTCAAAGGGGACCAGATCGTCTGTCAGAATCGTACTCCGGACGCTTATTAACGAATAAGCAGTTCTCACCTAACAGGTGCACCCTCAAAGCCCTTTTTCTCGGTTTATTAAATTTTGATATAAGTAATTATCGAAAATCGATGTAAACACTTACTGTACAATAAAAAACAACGTTTCAACTTAAAACAAGCTTAAATCTTTATTATTTACCCAAATGCTATGTTTCCTTATCAATTGAGACTCTAATGATCACGAGGTACGTAAAATGGAATCAGAAAATACTATCTTTAATACAAAAACACGTCTTCAAACTCTCCTGGCATTTTTAAAACTAATGAGGTTATGGAAACGTCATATAATAAATTAAATATCAAATAAATTACAGCGCCATCTATCTGTAAACGGCAAATACTAAATTTTTATAGCAAACGATTATCTATTAATTACGTTATTTGTTAAAGATAGCTATTTTATCAAATATCAAAATTCGGTGATATTTTTATACAACCCTTACATATAAAATTTACTAAAATAAGTAAACTAAATGGCGGTTCTTATAAACTAACCCCCAAATTATCGTATGGTGAAATAAATTACACAAAAATATAAGTTTCTGATTAAAATTGAAAGGGAACTGAATTAATTCCGTTCTGTTTTAGGTGAGGTGATTCTAAGGAGATACTAACTTGAACAAGACACGGCGCTGGCAAACTCGGGCGCTGGAGATGGTGGTTCAGTTAGATGGGGGACCCGGTCTCGGTCAACGGCATGGAAAAGGCTATCTGGTCGGGAAGTCTTCGTAGGATATTTATAGGATATTTTCTTGGCAAGTTCAGGTATCCGATGTGGATTTAATAAACGGGATTTGTATCGATACTTTTTTTTTAGGTAAAACTTCTTGGAACTTTGATAATTTTTTTTACAGTTGTGGCAAAAAACGTTATAGGAAAATTAAGACAACCGTCGTGTCTGGTAGCCACCAACAGAATGAGAATTCAAATCATATTCAACGGTCAACAGCCTTCGATTGTTATCACACAGGTCGACCAACCTGAATGTTGAAAGATAAAGCTAACCGTCATTAAAATACCGTTATTTTCTATAGTTTGAGGGGAATACGTCAAACGTTGAAATAAAAACGCCCCGAAGACAGAACAATCTCTCCGAGCAAAAATATAACATACATAAAAAGATACCAGGTCAGTTTGAATTAACATATAAAATAAAGTTTACATTATAATAAAGCAATATTCATTCATATTCATTTTAAATAACTATCTTTAACAAATTCATAATTCGCCTGTAGAGTAGGCAACTGAGTACATGCCTCACTTTTGAATTACTTGTTCCTTTAGTCTAGAACCTTGTTGTGAATGCCTTAAAAATAGATTCCATACCTTAAATATCATAGCAATATATATATTTGGATAATTTTTCGTTTTCCGTGTGTATCATTTTCCAATCGCTTTGAGTTTTTGTACTTTGTAGCATTCCTCCTAATAAAGTTTTTAAATTAAAACATCGAAATATTGAGCTATTGAATAAATAAGTTTTTTACCGCACAGACCGACTGCTTGCTGATACATCTCAAAACCTACATATATATATATATATCGCTATGGTATCTATATTATTTTTTTGTATGTGCTGTATAAATTTCCATCAAAAATATTTACGCTTTCCCGACTCGCAATTCGCGCAAGCTAACACAAAATTGAAACGGCAAAAATCGAAAAAATAATCGCGCGTAGCGTTCCAATTTGCAATTAAAGAGTTAAACATGTGTACAAACTGTTTAAATTAAACGATCCGGATTGATTGAACTCCATAGGTAAACATAATATTTAGTTTTATTTGAGCGTGATATGAAATATATAGATTACGCGTACAGGGTGATTTTGTAGTGATGTAGTAAAATGTTGTTGCGGACGACTCGTTCTCATTCGATTCTGTGAAAAATAGCTCGTATAAATAAGTGTTACTAAGTTGTTGTTCTGTTATCTTGTATTTAAATGAGTTTTCTTTTACTGCATCAATATATTTTTTATCGGTGTTTCTACTGGGTACTTTCGGTCGGTATAATAATAAGTACACGTTTTTTTTTTTCTTCTTACTTCACAATTTTTTTTTTTTTACATTTATTTTAACCATTTTCATTATTTCAAAAGTTTAAATTTGTTCGTCTGTTTTATATATTTGTGATTTACTTTCAATGTTTGATTTTGTTTAAAACAGTATGCGACATGTGCAACTCAAGGGCGTTGCATCTGAGAGGATGTGAAATCGAAGAGGGAGACTTACCTAATCTTGAGCCTTCTACTAACCTACATTTTCTAAAATGAATAGGATTGGAAATCCAGCTGTAAAACAGTAAGAATAGAGGACAAAAAAGATCTCTTAGGTCACAATGTAATATCACCTTCCATTCAATTCTTGATAAGGTAAAGTCAGGTAATTAAATGTGTAACCGGGGCAAGTGTGTAGTTTGTTTATATTTATTTTTAAAATTGAAATACGGACGTCCTCTTGTTATAATACTAATGTACTAAACTTCATACAAGTTTTACAAACAAAAGTTCGCATCTCCTAACGTGTAATAACTTGAATATCTTGTGAATATATCATACTTTATTAAACAGGCATCAGTTTAGTATTACACTCTTGGCCGAACTAAAGGATAATGCTATTAATATATAAAATGCGGAACGATTACACACTTGCCCCATTTTGCTGGGTAAGTGTGTAGTATTGACAGTGTTTAAAATTTCTTTTCTTTCTAGTAAACCGTTGATAATTATAAAAGATGTATCTATTGAAGGCTTTCAACTGAGCATACATTACGTACTTCTTGTTGTGTAAGTGATATTCACATGTAATGGTTGGTAGTACCACATGTATAATGACATGGTAGACTAGTGTAGACCAGACACAAAAGGCCCGAATAAATATTATCCACTTTACGTGTGCGTTATTTGTAAGAACACAACACTTCTATGTGTAAAATTTATCAAAATGTCTTATTATGTGAACAGTGTTACATTTTCTTCGCACCCCTGTGAGCATGCCTATCAAACAGGCAAATCCACTGAGACTGCATTAGTGGAGCTGACGGACCAAATCCAAGATGCCCTGGCGAATAAAGAAACCGTAGTGTGCGCCTTTCTAGATATAGAGGGTGCTTTTGACAACACTCCACACGAGTCTGTCAAAAAAAGCATTAATTAATAGGGGGTAGACGGTGTGACTTCTAGATGGATGTCGCAACTACTGTCTACCAGGTCGGTGGAGGCGGAGGTGGGACATAAGACCATCTCGGTTAATACGACCAGAGGATGCCCACAGGGGGGAGTTACATCCCCACTTATGTGGAGCCTAATAGTAGACGAACTCTTGTGCGGACTGACGGATCTAGGAATATCTTGTCAAGGGTATGCTGATGATATTGTCATATACGCAAGAGGCAAATTTGAGAATACCCTCTGTGACATAGTTCAAAGAGCTTGAACTTCACGAGAAGATGGTGTCAATCGATGGGACTCAATGTCAACCCCACTAAGACAACCCTAGTAGCATTTACCAAGAAAAGAAAATCCAATCTTAGAACCATAAAACTGGATGGGCAAAATATAGAATGGAAAGCAGAAGTTAAATATCTAGGCCTTACCCTAGACAATAAACTTCTATGGAACAAACATGAATTTGAAGTAACCAACAAGGCCAAAAGAGCTCTGATGGTGTGCAGAAACTTTGCAGGGATGCAACCCAAAAATACTGCTTTGGATGTATACAGCGATAGTGAGACCGATCATCACCTATGCATCAGTAGCATGGAGCAAAAAACTAATCTGGCCACCGCGAAACTAACCTCTCGAAAGTGAAAGATTACCATGTGTATGCATAACGGGGGCTATGAGAACCTGCCCAACAGCAGCTATTGAAGTAGTATTGGATCTTGCCCCCCTCCACATAGTAGTAGAGGGTGTGGCGAAAAGAACCGCACTAAGAATGGTCAAGGAAGAATGATTAGGCATAGGCCTCAATCTCCTGAAGGTGATCAAACCTGGGATATGCCCCGGGATGATATGTTAAAAAAATTTAGCTTTGTGAAAGAATTCACCATAAAGCTAAGCTAAAGCTAACAGGAGCGAGTGGGATCATAACACCATCTTGAACTTGAATAGAAATGCCATCAAATGGTACACTGATGGCTCCAAAACGCAGAAGGAACTTGAATAGGAATATATGGGCTAGAACTACATATTTCGAAAGCTTGGGAAAATACCCAAGTATAATTCAGGCGGAAATACACCCTATTGGAAGATGTGTTCAGTTCATTATGGAAAGGAACTATCGGAAGCAAGAGATTATCATCGTGTCTGATAGTCAAGCAGCCATCAAGGCGCTGAACTCATATGAAATCAGCTCCAAGATGGTCTGGGAATGCCTAGGGAAACTAAATGAGCTAGGCAAGAGAAATAAAGTAACCCTCCTGTGGGTTCCGGGTCACACAGGAGTGGAAGGAAACGAAATAACGGATAACCTCGCAAAAAAAGGGGCTGGAATGCCTTTCGTAGGGCCTGAACCCTTTTGCGGGTTAAGTAGCAGTACAATACTGAAGAAACTAAAAATGAAATGGAGCAGAGGAAAATCCAGTTACTGGGAAATCTCCAGGGAATGAGGCAAAGTAAAATTCTTCTGGGAACTTATAATCAGAAGAGGTTTACAGAATGCATCAACCTGAGTAAGAACAATGTTCGCATATTAACAGGAATACTTTCAGGCCATTGTAGACTGAAAGGACACCTGAGTAAGCTTGGATTGGAAAAAGATCCTGAATGCAGATTTTGTGGGGAACAGGATGAAACATCCATCCACCTCCTCCCAAACTGCGTAGCACTGTGCAACCCGAGGGCATTGTACCTGGGTGCATGTGAAATCGAAGAGGGAGATTTACCTAGACTGGGGTCCTCTGATATCCTACACTTTTTAAAAGGAATAGGATTGGAAGGCCAGCTGTAAAGCAGCAAGAATAGGGGACACAATAGATCTTTTAGGTCGCAGTGTAACACCACCAATTCTTTAAAATCGTGCAGAAAGTAATAGCAAAACATATGCTCAGTGTTGAGCACGGCAATTACTGCATTTTTCTTTCGCATTATCGAAGATGTAAAAATGGTGGATGCGCATACATTAATTCTAGTATACGTTAATTTTAAAGACTTATCTTAGCGAATTGAATGAAATAATTAATTCAAACTTCTGATCTACCAATAGACATTACGATAATCTCCAAATAAGGAAGTCTAAAGGTAACTATTCTCCCTAATTGACTTATAGAAATAAAAGTTTCTCGACATGTTCCCGTTACGTTTTTTTTTTTGTATTCGAAGACTGATTACTAACCGACTGCAGTATATATCCGTTACCTTTGTGGCTAAAGGACGGCGCTGAATGAATAATTTTGAATTTATCCCCTTCGTAAAACTCAAAACTTTAAGTTCCATTTCTTATTTAACTCTGTGCCGAGAATGATAACTAAGTTCCCGGGGACTTGCCGTGGGAGGTTTCCGAATTTTAAGTCCGCGTTTTGATTAAATGGCTTTAATATTACTACGGATTTTGTTAATTTGTAACGAAGGAAAACGTAACACGACCCGGGCAAATATTTATTACCATTAATCTTTAGCGCCTCTCATCGCCCAAGTCGTTGCGATATTTGTAACGTTATCGCAGGTAACTTAATTCTCTATTCTTTTTATTCATTCACGGACGTAGATGTATTTACGCTGCCGGGCCACGCATTCGTATGGGATTAAGCGTAAACAGACTGAAACGTAATATATGCCCCGGTGTTATTGCAATCTACTAATTGGAACTAATTCTAGTTGAAACCGAACCCCAAAAACGGATGAAGTAATCAGGAAAATGGTCAATGTCAAATTACAAGCGGCTACTAGAACATTGAATCACACTCCCTCAAATATAAATATCCTATAAATACTGAAGGAAAAACTATTAATAGACATCGAACCGATGGTATACGTTTCGCTACGGCGAAGAAATATGATACCTGAGTTCGTTGTAAATTGCAATTTTTTTAAAAGCGAAACAGAGATCGAGGTACCTGCTTCCAACTAAAGATTTATATCCTACACACAAACTGATTAAAATCTTTGTACTATTTTGACTATCCCGTCGCATTAAAGTTAATCTTTTACAAAATAAAAAAATATTTCAAAAATATTTAATTAAAATTTATTTGCAGAAAAGAAAAAAAACTACACGATTGAATAAAATATAATTATAATTTAGCACGCAGTTTATTAATTCTTGAAAATGGTCTTCATTTAATAAAGCTGAACGCAAGGCTCTTCCACACGAGTGCTTTGAATCAGTAGATTAAATGATCTTTCATTTAAAGCCAAGTTACTATCAGATATTAATATAAGCGTTAACAATGTTCAACTAACTTGCAAAAATTCGGTGAAGAGTTTGGGACTGATAATAGACGAGGAATTAAAGTTCAATGAATATATTAATAAATGCACTCAAAAAGCCTACAACAGTCTCAGATTAATTTATGGCAGCAGAATGTTTTTAACTCAAAAAATAAAGAAAATGCTTTGTGAAACGTTAGTTTTGTCTCATTTTAATTATTGTGATGTAGTTTATTCTCCGTTCTTAAGCTCAATCACCATGCAAAAAATACAGAAAGTTCAAAACTCCTGCTTACGTTTAATCTATGGTATTCGTTGACGGGATATTTCATGCTGCTTGTCTGTTTTATAAAATTATACACTCGGAAAAGCCACCCTATCTTTATAATAAAATAATTTTTAGGACTGATGTTCATACGTTGAACATCAGATTTAAAGGAACTTTAACACCGCCGGCCAATGCACACCAATTCTTTAAAAAGAGTTACTCGTATCAAATCACAAATATCTACAATAATACTCCACGATTTGTTAAAGGTAGTGGTTCGTGTTACATGTTTAAGAAGCGATACTTTAATCACCTATTTGCTTTTCAGTCTGGTCTATGTTAGTTTGGTGGCTGCGCGCTCACTGTATAGCTCTTTATATTTCTAATTATGTATTTATTTAGATTTAAATTGTACATCGTCTCGTGTGCTTGAAATATGTTTTGTTTTTTTTTTTGGTTATGTAGGGTTAAATTGAAAAACAGATTCGTCTGAATTTCGCCCTGTTTCCTTGTTAAGTTATACTCCATATATGTAAGTACGTTGTTGTGTTTGAGGAAATAAAGACCATTTATTATTATTATTATTATTATTATTATTATTATTATTTAAGGGGCACGATTTACCTGCTTACAGTATATGAATCCTGGGGTCGTATTGACTATAAATTACGGCCCCATAAAGTAATTTTGATATTAAATTGTTTGTAATATACAATAAAATCGTTTTAGTTAATCAGCTGTCATTACCCTAACAGCCAGAAATATAACATAGATATTTTTAAAAATATATTTTATAAATATTTTTCGTGAGAGGTTTTTGAATATATTTTTCATATTTTTTGTCTAAATATAGATAAAATATTCAATTAAAATATTTATTCCCATATTTTAAAATGAATGTAAGCGCTATATTTTTTCCAAAATATTTGTAAAATATTTATATGAAAATTGAGATTTTTTATGCAATCTATTTAATTTGTCAAAATGGACTAAATTGTTCTTGGTTATTTAGAATGTATAACGTTCGATGACGAAAATGTTGAAACATACATAGAGTTGTCTAAAAGCAAGAACTTGTTTTTTCACACTCACCATACAAGTTAATAATCAATTAATTCTGGCCATCTTTTAAGCCATACTGAAGGTTTATCAAATTAATCACTATTTTTTAAATTGAAGTGTTCTAAATAAAAACAAACGCATTATTATCATTTTATTTGAATAAGCCAATAAAAATGAAAAATACTCAATTTTAAGTCTAGCCTTGGCTGGGCCAGGTACAACCCTATGGCTTTTTTCATATCTTCGATAGTGCGCTCTCATGGCGTTTCCTTGTGGCCCTCTAAAACAATGCCAATGTATTAAGATCATACCATGAGTAAAAATCGTACAACATTATCAACACCTACTAATACATTTGAAGCATTTACAATAATTGGAGTGGTAGCTACATTCTAATACTTACGATACTTATTTTTACTTTATTTCATAATATTTGAAAACATTCTACGTACAAACAATAAAACAACACAACGTATTCTAACCTCTATTTGAGGTTATGACGCTTATCTACCGATATGAATCTCTTAAGCAAATCAACTAGCAATTTATCTGGTAGATGCAGTACATATATGATGCATAAAATTCCTACAATTATATTATTAAACGATTTCTGTACATAGCGATATTGAGCATTACAATTATCTTATAAATGCCATGACATGTTCAAAGTTTTGCTTACCTCGTAGTCACCACAAAAACTAAAACACACCCCGCAACAATTAATTACACAGTTAACCCTAATCTGCCCTAATCGTATACTATTATAAACTATAACATGTAACGTACAAACGAATGAAAACGTTGATGATACGCACGTGCGCGTATGCATTCTATGTACCTAATCCGTAGACGCATAAACAATACTAAATCATATAACACCGGCACCGTAATGAATAGAGGTGTTGTGTTGACGTTCGCAACTTGCAAATGTTACAAATAATATAATACAAAACGCAGATATATTAATAGAAAAGTTACAGCGCTCAACTTAGATACTAATTAAATCATATTAGATATATATTATCTAATTTAGTCTTTAAACTATCATTTTAACTAGGTACATACCTACTCAATATGTATGCATATTTTACCCATTTTATATTATTCGTCCTACGCACCAAATGTACAAAAGCAAAAATTCAATCTTTCTTTTATATGAAATAAATATTTAGAGAAATACAGAGCAAAATATTCTTGCAGAGTTATGAAAAATATATTGAGAAAACATTTCAAAAAATATTATTAATGCTAATAACATATATATTTTTTTAATGTTTCCTAATATATTTTATTTATAAAACTGAAGTTGACAGTTCGTTATCCTGAAGAAAGCGTCAGTATGAACAGCGAAACGTCGAGCGAAAGTTCTGACACACGGCGAAACCCGCAAGAAGCTGTTACTTATAGTTACACCGGCCGTGAAAGCCTACGCAGTATTATTCAAGAAGGATTTAACATTTTTTAAATATTTATAAAATATGAAATAAATATAGTTGGTCACTGGGGTAGTAATTCTGAAATCAACATATTTTAAGGTAACATCAATGGAGAACCGAACCTTAATCGGTTATGGTAGGGGTTCTGAGATCTATTGCGATCCAAGTACCTGGGGTTCTTATGGACTCCAGGCTCACCTGGGGACCACATGTAGATTATGCCGTCAACCGTGCAAAGAGGATGCTCAGCTCACTGTACCCAATTATCGGTCGGACGAGCAGAGTTGATCCTGCTTGCAAGATCAGGATCTACGAGTCCATTATCCGACCTTCTTCGACATATGCCGTACCTTGCTGGGCAACGACTGCGCCATGTCGTATCAAAAAACTTGTCCTGGTTCAGAACAAGGCGCTCCGGATGGCCCTAAGAGCACCTTGGGTATGTCAGGAACGACACCACCATCCAAAGGGATACCGAGATGGAACCCATATGGGAATACATCTTGAAAATCCCTGCGAAAACATTCGAGAACGCTAGGGGTCATCCTAATCCTCTCGTTAGACAATCACAGGATTATGAGGATCACAGGAGACCTAGGATGATCATGCAGTGAATCCGACACAGGCGACGGAAACACAAGCCTAATGCGACAAGAAAAAATCTATCCCGGGGTGGAAGGTGAATACCAAGACACCTAGATAGACATCATTCCGACGGAGGAGGTAAAGGAGAGTTCCTGGTACTCCAAAAACAAAGCGATCTGGGATCTGGGAGACGCTCTCTAATTTTACCCCCTTAATTAGGCCTATCATCCTTGAGAGCTGCTTTGTGTAGCTGCTATAGCCGTAGGGTTCTTCACGCTGTCATATTAGCATAGCACATGAATTAGTGCTTCATCCTCCTCTTGGCAGAATCTGCAAGTAGCATCATCTACCAGGCCCATGTTATACATATGCAGATCACCAGTCAGCAGACTTACTATCATTTAGACAGTACTCAGTGTATCTTTAGTAAATTCAGGCCCCCGATCCTTCAGACACTCTTTCGCCCGTCTTTACCCTGGTGCTTTTGCCACCACTCTCTGGACTGATTATGCATCCATTCATTAAGGGATTTTTTTTAATTTGCGATTTGGGAATGATAAAAGGAAGGCCAGTTCCGACGAATGTCCTTGACGAACCTCGCCTGGCCTCATTTTTCCTCACGCCTGATTGGCTAGGAGTCCAAGCCAATGCTAATCTCATTTAGAGTCCACGTTTGCGGACTGAGTGTCAGAGAAGATTCCCTTTTTGGTACATCGCTCAGCGTTTTGACAGCATCTTTGGCCATCATATTACACTGCTCTGTGCGTTATCATGGGTCTAATTATCCTTGTGTATAACCACAGTCATTTTGAAGCTAAGGCCTCAATTCCTTCCACACAGCCTACTGCATCTACCTGGGGCAATAGTGGCTTTATTGGTTGTATTCTGGATATGTGGGTTCTTTGATTAAATCATACTCCAAGGCATTTCGCTTCTTTAACATATGAAATCCTTTCACCTCCTATATCACTAGTGATTGTAGGTCTTCCAGCGTGCTTTTCCTTGTGAACGTGGCCAACTTGTTTTTTCTGGATAGCATGCAAAATTGTTTCATTTTTAAACTGTTTCTTTTAAATTGAAGTTAATGTAAGTAACATGATGCTTCTGCGCAATTAAAATGCGAAATGCTGTAAATCATGCAAATCATGCGAACGAAGGCAAAATAAATTCCAAACCTCCCTATAAATATATATTGTACCGAGTCTTAATAGGAGACGAATAGACTCTTCCGTGACTTACTATGGGAAACTCGGAATGCATACATTTCTCCTTTTGTGAAAAGGTTAAAATATCACTCTTTTTTTCCCCATCGTCTCTTCTCGTTCCCTCGTTGATATTTTTCAATGCGAACACACACAACAATGTGATAACATCGCGGTGGAAGTAAGCAAAGAAGTATAATACTTCCTCGAGGAAGGTAGTAGAGTCGAGTTTCCGCAGTTTTGAGGGCGATGTTGTACTTGCTGTCGACACCATCATCGCAAAGAAAACATTTCCTTTCTGTATATTTCAATGGGACGTCAAGTTGTCAAATCTCGGTGCCCGCGGTATCACGCACATTTATACGCTCCACGAGGGAGGGCAGGAGGGGGGCAGGGGGAGGAGGGGTGAATCCAATCTTTCCGCCACGCTAGCGCCTGCCTCCGCCCCCCCACGAAGCCGAACAAGAACAACTCCGTCAAGTTCACAGCGATTTCAGTACTGTTCTTTATATTACTTCTTATTGATATACACCGTTCGAGTAGTAGGTATTTGGTATTTTCAGCTTTTTTTTTTTTTCTTTGCTTTCGGCTTTTCGCTTTTATTTCGCCCCGTCTCCGGGCATAAACAACGAGCAAAAATAGCTTATTGTAAGTTTCCAATCATTTTCGTCAGCACATGTTTCAATTCTAAAAATTACCACATAAAATATATTCCTCTTTTTTCTTTTCCTTTTTATAAACGCCGGTACGTTTTTCGACGATGAATTGAAAATTTATCGGCAAAAAATAATAAATAGAGTAAACAGGTTAGCTAGATTATTAAAATTGGAAATAATACACGCAAAAAGATCTTGATTTTCACCTATTTCAATGTAATTATTCCACCACTAAAGGGATGTTATGTCTGAGTTATTCCACGAATAAATCCAGATCCTAAGCAAAATTGTGCACTACCTCGTCGGGGAATCTTCATTTTATAAGCGTTGAGTGACTAAATCAATCAATTAACCATCACTTTTTTTTTTTCCACACTTAATAAAAAAATATCATATAGAAACTTTATACCTTCCCCAGTGACCAATTATATTTATTTCATATTTTATAAATATTTAAAAAATATTAAATCTTTCTTGAACATTAGTTATATTAATATAATATGCATAAAATATATTATAGAAAATATATTAGGAAAACATTTAAAAAATTTATATGTTATGTAGCATTAATAATATTTTATTGCAAATGTTTTCTCAATATATTTTTCATAACTCTGCAAGAATATTTTGCTTTGTATTTCTGTAAATATTTATTTCATATAAAAAAAAAATTGAATTTTTGCTTTTGTACATTTGGTGCATAGGACGAATAATATTAAAATGGGTAAAATATGCATACATATTAATAGGTATGTACCTATTTAAAATGATAGTTAAAGATTAAATTAGATAATATATATCTATATTGATTTAATTAGTATCTAAGTTGAGTGCTGTAACTTTTCTATTAATATATCTTGCTTTTGTTATATTATTTGTAATATTTCTAAGTTGCGAACGTCAACACAACACCTCTATTCATTACGGTGCCGGTTGTTATATGATTTAGTATTTTTATGCGTCTATGAATTAGGTACATAGAATGCATACGCGCACGTGCGTATCATCAACGTTTCATTCGTTTGTCCGTTACATGTTATAGTTTATAATAGTATGCGATTAGGGCAGATTAGGGTTAACTATGTAATTAATTTGCGGGGTGTGTTTTAGTTTTTGTTGGTGACTACGAGTAAGCAAAACTTTGAAACATGTCATGGCATTTATAAGATAATTGTAATGCTCAATATCGCTATGTTACAGAAATCGTTTAATAATATAATTGTAGAATTTTATGCATCATATATGTACTCATCTAACGATAAATTGCTAGTTGATTTTGCTTAAGAGATTCATCTCGGTAGATAAGCGTCATAACCTCAAATAGAGGTTAGAATACGTTGTTGTTTTATTGTTTGTACGTAGAATGTTTTCAAATATTATGAAATAAAGTAAAAATAAGTATCGTAAGTATTAGAATGTAGCTACCACTCCAATTATTATAAATGCTCTAAATGTAGTAGTAGGTGTTGATAATGTTGTACGATGTTTTATTCATGGTATGATCTAATACAATTGGCATTGTTTTAGAGGCCACAAGGAAACGCCATGAGAGCGCCACTACCGAAGATATGAAAAAAGCCATGGGGTTGTACCTGGCACCAGCCAAGGCTAGACTTAAAAATGAGTATTTTTCATTTTTATTGGCTTATTCAATTAAAATGATAATAAATACGTTTGTTTTTTATTTAGAACACTTCAATTAAAAAATAGTGATTAATTTGATAAACCTTCAGTATGCCTTAAAAGATGTCAGAATTATTGATTATTAACTTGTATGGTGAGTGTGAAAAAACAAGTTCTTGCCTTTTAGACAACCCTATGTATGTTTCAACTTTTCGTTATCGACGTTATACATTCTAAATAACCAAGAACAATTTTAATTCATTTTGACAAATTAAATAGATTGCATAAAAAAATCTCAATATTCATATAAGTAATATTTTACAAATATTTTAGAAAAAAATATAGCGCTTACATTAATTTTAAAATATGGAATAAATATTTTAATTGAATATTTTATCTATATTTAGAAAAAAATATGAAAAATAATTCAAAAAACCTCTCACGAAAAATATTTATAAAAATATTATTTTAATATATTATGTAATATTTTGTCGACTTGGGTTACACCTCACAATCTACACCGATTTACGTGTTGAATTAACAAAATTATCTTTGTTGAATTTTTTTGTGGTTATTATGACCAAAATTTGAGATATACCAATTTCTCAACAATTTAGCTTGAATTTGTTTAGATAAATTAAAGTTTCAGCGTGTTCTAATTAATACATACTAAAACATACTACGGCGTAAGAAAAGCTAAAAAGGGTCTTTTGGTAACCTTCAGCAAAGACACAACGGTATTCCATCCTGAAGAATCGAAAGATTAACTGAGTTAATTTTTCTGACAGCCGCTTGTGTTAAGGTGATGACAGCATTTAGATGTTCGCAATACAAAACCCAACACCTTATTTGTTTTTGAAACCATCATAGGTATGTGTGATGAAAAAGATAATTTTGGGATAAAAGTAACTTCATCAGGCATGTCAAGAATTTCACTTTGAAAGCAGTAATCGTACACATTGGACATTCTCTTATGTGTAAAGGTCATAGTTTTACATGTAGAAACATTTAAATACGATCTATTTTCATGACTCCACTCATATACCCTGTTCAAATTATTATGCAATGCAATAGCATCGCTCAGTGATTCTATAGACGAAAAAAGGTTTGCATCATCGACAAAGAGGCACTTGCAATCCAGCTAGATCAACAATGAACACTAAGAATAAAATTGGCCTCAAATTGGCACCTTGAGGGACGCCAGATGGAATAGATTGTCTGTAGATTGTATCGTCTATGTTATAAGTAGGATTTATCACAGATCTCCACCTGCCTTGAAAATGGGACCGACTCCAGACACTTCCCAAATAGTTGGTGGATAAGTGCTAATACGAAGAGATAAAGTAATTTTGTTTTTTTTTAATTATTATTATTATATAGATAACATTTTATTTGTTACTACTATATTAAACTAGTATTAACATCAACAAATTGCCGTCAGCATTCTTTCAACCGACCCTGTATAAGGTCCTATATCTAAAAAAACAAAGCGATTTATTAGATAACATATTTTATGGCGGTAATAACAACCTCAGCAAGCATCCTATTTTATACGTTGAGAAGAAAGGCACAAAACAAAGCAGGGAAAAACGGTAGCATCTTTTAATTAATTTAGAAGCAATAGGAGATACTAGACCAAAACTATTGATTTCAACCACGTCCGGAAAGCAGAGAAAAAAAAACATATTAATCATCTCCTGTTTGGGGATAAATTCATATCCCTGTGTTGGTTTTTTTTTATATAAAAATAACAGGGAATAAGGGAGAACCACACATATAGAAAGCGAAATAAATATTTAAACACAGTAGTCAGGATATTAGAATGAATTAAGTGTAAATCGCAAATATGCACCCAAGAGGATTCTGACGAAATTCTAAATCAGGGAAAGTAGTTTTAAATTTTCAGTAATTATGCAGAAGACTTCGGAGACGTCTACAAACTAACCTGCCAATATATCAGTTGAATAGTACTACCTAAATAATCAAAATTGTCAGCTGACATTATGGATCTGCATTTAAATATTTTAGTTGTTTCAGAGTTGTTGGGTTGTTACTTCTGTTTCGAAATTCACCTTACTTCTTTCAGTTGAAAAATTTAATACACTAACTCCTGCATTTTGGGGAAAATCGACGTAAAACTAAGAATAAGATGAAGATAATTAGAGATTTAGGATTGAACATGACATATTACGTACCAAATTTGCTAAGAATATGTCTAATCCTGGTAAAACGGAATTCACTACCGAAAACTGTAGTAGTTATGATTTACTGCTTGAAACTTGCTAAAATTTCATCTTGATGTTGCAATTTTTTTGGAACGTGGTTTATGAAGTAGAAATAAAAATACGACATCACCAAATGAATTATTTTTATCATTATGAGAAACCATTAGATGGTGTTTCTCAGCAAGGATAAATTTTCGGATTATTCTTTGCTCATCCCCATGATGATTACAATATCAAAATTTGGTAAATGTACTCAATGGTCAGGTGAATTCCAAGCTGACGTAATGAATTTGAAAAAAAACACATGATGTTATAACTTTTTCAAGATCACTGCTGTTGTTAAAAATAGCTTTTTTAAAAGATTAATTGACATTATGTCACATTAAAAACGTGTGTAACACCCGCAAAAGTATACATAGTTCACCTTACCAAGACCTTCATCTATGCTCAACCCATTGACCCGGTGCCCGTAGGCACTGAAGAGTCTTGACATAGTGCTCTTAAAGTTGTCGTAAAAATTAGTTATCCTTTAATAATACATATTGTAGTTTCAGATCGACCAATTTAGCAAAATATCTTCACGTTAATGATGAGATTTTCATCTTAAATTCTCCTACAATTATTCTTCCTTAAAAACACATGTTTTGTGTTTTTTCTTAAAAAAAAAAAAAATATTAATTCCATTGTTATTTGGGTGTTTCAGGCTTTTCGTACGCACTGTATATTTAAGTCTGTTAAGAACTATTATCTTCTCCACGAAAATTATATCTCTTCGAACGAAAAAAAAGCTTTCTTCTAGTACATAAATCGCTTAGATATAAAATTTAAGCAATGATTTATGTGAAGATGTGCACTTCAATTGAAGATCCGTATTAAATTCATACAACATGTGCGCCTCTTGGACTCTAACGGCGGGAGACAAAAAAAAAGAAGCAACGGATGGGGAAATTATCCAGAATTTGCCCGGAAAAAGTTTGCGGATAGAACGGGCCTGAAAACTATGCCAATTATAACGATAATTTTAACAATTTAATATCGAACTCGATCATGTAACTTCCTGAAGTATAGCGCAACATGTGGTATTCTGTTTTTTCTTCTTTTTTTTATTCCGTATCTTCTCCGGAAACATCCTGCGTTTGGCCGGACATGCTCAGGATATAAATTTAAACAAAGCACGTATAGAGTAGAAAACAAGTTTAATTACACCTTAATTGCCGCGAGGCAGTTAGGGGAATGAGACATTTGTTTTTTTACAATATACTTTTCATTCTTCCGAGTCTTAATATTTGTTTCTCTTACCTGGTTAGGCTGTTGTATTCATTTAACCTTTGTGCTAGTACAAACGTAAAAACTCAGCCATCTAAATCCCTTTGGGTAATATCAATGATATTAATGAAACTTCTTTAAAAAAGTGACCTAGATATGACTATAATACACTCATTTTAAATTTTTAATTACATATTTTGATTTATTGGCAATTTATATCGTATAGGGTAAAAGATTATATTATAACTTAAATGTCAGAGAATAATGTGCAGTTTTTGCTAATAATTAAAGATCTTCTAAGTGTTCTTCGGTAAAATTTTTAATCGAAATGAAATAATATCTTCAAAGACCATTACTTAGGAGATTGCCCGTTGGAAGTTCAAATCCTTATATTTGAGTTGTTGCATGACCACGCGTAACACTCTAGTAGCCGTTGAAGAAATCTCTCTTTTAATGCGATGACTCCTATCAAATTTATACTAATAAAATAGACACGTTAAATTTAACACTTTTGACTAATTTAATATCAGGAGGCCACACTCTTTTCTTTTATTTTGTCGAGAACTATAAAGTTAAATTTGACGACAAAGATAGTCAAGTATTGTCTATTGCTAAGGGGTTATTTTCCAACTACACGTGAATTAGAAAATATTCTAGTCACATTTTATTTGATCTAGAACAGACAATTTACTAAGCTGTTAACTAAAGAATGCGATCTATGGGGTTTTAACACCATTTTCTAAACACAACCTTTTAATAGCAACTCCTATTCTTAGTCATATAATATTCCTCTTTAAACGTTTTCTCAATTATAAATATGCAAAACCACTCATCACAATTTTGGTTTCAACTAAACTTTACCAATTTTAAAAGAGTTTTTTGAGAACCATTATAAAATTAAGTAATGTTATCCTATTTGATTCAAGGTCTAGACTAATGGCGTTAAATAATTTCCAATACATCCTTTAAATGTTGAAATTTTTATCCCACTGAATAACGTTAATAACACAGGTACAACTTTGCAAGTCAGTCAAATTTGGTGGTTTGTTTGGATTATGTTAATACGGAGAATCAAACACCGAAAACAGATACACGTGCAATGCACCTGGTGCGTAATAATGCAGTACTGTATTAGAATAGTTAGGGTTTCTATTATTTCTATCGAGGAAAATTCTGATTTGGAACGCTTCGGTCTTAGAAAAATATATCAATCCTCATATTGAACAACATTCACAACGAAATCTCTAGTAATTCTGTTCTATTAAATACGCTATCAACTGCTGGCAAAGTTGAAAAAAAATCAACACTAAAAATTGACTACGCAAAATTAAACGCCAACACCTAATATTTTCAACAGTGTACCAGCATTAGTATTTACGATCGTAGTTCCAGCATATTTTGTGCGAAATATTCACTGTTCCGGAATGAAATAGGAGATAGCCATCTTTGCACAATTTCTTTACTACACATAAGGTATCTGCTCATCTGCTTTGCCTCATAACCTAAAGATAGTAAATCTAATATTTAGAAGAAATGATCCAAAAACATCTTTAATATGTAATGTTGCTATCAATAGATAATTTAGTTAATATAGATTTAAGAATCTATTTAATATATTTGTTCTTTAATTTAGCATAACCTTTAAATTTATATTACTTTGTTTAGAAAAATATGCTATTTATTTTTTTGATTTGTACCAAATTAAGAATTACTTTTTGTTTAAGGGGGCTTAGGATAGATTTGATTTGCTTTATTATGTTTTTTATGTAGAGTTTGTATTTTTCTCAATTCTTTGTGAATATTTTTTTCTTTTTTCTTCTTTGACTTACTGATTATTATTATAGATTATAAAACATTACTTACTTACTTAATTATATGAGAAAACTTTATACGAAAATAAAAATGCATATTGTATTATTACTTCCATGTTAAATATTAGTTTTTAAAATTTATCAATACTGCGCCAGCTTCAAAAAATCTACTAACCGAATTATTTGTTTGATTTGAAACAGGAATATTTTTAAATTCATAAAATCAAAAAATTGCAAATGCATAAAAAAAATGTGAAAACAACGTTTTTCCCTTGTTATAACAGTTTTAAAACCACCGCTTTCAAACACCCTATAAAGTTCCTTGCTATAAGAACAATCAGGCAATAACTGAAAAGATTCCAATTATCTCTGAAATTCTTTAAACCTGGGCGAAATATTCACTATGTCATATTTTTTGACTGAACTTATGCACGTGGAACATGAATAAAACTAAAATACTCCGGTAAAAAACACTGAGCTGAATAACATGCTGCCATTTCAGTTAAAAGGCAAAAGTTTTAATCAATATACATGGCGTGTCAACGCAAATAAACCAAACGTCCAGAAATTTTTATTTAAAATACGTTATAATTCATAATACTTAAAGACACAAATAGTTTTAAATACGTCAAATAATAAACAATATAATAGTAATGTATATTGGGTCTTGATATGGTATATAGAAGCTACCCCAGTGTACCAACTATATTTATTTCAATATTTTATAAATATTTAAAAATAATTAAACTTTCTTGAATATTGTTATATTATATAATATGCATAAAAGATATATAAAATCGTTAGAAAACATTTAAAAATAAATTATGTATGTAGCATAATAATATTTATGCAAATGTTCTCATATATTTTCATAACTCTCAAAATATTTTGCTTTGAATTTCTTAAATATTTATTTCATATAAAAAAAAGAAATTTTCTTTTACATTTCTATGAGACGAATAATATAAAAGGTTAAAATAGCATACATATTAATAGGTAGTACCTATTTAAAATGATAGTAAAATTAAATAGGTAATATACATCTAATGATGATTTAATTATATCTAATTAGCGCTAACTTCATTAATAATCTGCGTTGTTACTAATTATTTGTAATATGTAAGTCCCGAACGTCAACACAACCACCTCTTTCACTACGGTGCCGGTATATGATTATATTTTTATGCGTCTATGATATACATATAATGCCATACGCGCACGTCGTAATCATCAACATATCATCGTTTCCCTACATGATAGTTTATAAATAGATACGACTAGCAGATTAGGTAACGGTCAAAATTGTGCGGTGTTTATTTGTGGTTGGACTACGGGTAAGCAAAACTGAACTCATGGCATTTATAAAATAATTTAATGCTCAATATCCGCATTACAAAATCGTTTAAAAATAAGTAGGAATTTAGCATCATATATACTCATCTACCAGATAAAATGCTATTGATGCTAAGAATTATCTCGCGTAGATAAACGTCATTAACCTCAAATAGAGTAAATACGTGTGTTGTTTATTACGTAGAATGTTTCAAATATATGAAATAAAATAAAAATAAGTATCTAAGTATTTAGAATGTAGCTACCACTCCAATTATTGAAATCCTCCAATTATTAGTATGTTATAATGGTACAATGGTTATATGTATATCAATAACAATTAGCATTGTTTTAAGCCACTAATGAACGCCATGAGACGCACACTACCGAAGATATGAAAAAAAGCCATGGGTTACCTGCCACCACCAAGCTAGACTTAAAAATGAATATTTTCATTTTATTGCTTATTCAAATAAAATGATAATAAAACGTTTGTTTTTTATTAGGCATTCAATTAAAAAATATGTATTATTTAAAACCTCCGTATGCTAAAAGATGCCAGAATATTATAATATTTATTTAAAAAACAGTTCTTGCCTTTTAGACAACTCTATGTTATTTTCATTTTCTTATCACGTTTACACTAATAACCAAGAACAATTTAGTTCATTTTGACAAATTAAATAGATTGCATAAAAAAAAATCTGAATTTTCATATAAATATTTTCAAAATATTTTAGAAAAAATATAGGGCTTACATTAATTTTAAATTGGAATAATATTTAATTGAATATTTTATTATTTCTAGAACAAAATACGCAAAATATATTCAAAAACCTCTCAGGAAAAATATTCATAAAATATATTTTTAAAAATATCTATGTAATATTTCTGGCTGTTAGGGTATAAAGACGTTATACAATATTATATATAGAAAAGAAAACATGTTAACTTCCTAGTAATATTAAAGGAACCCTTTTTCATTGTTAATTACAACAAGTTGAAACTTTAACTTAACAGATTCAAGCTAAATTCTTTTTTTTTATAGAACCTCAAATATTGCTTTGGCTCAACTTAAAATTTCATCATAATAACCAAAAAAAAATCAATAAGGAGCACTTTGTTAACTTAACATTTTTAAGAGTATCCTTTCACTTATATTCTTATGTATGTACAGAGATTTGTCAGTAGCGAATCTATATAACAGGAAGTCGAGAATACTAACGCGCAGACTACATTGTAACCGCGATTATATTCGTATTTAGCGCCCACTGTTTACTGTAGTCACCATAGCAAAGCGTATACACGTAATAGGTCTAAATACCGCGACCAGTGTTCTCAAGTTTACCCATCTTGACCTTGTTTACAATTGCATGGAACGAGTGCATGCCGTCTTCGCCATGGGCTATATGCAAATCTGATTGAGTCTGTCGCATATACTCGCAAAAGCAGTGTAAAGCCCCCGGCTTTTATGACGGAAACGTTACTACGAAAATGAGCGCTAGAATTTTGATGTTTTTAATCACACGTCTACGAGAGATACGCCGGACAATTAAAAAAGATGAACCTCGCGCATGCAGCGTACAAAGTAACTACTGTTTTAAAGGTATTCGGAAACAATGAAGAATATAACAAGGTATCTTTACGGGATTACACCTTTTAAATAAGGAAACTTGGCGCTCTTCCACTTCAACAATTCACGACTGAGCGCCCCACAAATCCCCCTTCCCTTCACCTTACCAGCGTATTCTCTCACTCGGAGCAGGCAGCACTTCGTTAAGTTAAGTCTGAAAGTCGGAATTGCATTTTTCTATGAATTCGAGGTAAGGAGGTACATTGGAAACCCAATATTTAGACAGCAAATCAAACAAGATTCGAGCCGCTTTTGCCCTATTCAACAAACGGTGGGGATCGAACGAAAAGTCTAATTAAGAGACTTAGAAATGTACAGCGAGTGAAGCTCTCCAAGACGCCGTGGATATAAATAAAATCTTCAAACTCCTTAATCGCGATTGTTTTCGCATTTAATCAATTAAAATAACTTCAAAACAACTGGAAGACGCGGCAATTTTGTTTCTTATTTACGAGATTATACGGAGTGCCGCAAAAGTAACTGGGTCACAAATAAAAATTATTTTAATACTAAAGTGTTTATTTTAATATCTGTTCGTGCCAATTCATACATTACTACTTATAAAAGAACTTTAATAGCTTTCAAATCTTTAATCGTCTCACCTCTTAGGTCCATTTGTATTTTAATTTCATATTATTTAAATTCTACATTTTAATTAACCCAGGTAGCACACAATATTTATAAAATATCTATTTATATTTTACAAAAATTATATGTATGAGAAATATTTCCAACATAAACAACACATTTATATAATATTTGTTTATAACTGTGCATATATATTTAAAAATCATATTTATTATACATGGAAACAATATTTATATCACACATTCCAAACCAAAAGTTAACATTCAACATATAAGCAATATTTATAAATATTGCGAGTTTAAAATTGATTGCAAAATATTTTTTGAATATTTATTTTTATAATCGTTTTCCAATATCTTATTTTGGTTTTACGAAAAATATTATTTAATATTATTTTATATGGGAAATATAATCATGTATAGCACACAATATTTATACAACATGAATTTAATTTTAACAACTATTATAATCTACATACATGATAAATATTTATCAGTTTTACTTAACCACAAAAGTAGTGTTTTGTTACACTTTGGATATTCTGTAAAAAACAAAGCACAATTGGTTTGTCATAATTTCGGTTATCTATTAAAAATTTTAATTCATGGCTTCTAACAGCATTTTAATCGAATATCTTAAACATTATATATAATTCGTGTTCGTAATATTGAAAGAATTAATAATATATTTTTAAGTAGAATAACGCATGTACAAAATATACTCTATTTTTAACAAAAATTAATATCTTTCTCTCTTATTATTTTAATTTTTATTTGAAGTATTAAATTACTGGCTTAGGTTTTACAAATTTTCATCTGCGGTGTCCAATCCTACTTGCTGTTTTGAGTCACGTGAGTTAGTGCATATATCGTATCGTAAACAAGCGCAAGCACGTGTGCATCACGTGAGTGTGAGTGGAGTCATAGCAGTGGGTGTAGTTTGTGGTCCATGATTGGTGGTTATAAGAACAGAAGTCGTGGAATAAACATTGCACTGGTTATAATTGACAACTGGTAAGTATCGTAATTATAAATTTAAATAGGTTAGAACTGTTACAACGCAGGTGTTACTGCATGTTTACAAAAATATGTTACAGGATAGAGGTATGTCGTCCAACTCGAAATTGTCATAAGTATCATTTGGTCAACACACACACTTAAAAAATATGAAATTGCAGCCTACAGAATGGAGATATGCATAACAAATATCAAATATCGTGAACATATTGGGATATTGCAAATATATGCAAAAACAGCAATTGATGGTAAAGAGGAATGGTTACAGATGCAGTATATTAACAAGATTTTTTGTAGTAAAAATGACAGAAGGATGAAACAACGAGAAGAGCGAATGCTGTTATGACAGCGTTGATACAGGTAGGGCAAGGCTTTTTAAAAGTAGACAATAATTGCAATAATTATAACATGTTTTGTATTGTTTTATTTAAATTTTTTCCTTAATACAATAGTGCATAAAAACTTCCATCAAGGTTAAAATACTGCCAAAAATATATATTACGTGAATATTCGATTTAGCTATCAGCGGTCTAAGTTCTACGAGCACCCCAGTTTTAGTGGTAAGTTGTACAGTATATGAGTAGTAAGATGTTTTTATAAAAGTTGATATGTTGCAGATGTTTTTAGGCGTTGGTGGTGGAATATTTGCTGATAAACAATGTCCAATTGTTGTATAAAATTTAATCCATTGCCACAAGAATGAGATCGACATATAAGGGTACCAGATGAATCATTAAAAAGACAGTATCAGTATACCTAGCGCAATCAAAATCTTGTATATCTAAGTAATGTGCATTTGAATTATTTAATCTGTGAAATAAAAAAATAGCACACTTTTTTATCTGTAGAAGTATGCCGTCCAGCATTAACCTTTTTTTTGTATATGTATGTTTTAATATGTAGAGTATGTTAAGAATTACTGGTTATCTTGTGTTGCTTAAATATTGTTAATCCATATTTTTATTTTGCAGTAGAACCTCTCATTACCGGAATTATATTGACAAAAAAGTTCATATGTAATATTTTATGTCTTCTCGATTATCAGGATTTTTCATTATCCAGACCTGTTAACCTTCAATTAGTCCGGATACTGGAAGTTCTAACTGTACATAGGAATGGTGTTGTGACATAATTCATATGTAATTTTTCTAAGTTTTTAACAGCAATAATTAGAAAGTGTTTATTGGCGTCAACATCCTAACTGAAATCACACTCGATTCCAAATTGTTTCCTATTCGATTTGAATCAGATTTGAGTTCTGATATTTAATCAATGCTTTATAATTATTGTTGCAAATGGAAAATCATATAGCAGATTCTTTCACGAGACCATCCACATGTATATGGATTAGCAATATTAAAGCAACATAAGAAAACCAGTATTTCTCAATATGCTCTATATATTAATTACAAATATTTTCGAAATAAAAAAATCTGTCATTTCTATATGGAATATATATTTGAAAAAAATATACCTATATAGAAATAAATATATACTACATATGTATTGGATAATATGCGAGAAATATTAGTTAGCAATATTTATGAAATAAAAAAAAATCTGTCACTTCCTATATAAAATATATATTGGCAAACAAATATTTTACTAATATTTGGTGCTACCTGGGAAGCCATTATACATTTCAGTAATCCTGTGTTTCATTCAACCACTATTCATAATTCGTTTAACAGTGCTTGTCTATTAGTAAGGGCTTTTACTTTTTCGTTAAATCCTGATTTACAAGATTTATTGTACACATCAGTTCTTTTGTTTTTAATCCTAAGTTAATTGCTTTTTCACATTTATGTTAGTGTTCATTCCGCATTCATTGTGTGTAAATTCATACTAAATGATTATTAGGCCTAGGTATAATCTTTGTTGTTAAGGCGAATCTGGACGGTCTTTTAATAAGATTCTCTTCCAGGAGATGGCGCGGATCTTTTTCCGCCGGTTTTAGACGTACCAATCAAAATATTTTAAATTTGGTAAAGAGATTGTTTTGAAAACAGTATTTAAAATTGCGCCAACGTTTTATTTTTTTAAATTTTCTTTTTTCTAATTTTTTGTTTGGTTCTATTTGAAAGGAAAAATAAAAAAGTGGTCAAGGCGACGGTTCACGGTCCTTACTAATCTAAAAACATTTTTTTTCATTTCTTTCCGATAGCAAATAGCGTCCGAAAGGGAAAATGCTTTTCTCTTTGATCTCGTCCGCCGGGACAACCATAACTAGGGCGTAGCACACTCGTCGAATTGAGTGCGCTACAGAAATTATACTGGTTCGAGTAATCAGATCTTTTCAAAACATAGTTAGCTTGTCATATGAACTTGAATGTATGGGTAACACTATTTCATATGTCTTTTAGAAAAATTCAAAATTAAAATGCAAATTAATAAGATACTATCAGTAATTTTATTTGATTTACTAGGCTACAAAGAATACTATTAATTGAGAAATACGTAATTATAGCACTGATAATATAATCCGTACTATGAATCAGTAAAATCATTGACTTATTTCGTAAATTGAGTAAGTGCTGTTTTCCGAAAACTGAATTATCTCGAGGTATGCACAAATGTGAAGAGCATTTGTAGAACACGTGATTGCAGGAATAGCGATACCTCAAGCGTAAGTCAGATCGAAAAGAAAGATACCTCTTGTCTTTTTGAATGGTATGAATTGTTTGCCTTCAATATTACATGTGCCCAAAAGCAATTGCTAAAATTGTCTAGAGTATTCGCTACGTTTCATTGAGTGTTTTCTATACCTGTATCTATGATTTTACCATACAACTTCCTATAGGTAACTTTTGATAAAATGAGTCAGGGTGCCACACACTGTCACAAACATACAAACCTCACTCAACAACACACACACAGACATCGCCACACTGTTAGTCAAGTACCTCTAAGTTTTTTCTCTGGAACTGGCTTAGCACTGCAGTTATTGTATGAAGAATATTTACTTTCTTAGTAACAAACCGCATTATCTAAAAATGGATAAAAGATACTCGTCAAAAGGCGAAAGCATCTTCGTATCAGCGCGAAAAGAAAATAGGCTTCTTCTAAGATTTAATATTCTATTGTACAAAATATAAGTTCCATATCTACTTACCTAGACATTTTATTACATTGTCATTGCGTATTTCAGTGCGCTAAAATCCAAAAGTAATTCTAGGGCGGTCAATATGAATGACTATGATACAAGGTATGTAATCTAAGCAGATATAAAGAAATTGTAATTTATAGGTACATTTTACCCAGTCAAAAAAATGGCTGTATGGCATTTTTTTATTTGCATTTTATTGATGTTCTGTTTCGTAATACCATTGCATCAAGGAAATTATTGAAGTGGTTTAGTATTTATAATTATGACTCGTTAATAAAAGTAGAACATTATCTATTATTAACATTTTACACATTTTAAGAATTTCCCACTTATTTAAAACATAGGTAGGCAGTAGGTTTGGGTTGTGTAAATACACAAAAAAACAGAACTGAAAGCAGAATTGAATATCTTCTATATTTATACCTTACGTGATACCATAGCAGAACCATCATACGTAGATACGTCCTCAAAACAAACATCGTCTGTGCGTTAGGTTACGATAGGAACCGGCGGCCCTGTCGGCATTTGATGGAAAAAAGAAAAATTAATATTTCTGTTTCGGGCGTTATTATTAGTCCAAATTCAAAAATTAAAAAAGTTCTGTCATTAAGACATTGGTCTTCACATGCGCCGTTGAGCCGATTTTAGAAATTGTTTTTAATAACAAACTTACAACATTTAAAATTAAAACGTTGGCGCAAATTCAAACATTATTTTAAGACAAATACAGTTTAAAATTTCAAAATCGGTCGTATCGTTTTCCCAAAAAGTGCGGAATACTTTTCCGATATATTTATCTCTGTCGCACACATGGACGTCCAGATTCGCCTTAATCCTAGAACTCCTAATTTAATAAGCGGATTTTCTAGAACCAAGCTTTTGCCTATTTCTTTACATGTAAAACTAACTCCGTTAAACGGAGACTCTAATAGACGGACGCGGACAATTTTCTTGATTCAAAAAAATGTTGAAACCTCCCTTAACCGGATGCGAACTTCTAACAACCAGTGGCGCCCTAAAATAATGTAAGTATATTGGCGCCACTGTACTCTGAAACCGAGGAATTTCCGTTTTAGTGCGGGACTATTTGTTTTTCTGTCGTATCTATTTAGCTCCTGCGCGACTGCTGTTTCTGCTGAAAAATTCAAGCCGCGGAAATTGTTAAGAATAAACCTTGGTCTACAGTGGGAATCAGAAAGCAATACCAATCAAAAGATGGTGTGTTTTAAATGGCTTTCTCGTGCTTGTATCCAAAACATTCCAATAATTAACGATTTAAAAACTTTTGCAAATGAGGACTACATTGCATTTTAACACCTCAAAAATTTAGAAGATCGCTTTCAATCTAATTTTTTAATGCAAAAAATACTAAAAATATACGTCAACCGAGCATTTTAGAATTTGTATTTAATTTGTTTATTATTTTTAAAGTGTTATTCGATATTCCGTTTGTACTTTTCCTATTTTATTTTAAATACCACAATACAACTATGTATATACTTTTATTCTAATACATATGTATTAAAATTCGTAGGTTTTTATTTACACACTCTATCAGGCGGACACCTCCAACAAGCGGACAAAATTAGCGGACCATTAAAGTCCGCTTATGAGAGGTTTCCACTCTATTGGCACGGTGGCATATTTTTGTAAAACTCAGTATAAACCAACTCGTGTTGGTGTTTTCATCTGCGGTTTCGTCGATTTTAAACCACCGCAAATATTATACGGTATAAAAACCTTGTTATTGCTAGGAACTTAATATTGATTCACCCGCCTCTAGTGAAAATAATAGCGCCGCTAATTAGGTATCCCAAAGGTAGCGTCGATGTTTGAAAACTAGCGCGGTAAAATTTATTAAATAGTAAAGACGTGTAACAAATATACGTCAAGCGTTCAGGGGCGATGTGGGAATACGTGGTAGTTTGTCTAAAATAATATTTATACGCCTATCCGAATCGATTAAATCAAACTGCTTGGCTTCTACGCAAATTCCGCCATAAACAAGGTCGTTTTAACAATATCCAGAGCACCTTTTTAATAGAATTAGATAAATACTGGTGATAAAGCTCTGTAAACAGGTCCACTGAAAGATTACACACAAAAAGCAAATAAATTTAACAACAATAAATTGATTATATTACACAAAGTTTTCCCAATGTATTCCCACCAATTTAGTTATAGTTGTCAACTGTCAAACGGTTATATTCTGCATTATACATAAAGTGTGGGAATTTGCGTTTATACTTGGTATATATTTATTTAAAATAAGTAGTTATTACAACTAAACCATACCGAAACCATTGTGTAAACAATCGAAGGAGTTAATAGTTTCGTTAATCGTGTATTTCGACGCAGAACGTGAGAACAACTGGCCATTACTCCCGTTAACTTTCGTGCGATGAGTATAAAATCCATATATTTTTAATGTCATATTCTTTACAGTATTTCGTTTTTAGAGAGTAACGAGTGCTCTAAACATTCATGTTGCAAACATAAGCAAAATTTCATCCATGAGTAAACAAGGAATTACATCCACTAACCCAAAACGAAAATGCATACGAAATAAATGTTGTAAAAATTGATTATTCTACTTATTGTCAATGTGCTATTGGAAACACAATTTATGACAAGTACGAAAACAGTGAGTATATACAAATATTGTTTACAGAAGTGGTTCTTTCACATACATTTTTCAGACTAACATAACACATTAAACATTTTGGGCAGTGTTCTTAAAGAAAAGTACTTTTGTGTGGTTGAAACACATTGTTGTGGTAGATATTATTTGTTCTTAAAGAAAAGGAACGATGGATGAAATATGGCAGATCGGAGGATGCATACAATAGTATAAAGCGGATTGAATTAAATTAGTCTGGAAATTTGATGTACTTGGTGTGCAACATATTGGAAACGAAATTCAGAAGTAATAAATCAGAGAGACTGGTTTTGGATAGAGAAGAAACTTGCATACTAATCGTTACTGTGAATACTTTAAGCGATAATGGTCCCGATTAAATTTATTGTACTCACTTGTGCATTTTTGTTATTTTTTTCCACCGCTATCATGATTAACATATTTTAAATCCTGATTTTCAAAAGGAATCATCACTAATATTAACGGTAAATGTTATTTTTAAGAGTTTGTTTATTCACCTGTCAAAAGTGTTTGACAGTTAAATAACCTAACGGTTTGTTTACGTTTTGACGAACAGAAAATTTGCAACACGGTCGTGACGTCATAGCGAACTGACTCACGTAGTACCTCGTCTGCTATAATAAATGAACTATAGCTGCTTTCGTTCGTGTGAATCACAGTAATCATATGTTCAGTGAACATGTATAAGTGATCCATGTAATCATGATTGTGATAAAGTAGTGACAAACGAACGTCCACAAAAGGAAAGATCGCAACCTAGGAAAACCTGTCAATTATCAAAATTCATTTTTGAATATGTACAAAAGAAAGTTGCTACTAGTAAGTATTTTCAAAAAGAAATTAAACAATATTTATGACAGTAATTTGTTTTTTATTTAGGAAACAATTGCTAGTGCAGCAAAAGGTATTTCTTCATCAAGTTCAACAAGTTCTTCTGATATGAGCGAGGACGATACAGAGATTCGTGAAAAGAAAACGAGAATTATGAAATATGTAGAAGAAGTTATTGTTAATTACAGCTTAAAAGAATTTAAGCAACATTTCCGAATAAGTAGGCATACTGCTGAAAGACTTATTGGTATGTTTATAATATGTTCCCATTGTTTCTGATTCAACCTAATTGCAGTTAGATATACAAGTGTCAAGAAAAAAGGTTATCGTGGAGGTTGGCCAGAAGTAAGCCATGAAAAGGTTATTTTCATGACACTATGGTATTTAGCAAATACAGAAAGTTATCGTGAAATTGCCGATAGGTTTGATATATCTCTGAGTACTGCACATGTTTTAATAGAAGATTTTGCTACCTATTTAAAGCATTGCAGTAGTGAATATATTAAATGGCCTAAAAGAGATGAGGCTGTCAATATATCAATGGAATTTGCAAAGAAACAAGGAATGATTAATGTTCTCGGAGCAATAGATGGCTGTCATATTAGAATTAAGAAGCCTGTTCACCATTCAGTTGATTACATTAACAGAAAGGGGTACGCAAGTATTATTTTACAAGCGGTAGTAGATCACCATAAAATGTTCCGTGATGTATCAGTGGGAGCACCTGGATCAATGCATGATGCAAGGGCTCTAAGAAGATCAAAACTGTATAATATTGCAGAAACTCATAACTTGTTTTATAATGATTATTATCTACTAGGAGATTCGGCATATCCCCTTCTGCCATGGCTTGTCCCACCATTTAGAGATAATGGTCTATTAACTCGCCAACAAGTTAACTTCAATATGAAGCATTCTTCCACTAGAATAGTGGTGGAGCATGCATTTGGTCTTCTGAAAGGTCGCTTCAGAAGACTACATGAATTCCAAAACGAAAACACTGTTCTTATAACAAAGTTCATTATAGCAGCATGTGTATTACATAATATTTGCATTATAGATAAGAATGATGGTCACGAATTTGAGGAACATTATATAAATATACCTCAAGAAAACCTAGCAGATGCAATTGAACAAGTACCCAGAATAAATCGCAGGCAGGAAATATTTGATGCATTATTAAACGAAGGATTGTGTTAATAAATTGTAGTAATGAAATTATAGTTTTATTTTTACAGTCAAATCCCCAAATCATTCCTAGTTTATGTAACAAATTATGCAACACTACTTTAAATATTTGTCATAGTAAATCATAATTAAGTTAACCAATCACATTTCCACTTCATTGATTTAAGTTTACAGCTAGTAATTTTACTGTTAGTTAAAGATACAATGTATTTTATAAATTGCAATTAGAATTTAGGTAAGCAAAACATTAATTCATAAACTCCAAATCGCAGGTGTTCATACACAAAATGGGAGTTTTTATTTTATTTGTTTTGTCAAGTAATGAAGCAAATAAAAATTAGAGGAACATTATATATTCATTTTCAAAAATATAAAGAGAACACAATAAACAAAACAATATTCAAATATCATTTGTTACATAAATATTTACAGACAGTAATTTGAGCATAAAAAGTTATTAGGAAGTATTGCTAAGCGTCTGTAGAATTTTTCGTAACAGATCATTCCTCTCCATTTCTAGTTTCATTCTTTCCTCATGTCGTCTTTGTTTACAGTCATCTTGTTGTTTGTGTTTTAAATATTCAATTCGAGCCTTTAAGTAATCTTGATTATAGTTTTTTCTAGGCTTCTTTTTTGGCACATCATTATCAGTACTTCCACTTGTGCTGCTTTCCCCATTATTTGGTGTTATATCTATTGTTGCATTTGTGTTATTTTCATTTAATGGCAAGTTCTCTTGTTCATTCGCAACAGAAGATATAGATACTCCAACATCTGCTATGTAAGTCTCTTTAGAATTTGAGGGCTTTGAGCCCAACACTTCATCTAATGCCTCAAAATATTTATATATGATACGTTGTTGACCAGATTGTGTTTGTTTATCCTTTACTGAACGATAAACTCTTATCAGATTTAACCATTTTCTTTGACATTTTTCGGCACTCTTATTTACACCCATGAGCAGCTAATTTTTCAGAAATGTTAACCCAAACATGTTTTTTTTTCTTAGCATGTTCAAAACCATCACTATGTTCTCTATAAAAAGAAATTAATAATCTAGTTTCTTTTTCATCCCAAATATCATTTTCCTTTGCTTCTTGTAGTATTTGTCGTGTATTTTCATTTATGCAATATTCATTATCTGAGCTTGACTTGTAAACTTCGTCTTCATTTACTGCTTTAGCAGTCACTAAATTTTGTTTATGCAAATGTTCATATTTTTTACAAAGTTCGTCCAAAAATGCAGGATCTTGAATAATAAACAAAATTATATTTTCCTATAAAATCTTTACAAATCATATCCTTACCGCATTGTGAACGATCCAGCTCGTATTTTGTCAAAAATACGTTGTACGCTTGTCCTTTGTACAATAATTCCACTTGTTGAATTATGTTAGAATCGGAATTCGTGTTATTGTTTAATTTATTAAGATTCATGTTGATTGTTGTTCCCTTCTAACAGTTTGTTTTGAAGGTTCCCTTTCGCTTCAGAGGTTATATCGCACTGATCAAATCACTGTGAGCACGAAAAATATGTGATTAGGAAGGGCAGGGTGGAGCAGGGGGATTACTAATCAGGATTCTACCATTTTTAGGGTGGGAAGAAAGAAATCACTACAATCGAACATTCACACTTTGGATCATGATTATATGATTACTGAATCACAGTCACGAACGAAAGCAGCTTATAACTTACAGCTTCTTGCGGGTTTCTCCGTGTGTCAAAACTTTCGCTCGACGTTTCGCTGTTCATACTGACAGCTTCTTCAGGAAGCTGTTAGTTATGATTATTTTACTATTAATAAACAACACATTATCCTTTTAACAATAATTATTAATATAAAAGATTTTATAATCTAATTTCTGCAAACTATTTTTCTCAGTGTATGTTTGTTAATAAGTAAGCGATACGCATAAGATTACCCTGCCATTTCTATGGAAGCCGAATCATCATGTTAGTATTCACACGATTTACATGTAGACGAACACCCCCCCCCCCCCCCCCCCTCACACAACACTGCGAGCATCGATTGCCAAATGTTTATGCGATGCACCGCGGGTTGATATATCAAACAAATCGCGAACCCAAGACCTTTTAAAATAATTACGCGCGTGATAAAATCTCGCCAAGCGGAGCTGGGGGGATTCCGAAACAAGTCATAAAATGATCCTCGCCGATGTTTGTGTTTGTGTGTGTGCGCGCGTCATTAATTAAATACGTTTAGCCAGTGGCGTGGCGGCGTACAATGCAAGACCCATCTGTACTGGTTGTCAGTATTCTGGGACACTACGAATTGTGTGTAATGTATTTTTGGGAGTACCATTAGCGAGATAATTCCTGCATATGTGCTACAACGCACGCACTGATGGCTTGGACGCAGACATGCTACTACACTCTTCTTTTATATGACTTTTTAATCACCGTTTCCCCTTTAGTGTTGTTATAGATTTTTTTTTCCCGCACTTGATCGGTTCTAACTGTCTCCATTATGGACGTAATCAAACATTTGCCAAATTCGACCTTTATCTTTAGAAATTTAGTGCCGTGTAAAAGAATGAATAAAATTTTCCTTAACTTAACTCTTTCCTGGTGTAGTTGAGATTTTTATTAAAGATTTCTAGTTTATTTTGACACCGAGATACTATGAGATTCAAAAAGGTTGTCAATTCCACTCCTATAGATAGTAACAGGGTGTAGGTATATGCCGCGTGTTTGTAATGAAGGTTTGAACTAAGTCAGTGTTGGAACACAAGAAAGTAAACGGATCTGTCATAAATAAGGGAAAACGTAACCTACACTGTTGAAAATTTTAACAATTTTTTAACTAATTTAATAGTCAGGAGAGGTCCACACTTTTTTTGTGTTATTTTGTCGAGAACTATAGAAGTTTAAATTTGACGAGCAAAGATAGTCAAGTATTGTCTATTGCTAAGGGGTTATTTTGTCCAACTGACACGTGGAATTATAAAATACTTCTAGTCACATTTATTTGATCTAGACTAGACACATTTACTAGCTGTTTAACTAAATGACTGCGATCTATTGGTGTTTTAACAACCATTTCTAAACACAACGTCTTTTTAATATGCAACTCCTTTTCTTAGTGCTATTAATATTCTCTCTTAAGACTTTTTCTCAATTATAAATATGCAAAACCACTCATTCACAAGTTTTGGGTTCAACTAAACGTACCAATTTTAAAATGATTTTTTGAGAACCATTATAAAATTGAGTGAATTTTATGCTATTTGATTCAAGTCTAAACTAATGCGTAAATAGATGTTCCCAATACATGTTTAAGATGTTGAAATTTTTTATGCCCACTGGAATTAACTTTAATAACACGAGGTTACACTTTGCAAGTCAGTCACATTTGGTGGTTTGTTTGGATATGTAATACGGAGAATCAAACACGAAAACAGATACACGTGCAATGCAGGTGGTGCGATATATGCAATACTGTATTAATAGGTGAGGTTTCTATGTTTCTATCCGAGGGAAAAATTCTGATTGGTTGACGCTTCTGTATGTCTAGAAAAATAGTCAATCCTCATATCTGAACAAGAATTTCACACGAAATTCTAGTCATTCTGTTCTATTCAATACGCGTAGTCAACTCGTCTGGCAAAGTTTGGAAAAATCAACACTAAAATATTTGACTAGCGCAAAATTAACGCCAACACCGTAATATTTTCAACAGTGTATGAGATTCAAAAAGATTGTCAATTCCGCTCCTATAGATAGTAACAGGGGTGTAGTATATGCCGCGTGTTGTAATGAAGGTTTGAACTAAGTCAATGTGGAACACAAGAAAGTAAACGGATCTGTCATAAATAAGAAAACGTAACCTATATTTGTACTCGCATTATATAAACGACTACGGATTGTGTTTCTGCTTGTAAAATGAAATGTAATTAATTTAACTTTACTAAATTATGATTTTATAATTCAGTACTAACTGGTGTTTAACTAAATTTATTTATTACTTTAAATTATAGCATACAATTAGTATAATTATTAAGTGACAAAACTGCATCTCTCAGTTCTTCTATGGTATGCATGCGGTTTCTATAGATCCTATTTTTTAGATAGCCAAACATAAAGTAATTTAATGGAGTTAGATCAGGCGATCTTGGTGGCCATCTTTGTGCTCTAACGAACCTGTCAGCAAAAAACTGTTGAAGATATTGGCAGGTTTGTCGAGCAGTATGTGCTGAAGCATTATCGTGCTGAAAATAACCTGCTTCAAGCTCATTTTCTTGTAACTCTGTAATAAACAATTCCAACATCTGTTGGTAATGTTGGGCTGTTACAGTTTCCTCGAAGAAAATTGGCCCTATTATTAGTTGCCTATGACATAGAGCTAACCAAACTGCAACTTTTATGGGATGCAATTGCGTTTCTCGAAATTCGTGTGGATCTTCTGCAGATCAGATACGATAGTTTTGTGAATTGATATAGCCTGTTAGATAAAACCAGGCTTTATCCGAGAAAAATGATTTGTTTAGCAAGTCATCGTCCCTTAAATTATTATTAAACCAATGACAATATTCCAATCGCCTATCGTGATCTAATGGTAATAATTCCTGTACCGTAGAAACTTTATAGGGATGAAAATGTAACTTTCTTTTGACAGCTCGTTGCGCTGAAGTGTATGATAAGCCTATAAAATTATAAAATGTAATAAACTATTTCACTTAATGTTAATATTGATTTTTTACCTGTTTGTTGAGCTAATTACCACAGATAAATTCCCTTATTTACTTACAGTATTCAGAAATTGTTGTGATATTAGATGTAAGTATAAACGATTTGAAAAAAATTATAAGATAAATAATCGAAAGATACTACAACACGAACGCCAATGTCGCTAAATGTCAAGAAAATTCATTTAATGTATGACATTTGTACTAGCAACTTCGCTCATTAAATTGGTAATAAGTATAGATAAATTTTCCCGGACAACAGTTTTTTTATTACGACAATCATTTTGAATCTCATAGTATTTCCATCCAAATCAATTCCTTAGATGCGTATTAATAAAATACTTATATTAATAAAAAACTTTGCTTTAAACCAATAGCTTCTGGTAGATACATTACAACTACAATTCATGCAAAACCAATATCTTTAAACAAATTGCTTCGTTGGAAAACAGAACAAGTAGTTGCCATAGTCTTTAATATCCCCTTTTTTTATAATTCAGCCGCCAGTTATATTAACTTACTTCTCGTCGAAGGTTTTCATCATTTTATCTCATGTTTTCGTTTCACGGTTATGCTGATTCAATATTAAAAAATCAATACACATGGATAGCAAAAAAAGAAACGGTAGCGACGGTTCACTAATTAAAAGCTTGGATATATACGTCCACAAATCCTAGAATAAATCAACAGCTAACATTATAATTAGTACAGTAATTAATTAACATTGTTATAATGCAGACGGTTAATGCTATGAATGCTAATACCGTAGAACAAGCAGCCGTTATGTGCTTGATGTTATGGTTAGATTTCCAGTCAGAGATTTAATATACAGCTCCCTATAATGCTGCGGGCGAATCTTGATAGGATTATAAAGCAGAGTTGAAATCGTCCGTGGTTGTGATGTTTAACATTTTACTGAATCTATATGTAAATATACTTTACTAGCACCTACACGTACTCAAAGTTTTGATTTTTATCAATTTTCGCCCAGGACTTTAGTGCTTAAAATAAAAATGGATCGCTCTAGGGTAGACCGGTTTGCTACTACTCGTCAAATCGTTGACCAATGGTTTGGAGAAGAAGGTATGTGTGTAAGTAATAGAAGGGTGGTGTTACACTGCGACCTAAAAGATCTATTGTGTCCCCTATTGTTGCTGCTTTACAGCTGGCCTTCCAATCCTATTCCTTTTAAAAAGTGTAGGATGTCAGAGGGCCCCAGTCTAGGTAAGTCTCCCTCTTCGATTTCACATGCACCCAGGTACAATGCCCTCGGGTTGCACAGTGCTACGCAGTTTGAGAGCAGGTGGATGGATGTTTCATCCTGTTCCCCACAGAATCTGCATTCAGGATCTTTTTCCAATCCAAGCTTACTCAGGTGTCCTTTCAGTCTACAATGGCCTGAAAGTATTCCTGTTAATATGCGAACATTGTTCTTACTCAGGTTGATGCATTCTGTAAACCTCTTCTGGTTATAAGTTCCCAGAAGAATTTTACTTTGCCTCATTCCCTGGAGATTTTCCCAGTAACTGGATTTTCTCTGCTCCATTTCTATTTTTAGTTTCTTCAGTATTGTACTGCTACTTAACCCGCAAAAGGGTTCAGGCCCTACAAAAGGCATTCCAGCCCCTTTTTTGCGAGGTTATCCGTTATTTCGTTTCCTTCCACTCCTGTGTGACCCGGAACCCACAGGAGGGTTACTTTATTTCTTTTGCCTAGCTCATTTAGTTTCCCTAGGCATTCCCAGACCATCTTGGAGCTGATTTCATATGAGTCAGCGCCTTGATGGCTGCTTGACTATCAGACACGATGATATCTCCTGCTTCCGATAGTTCTTTCCATAATGAACTGAACACATCTTCCAATAGCGTGTATTTCCGCCTGAAATATACTTGGGTATTTTCCAAGCTTTCGAAATATGTAGTTCTAGGCCCATATATTCCTATTCCAGTTCCTTCTGCCGTTTTGGAGCCATCAGTGTACCATTTGATGGCATTTCTATTCAAGTTCAAGATGGTGTTATGATCCCACTCGCTCCTGTTACTTAGCTTTATAGTGAATTCTTTCACAAAGCTAAATTTTTTAACATATCATCCCGGGGCATATCCCAGGTTTGATCACCGTCAGGAGATTGAGGCCTATGCCTAATCATTCCTTCCTTGACCATTCTTAGTGCGGTTCTTTTCGCCATACCCTCTACTACTATGTGGAGGGGGGCAAGATCCAATACTACTTTAATAGCTGCTGTTGGGCAGGTGCTCATAGTCCCCGTTATGCATACACATGCTAATCTTTGCACTTTCGAGAGGTTAGTTCTCGCGGTGGCCAGATTAGTTCTTTTGCTCCATGCTACTGATGCATAGGTGATGATCGGTCTCACTATCGCTGTATACATCCGAAGCAGTATTTTTGGGTTGCATCCCCAATTTTTCCCTGCAAAGTTTCTGCACACCATCAGAGCTCTTTTGGCCTTGTTGGTTACTTCAAATTCATGTTTGTTCCATAGAAGTTTATTGTCTAGGGTAAGGCCTAGATATTTAACTTCTGCTTTCCATTCTATATTTTGCCCATCCAGTTTTATGGTTCTAAGATTGGATTTTATTTTCCTGGTAAATGCTACTAGGGTTGTCTTAATGGGGTTGACATTGAGTCCCATCGATTGACACCATCTTCTCGTGAAGTTCAAGCCTCTTTGAATTAATTTCGCCTTTAGCGATGAATCGCGATTGTGGCCGTAAAAGGACTGGTGTTAGCTGTTGAGAGGCATGTATACAGGAGTGTTGGATTAATGGTTTGGTGGACCTTTGCCTTTGATAGCCAATCATCACTTCTCTTTAATCGAGGACGTATGACAGCTGTGCGTTATGTTGATGTCATACAAACTAGTTTTTATTAATTCATCTAGATGGCCGTCCACACCTTCATAGCACATCGCTACACAGTAAAAAAAATGTTTTGCTAATTTAACTACAATTTAACAAAATACTTATAATAACTTAATTACAGTGAATATTAGCACATTCTTTTAGTAACATTAGCAAACCGGTTTTTTGTTAAACACCTAAAATCGTATTTTACTCATAATCTAGTTAATGTAACAATTTATGTTGTTGAATTAACAAATTTAACTTTAACTAAAATATATATCCTCCGATTACAAACGCGGTTATTACATTGACAAACTTAAATGCATTGGTAACTTCATTTCTAGGTAAATTACAAAAAAAAGTATATTCGAATTTACAATTTATATTTATTATAATTATTTCTTAGAACAAAATTAATAATTCAATATTTAATCATATGCATTAGCATCCAGGCATCACAAAAAATCACTTTAAGTTGTATACACGCAAAGTGCAGTAATACAACTTGGACAACATAAATAAAACAAGGAGCTAAATTCTAAAAATATCATAGTATCATAGGTTCATATAATACATTATAAGTTAATCAAACGGAGTATAATTTATTATTGTACTTAGGATATATAGAAAAATTGTTAATAGAAAACTATCGATTATTATAAATTTCATAACAATTCATATTTATACCATTTTATACTATTTATTACTATTGGTATGGATAGGTATGTACGTTGCAATTACGTCATTTGCCATGTGGACGCATTTTTAACCTGATGCCCCCACCAATGCACCAACAACGCCATTATACCTTAGATGTGTTCGGCGTATCTCTAATTCAACGTGATTGAGCCTGATTCAACTATTTAGTTTATTGTGTGATTTCATTGTTTTCTTTAGTGTTGAGGATCAGTTGTAATGGTAAGTACAAATTATTGTATGAATTACATATATTATTTGTATATAGGGTAAATGAGAACAGCAAAGCAGTTCTGATTGTCATATTTGTCGATTGTAAGGTAGAATTAATTAGTAATTTATATTAATTCCGTCAAACCCGTGACTGTGCGTCGTCGAGAGGTTTCCCTGTATAATGAATTAGTCAATGCATATGCGGAAAATCAATAATAAAATAGTAAAAGTAAAATTAATGATTAGTATTTAAATTAGATGCAATGATATGACAAAATGGTTGTTTATAGCCTGTCAAATCTATCCTGAGTTGGTAGGGAAGGATTTTGAGCTGCAGGATTCGGAAGGGGCGACAATAACTACTGACTTTTTACCTACACATGTAAAATCCCATGTAAAACATGTACCAGATATAGTAAACACCAAATTTGTGAACTTATCCCCTTCGATACCAGATGTACCCCCGCAATACGTTCTAATTCATTTATATTTGATGAGAAATGACACAACTTTTCCAAAGACTTTCTATCAACTATCAACACGTAACCAAGGATTTTCATACATTTTCTTTATACGAATCACATTGAGTCACTCCCCATTCAATTAAAATAGATACCTTGGATACCAGACTATCGTACAGTTGTCAGACGATAAATTATATTCAACTTCCATGACTACTAGTGTGAATTAATCCAAATTATACTGGACTTACAAACAGGTGTGTACATAAAATAGTAATTGCATTTCAATATGGTTGGTATATATATACATATACTGTTTTTTTTCTTTTTCTTCAGTGTTTGTTTCTGTCTGTATACACCCAGAGAACCAAATTCAAATTTCCGGCAATTATATTTTTCAACTTAAAGGTATTCAAATAACTATTAATCTAATACAAAATCGTAGGTAATTTCATGCTTCAACGTTGAAGTTACTAAAAATAATTGCGGGAAATTTGAATTTGGTTCACTGCGCAGTCTAGCTTTTTTTATTTATATCTTTGTGTTATTTATATTTATATATATTTTTTTGACATCTGTAGAAACTTCTACAAACGATTTATTTCGACTTTTCTATAATGGTGTTATTGCAAATATACGTATATTATTATTATTATTATTATTATTATTATTATTATTATTAGACGTGTCGGAGTCGCATTGTTAAGCAAATATTTTCATTTTTGATGTTCAACTATCACATTCCTGCTAGGTGTAACGCTTTTTAATATATTATATTTTTGATTTACCTGGGGGACGTATAAGATCGCCAGAAAACTACAAATAACCATTATTTACAACATACTAGGAACTCAAAAGGCTAGATCAAATATTTTAACGAAAATGGTCCTTTTTTGTTTTTCTTCTTAACAATTATTTACTTACTTATAAATATTACCAAGTTAAAACTTGCTGGGATTCAATATTATCTTCAAAGCTGCTTCAGAAGCAAAAGGCTTTATCTTACCGTTGTAAAACTATTTAGAAAAACTAATTTTACTAGTTTTCAAAGAATTAAAGCTTTTCGTTTTCCTAACTTCTTCATTTTTACGAAATCGACGTAAACAAAAGTTCAAACATTGGGGAAAAAATAGGTGGTAGCTCCAGTCATATATATATATGAGAATGGCACGTCTTTGTAGGTGGTGAAAATGTCGTAGTGTGGTGTAGAGGGTTTGGTTTGGGGACCGCTTGGTTGTTATATCGTCTGGATGAGGAACACGTGACTTTCAGATAACGTGACCGGGCTGTCGCACAGCCCCAGTTTGGGGACATTAGTAGCTCCTGACCGTGATAACAAACGACATCTGTAGGCCACCTAGAAATTTACGAGGGATGTCGAAACACTTCAATATATAATAAAAGTTCACCAATATCTATCTATTGATTGATTTACCGCGGCCAGTCACGACTTTTCCGAGGTATTTAAAAAGGTGGCGGCGACGGACGAATTATATTTTATATTTCGAATAAATACGGGAGGGAATTTTAAATTATCAACAGGAGAAGAAGGAGAAGAAGAGATGAGGCGCTGGGGAGAGGAGGAGGAGGAGGAGGAGGAGGGCGAAAAATGAAAGGAAAAGATGAAACGGGAAAGAAGGAAACGTGACAGATAGGAATTGGAGAAATTCGACGCGCAAAATATTCCGAATTTAAATCAGCCTACAGCATTCCAATATGAGTAAAGTATTTTATTTTTATTTCCAATCGCGGGCCCCGTATCCATGTAACCTGGTTTATTTTACAGGGTAGCATGTTGCCTTAATTTGTACCATCAGCTCAGTTTTGCATCGGCCATACCTTGAGGGGGAGTCACAGATTTTTAAGTAGATGGAGGTCGTCTCATGTTCTCGGCGACAAGCACTCTCTGGCCGCGGGTATCTAAATACGAATCGATAACATAACTAAGAAACATCTTTCCGCTTCGTATGGGCGTATCTTACGTAATGGTGGTATAAAAGTGGTTTATCATTAACTAGTTTTAAAGGTTCCGTATAATAAAGGTCTAATATACAGCAAACATGCGGCAAAAATTCAATTTATTATTCCTTGGCTTACTCTAAGAATATTTTATCCTATGATGATTTTCTTTCTTAGATACAGGGCGAACAAAATTTGCCACAACCATATTCGATATTCGTTGAAATTATTAATGTAAATAAGAGCATGGTGTACGCCGATGAGTTTATCACAGTACAAAAAAAGTGTTTTTGCAATTAGTGCAGTAATCATACCATTTATTCCACTAGTGCCGTAATAGGGTCTATTACAGCACTAGTTGCGTAATAGAAATGGAACATTTAAGCAGATTTATTTTAAGTTGGTCACATTGCAACAGAAATGGAGATGTCAATATGACATTTTGTAAGCAAGTTTGAGGTTATTATATTAAAATTCATTGTAAGATTTTATATTTTTAAGTAATCTTTGAAATAGTACAACTATTATAAACATTCATATTAACGTTTGAATTATCTTTCGAAGTGATAGTGATACCGTGTGCAATAGAAACATTCTGTTGAAAATTATCGTTCTCTGCGATAGTGATATTGCTTCTGTTGGACTACTCAAACTGTGAACCATTCCCAGAAGTTCCAGGTAGATTCACATTATTTTCCTATGCAAACATATTTCCAACATCAATTTTATTTTTCATAGAAGAGGCAACGTAACCTTCAGCAACAGCCGTGCTTTTCCAGCCACCTAATCGTTTATAGTTAAAATATCACCTCCAGTATTTGCTATATGTGTCGCACTGGATCTTCTAAAACAATGTCCTGTATAAAGATGAGGATCTGGTAAATGAAGAAAACTGGCAATTTGTTTAGGAACATTTCCCATGGTGTTAATACCGATAGGGCTATTAATTAAGCAGCCATGACGATAAGTTAGAAAAAAAACGTTTGTGAGTAACTGTTTTAGGTCGCAGATTATTATATTTTTTTATAAGTTCGATGCAGTTTACATCAGTCACTGCGAACATTCTGGGTACATTGTTTTTTGTTTTAGGTATGTTGACTATAATGGAATCGGAATTGTATTGAAGATCTTCCACACATATATTAATTAATCTTCTCGCCTACAGGCTCCTTATATCCTATTATCAAAATAACCTAGAATATAAAGAATTTACAAAAGTAACGAAATAAAATCAACACTAACCTTTATAGCTAAGTATATTTTATCATCGGCTTGTTTCAAAAATCTATGAATATCTTCTTCTTCTAAAATTTTAGATTTTTTTGTTTGATAACCTTTAGATTGCCTTTTAATAATGCTTGAAGTTTCATATATTTTGATATATCCACATTTCTATGTCATTTAAACACGATCTTAACAACGAATAAATCGACCATAATGATGACGATTTATAATCTTTACGTAGCATTTCAAAATAAGCAAGTAAGACGTTCTCAGAAATATGAAGAATTTCCTTTTCTTTGCACCATTTTTCAAAATTTTTGTATCGCTTTTGATATATAGTGTACGATTTCTCCGGAAGTAAATTATTAATGGTTTTTTTCAGCAATTTGCCGTATTTCAGGCGGAGTGCATGAAAAAGTTGTAGAACTCATATTAAATATTATAATATAGTTACTTTAGTAATATAATATATAACAAATTTCAAAAATATGTCAATTTTTTAATTAACTTGTCAATTTAAATCTTGTGCCAAACCAAGGTGACAACTGGTGACAACCGCCACAAAATTTCCCTAGATTATCAAATTTTTCTCGTTTTGCTTTTACAAAAAGACAAATTTTAAAACTAATTGCAAAAAATAGCATAAAAGACAGGTTTCATTTGACATTAAAGCACTCATTCAGTTAAGAAACTCGTTTGTATCTTCGAAACAAAGGGGTTTCTCAAAAATCATCATAGGACAAAATATTCTTAGAATAGGCCAAGGAATAACCCCTTCAATGTTTGCCGCTTGTTCACCTAACACCCTGTATATTGAGATAATCCTGAACGTTAAATAATCATGCAGGGGTTGTATAAACTTAAAAAAAGCGTAGATCCCAATTATTTTTTTTGTTATATCTTATTTATATTACACATACTAAAAATTTATTATTTATTTATTAATTTTTCTTCGACACTTTTTAAATTTTGATACTACTTTAACGAAAAAATAATTTATTAAATCTTCAAAAACTTACACCTACAAATGGTTATGTTTTTGATTGAATTCGGTAATTTAAAGAAATCTTTCAACATAAAATGGAAGTTATTGAGGTGCCACCTATTTTAAAAGAATTATATCATAACTTAAATTTAGATGATAAACAGAAAAAGGAAAATCTCATTGACTTTAAAATTCAACGAATTTACCCGTTACACAAGCTTGCTTCGATCTGCCATATGTTCTTCACGAATGATCATGTTTCTTTTTATATTTTATATTTTCCCATTTGCTCTACATTATACACTCTGTTGCGATAAGTTGATATATACCATTGTATGACCGTACATGCATACCGCACGCTGTATATAAGGGTGGATACTTTAAAAGTTCGTATTCGTGGGGTCGAAGTTAGTTGGTAACAAAATTGAAAAAATATGAAAACTTTAACAGTACGAAAGGTTTGTGTATTTTGGATCTTGTTTGGAAGTTTTTATTTTTTACCCTTGTACTTTTTTTTTAGTTTATTAGGAGGAAAAACGGAGTGGTAGAATAAAATCACTTATCAGAATGATAAGGTTATTTCAAAGGCTTCCTCGCAATATCTAATAATGTGGATGTTATTGCAATGCATCTTTTAACTGCCGTTTCTTTAATTTATTTCAAACTTTCTTTTTAACATTTTATAATTACCAGTTAGTGAAATCTTCCATAGTATTAATAAAAATCATTTTAATGCATTTTTTTTCACTTCAACGTCGGCATTGAATGAGACCCTGTCGAGAGACGGGCATTCTTGAAATTAATTTTAAGTGAGGCGTGCAAAAAAGGCCGGGACGTGAGGGGGGAGGGGGGGAGGGGCACCATCACCGACGGTGCTACGAAACAGACAAACAAAGTTGTGAATAAAATCCGATGTATCTTAGCGAGCCCTAAAGGATGGCCACGCCGTTCCAGTTTGCCAACTTCTTTCTGTTAATTAAATGACATTCTGGAAATTTTCATTTCTCACAAACAAGCGCAGCTCTAATTATGATTAATATTTAAGCAAACCGAGGATGAAAATTAAAATTGCTTTTTTAAGAAAAAAAAAAATACAAAATAAAAGTGCGCGGATGTTTATGAATATTTACAAGCGGCCGCTGACCCATCAACAGTGCCGCTTATTTAAAAGCGATAGTAATTATTAGAGACGTAGGGGATTTAAGTATAGCAACACCAATATATTATACATCGAATAAATGGCAAACTAATATGTTAGCGACGATGCAAGCAGTCAGACGCGATTAGATTGGCTCAAAGAAATTCGAAAATGTTTTCTGACTGATTTCACAATAGTATATGATTGGCTTTGACCAGTTTGTGATTCCTCCGCGAATATAACTAATATTACGCCAAGTTGTGATTTCAAATTTTTTGATATATAAGTAAAAATTTCACCGAAGAACACTTAGAACAAACTTTAATTATTAGCGCATAGTGCACATTATTCTCCGAAATTTAAATATTAAAAAACAGATTTTTTGCAATTAGTGCCGTAACCATACCACTTATTCCACTAGTGCCGTAATAGGGTCTATTACAGCACTAGTTGCGTAATAGAAATGGAACATTTAAGCAGATTTATTTTAAGTTGGTCACATTGCAACAGAAATGGAGATGTCAATATGACATTTTATAAGCAAGTTTGAGGTTATTATATTAAAATTCATTGTAAGATTTGATATTTTTAATTAATCTTTGAAATAGTACAACTATTATAAACATTTATATTAACGTTTGAATTATCTTTCGAAGTGATAGTGATACCGTGTGCAGTAGAAACATTCTGTTGAAAATTATCGTTCTCTGCGATAGTGATATTGCTTATGTTGGAGTACTCAAACTGTGAACCATTCCCAGAAGTTCTAGGTAGATTCACATTATTTTCCTGTGCAAACATATTTTCAACATCAATTTTATTTTTCATAGAAGAGACAACGTAACCTTCAGCAACAGCCGTGCTTTCCAGCCACCTAATCGTTTTATAGTTAAAATATCACCTCCAGTATTTGCTATATGTGTCGCACTGGATCTTCTAAAACAATGTCCTGTATAAAGATTAGGATCTGGTACGTGAAGAAAACTGGCAATTTGTTTAGGAACATTTCCCATGGTGTTAATACCGATAGGGCTATTAATTAAGCAGCCATAACGATAAGTTAGAAAAAAACGTTTGTGAGTAACTGTTTTAGGCCGCAGATTATTATATTTTTTTATAAGTTCGATGCAGTTTACATCAGTCACTGCGAACATTCTGGGTATATTGTTTTTTGTTTTAGGTATGTTGACTATAATGGAATCGGAATTGTATTGAAGATCTTCCACACATATATTAATTAATTCTTCTCGCCTACAGGCTCATTATATCCTATTATCAAATAACCTAGAATATAAAGAATTTACAAAAAAGTAACGAAATAAAATCAACACTAACTTTATAGCTAAGTATATTTTTCATCGGCTTGTTTCAAAAATCTATGAATATCTTCTTCTTCTAAAATTTTAGATTTTTTCGTTTGATAACCTTTAGATAGCCGTTTAATAATGCTTGAGTTTCATATATTTTGATATATTCACATTTCTATGTACATTAAACACGATCTTAACATCGAATAAATCGACCATAATGATGACGATTTATAATCTTACGTAGCATTTCAAAATAAGCAAGTAAGACGTTCTCAGAAATATGAAGAATTTCCTTTTCTTTGCACCATTTTTCAAATTTTTGTATCGCTTTTGATACATAGTGTACAATTTCTCCGGAAGTAAATTATTAATGTTTTTAAGCAATTTGCCGTATTTCAGGCGGAGTGCATGAAAAAGTTGTAGAACTCATATTAAATATTATAATATAGTTACTTTAGTAATATAATATATAACAATTTCAAAAATGTGTCAATTTTAAATTAACTTGTCAATTTAATCTTGTGCCAACCAAGGTGACAACTGGTGACAACCGCCACAAAATTTCCCTAGATTATCAAATTTTTCTCGTTTTGCTTTACAAAAGAGAAATTTTAAAACTAATTGCAAAAAATAGCATAAAAGACACGTTTCATTTGACATTAAAGCACTCATTCAGTTAAGAAACTCGTGGCTACGCCACTCGTTTCTTAAACTCTGAATTCGTACTTTGAAACGTCAAAATGAAACTTGTCTTTTAATATACTATTATTTCGATACATATTCAGAAATATATTGGATAAATGTCCTACTATCTAGCTACTTCTATGGAATAATATCCCTTACGGCGATGCGGTGCGTGAGTCACACTTAAAACTTGCACGCTTTTTTAGTAATTATACTGAGGATTCGGCCCCACTTATGTTTGGAAATCCTGAGCGAAAAAGCTAATTTATATTTTGAGAAGGAAAAAGTCCCATTTCGAATGTAAGAAACGGGAATAAGTCACGGGTGAAAGGAAAGCGGAATAGTGTGTTAGTGGCAATGAATCTTACTTATCTAAAAGTTAAAAGATGCGAAAACGATCGCGGCCTTATAGTGACAACTGGTTAAGTTAAACCTAGACCTAAAGAGATACAGAGATAGTGCGTTTGGGCGAGATTTATTGTTATTTCATCAGGATTTAGATGGGCAAGTCTGAATGGGACAAATCCCGCCCGATATGTTCCCATTATCACCGTATAAACCTAAACATCCAATTACCCCACAATCGAGTTAGCGTCCACCCTAGGAAGAATATATGTTAAAATACCATTTAATCGATATTTAGCGGTTGTGAACGGACATTTCTTTTATCGATTATCTCCTGAAAGAATAATTACTCCTGGCTGCGTACGTTTATTTTCATCCTGATGACCACAGAAAAGGGATAATTCTAATTGCAGCATAATTCTTTAATTAGTTCTGACATATAAATAATTCCAATAGTATTATACATAAAGTAGATTGTCTTAACGCAATCTAGGTTATAGGAGAAATAAATATTATAACTAGAGTATAATGAGCTCATTAATAGTTATACAGTTAATTGCGTCTGTAATACAAATAATATAATATGTAAGTACAATATTTATTATTATAATGCCATTAATCGAAAACGTCTGTTAAATCGTATTTTACAGCAAAGTTATTTATATTATACTTGATAAAATATTAAATTCAAATATATTGTATATTATAGAAATTATCGTAAAGATGGCGCTACTTCTTTTTTTCACTATTCATGTGATGTATATATAAAAGTGGCTTACATGAATTCTTATAATTGTCTGAATCGGAGCAATCAGTACTAAAATAACGCGTGGTAATCACGGGAACAATGTCTTCTTTCCGTCATTGGCACTAGAAGTTCTTCTGGACTTCTGGACCCACCAGCATTGTTGCAAATTAACTGCATTTCCCCTATAGCAAATAGCGAATCAATCGCCACATACACATCTCTGTGTGACCAACAATCTGCTGGAATCAGTTATTTCCGATGCTGGATTACGGACAGTTCGAAAACCGTGCAAAGTGTGAGCGCAGGAATATTTTGTCGCTGTGTCAAGACTCAAGAAGATATATTACAACACACAACAATCTTTCAGACTGGAATCTATGCCGGTGAGAGATTTTGGATAAAAACCACATATCTGGAGCTGTAAACACAATCTAAACACATTGGGGATGGCTAATAATCTCTTCCTAATCTGGGTACCTGGGCACTCACTCATTCTCGGAAATGAGGAACTAGACATCCTTGGTAAAAAAAAGGTGACAGAACCTGCCACTAATCAACAAATCAAATTCTAGGCAAATCAGAAAGTACTCCAATACTGGAACAACATTCTTGGTTTGGTGCATGCGAAAGAGTGTATTTCACCTGGTCATACCAGAACCAAGAAACTGCTAAAACTTGACCGAAAAAATGTCAAAGGGATTGTCTCTGCCTTTACAGATAACACTCTAAACTCAAAAAGCACTCACACTGAATCGGGCTTTCCGATGAGAATTAATGGCAGCTGTGTTTAGAAGACGATGAGAGAGTTGAGCATAAACTAGGCATCTAGGCAAATCAGAAAGTACTCCAATACTGGAACAACATTCTTGGTTTGGTGCATGCGAAAGAGTGTAATTCCCCTGATCATACCAGAACCAAGAAACTGCTAAAACTTGACCGCAGAAATGTCAAAGGGATTGTCTCTGTCTTTACAGATAACACTCTACGCTCAAAAAGCACTCACACAGAATCTGGCTTTCTGATGAGAATTAATGCCAGCTGTGTTTAGAAGACGATGAGAGAGTTGAGCATAAACTAGGCATCTAGGCAAATCAGAAAGTACTCCAATACTGGAACAACATTCTTGGTTTGGTGCATGCGAAAGAGCGTATTTCACCTGGTCATACCAGAACCAAGAAACTGCTAAAACTTGACCGCAAAAATGTCAAAAGGATTGTCTCTGTCTTTACAGATAACATTCTAAACTCAAAAAGCACTCACACAGAATCGGGCTTTCTGATGAGAATTAATGCCAGCTGTGTTTAGAAGACGATGAGAGAGTTGAGCATAAACTAGGCATCTAGGCAAATCAGAAAGTACTCCAATACTGGAACAACATTCTTGGTTTGGTGCATGCGAAAGAGCGTATTTCACCTGGTCATACCAGAACCAAGAAACTGCTAAAACTTGACCGCAAAAATGTCAAAGGGATTGTCTCTGTCTTTACAGATAACACTCTAAACTCAAAAAGCACTCACACTGAATCGGGCTTTCTGATGAGAATTAATGCCAGCTGTGTTTAGAAGACGATGAGATAGTTGAGCATAAACTAGGCATCTAGGCAAATCAGAAAGTACTCCAATACTGGAACAACATTCTTGGTTTGGTGCATGTGAAAGAGCGTATTTCACCTGGTCATACCAGAACCAAGAAACTGCTAAAACTTGACCGCAAAAATATGTCAAAGGGATTGTCTCTGCCTTTACAGATTAACACTCTAACTCAAAAGCACTCACACTGAATCGGGCTTTCCGATGAGAATTAATGCCAGCTGTGTTTAGAAGACGATGAGAGAGTTGAGCATAAACTAGGCATCTAGGCAAATCAGAAAGTACTCCAATACTGGAACAACATTCTTGTTTTGGTGCATGCGAAAGAGCGTATTTCACCTGGTCATACCAGAACCAAGAAACTGCTAAAACTTGACCGCAAAAATGTCAAAGGGATTGTCTCTGTCTTTACAGATAACACTCTAAACTCAAAAAGCACTCACACTGAATCGGGCTTTCCGATGAGAATTAATGCCAGCTGTGTTCAGAAGACGAGGAGAGAGTTCAGCATAAACTTAGAATAATAATATATATTTGTCGTTAGTTTAAAAAAAAAGACATGGACATTGTAGATCTTATTAGAATTCTTTCACAATAAAAACAACACCACAATAGAAAATCTAAAAAAAGAAAACATTGGAATAAAAACTAAAGATTTATAAATTCGTTATTATCATAAAATCTCTGTTCTAAGAAAAAGTCTTTCAATAACTTCTTAAATCCATACATGGTTGGGTATGGACTTACCGCCGCAGGAAACGTATAGACTGCTGACAGATAGAACTGTGCTAACTCTGAACCACAGCAATCCCGTCCATTAGCTCCACACCACCTATTAAACCGGCCTAAACCTTCGTCAGAGGCTGTCGACACGTGGGCCATCGAAAGACCACTGATGACGCAGGTTTTATCGTCTGCATGTTGAGAAAGTGCGCGATCGGCTGCCATAAAAAGGTTTGGACCTAAGACGGAGCGTCGCGGCACGCCTACTGTAAATTCCGCAACATCTGAATAATAAGGTGATACGGTAACTGATGCATAAGCCTTTCGATCTTTTAGATAGGAGAAGAGCAATGCACGGGCTACTCCCCATACCCCAAGGGCCTAGAGTTTCATTAATTTGACGTAGTGCTTTTGAGAGATCGAAGAAAATTCCTGCAACAACTTTATCCTTATAACTCGTCATAAATGATGCGATGAACTGTCAACAAACGTGACTCGGTGAGAGAAGATTGTATTTAGTCAGATAGGAGGTTAATATTGTTGTATGGAGCTCGATTAATCGAACTATGTGGATGCTATTTCTTATTAAACTAAACTAACTAAAGTTCGTCTCAACCTTAAGATGCAGTATGGGATATAATAGCCACTGTGCATCTCTTACTATCCCTAGTGCTGTCACTAACGCCGATCGATTTATATGTTGCCACTTATTTACATATGTCGGTGTCGGCACCAATACCAATCTGTCATCTGTCTATTAGCATCAACTGTTGTCAATCGTCATCATCGTAGTTTTAAAACAGTTAAGTTCCACGTTAATTAGTTTATATATAGCACAAATCGTTCTTTTCAGAACGCTTCTCTCCTTTTCAAGCGCGCACAAGGTAATATGGGTATTTTTCGTGATTTTTATAAATTATATAACCTATACATTTAATTACAGTTTTCACTGCATTAATGGAAGGTGTAGGGAGAAAACGGTGTAAGGGAGAACAATTTAGCCTGAAGGAAAAGTGTATGATTACAAATGTTTTTAATTATTTTAATAAATCTATGAATGTGAGTGCTGCTGTTCAAGAAGCAAGCAAAGCTTTGGGTTGTTCAGAACGTACAATATATAGTATAAAGAAGGAGCAACACACTGGTTCGTTATCAACTCCAAAAATACCCAAAAAAAGGAAAGGCATACAAGTAAACGACCGATTACAAACATATGACGAGAACACGCAAGCATCTATACGACGTAAAGTGCATGGATTTTTTATACAGAATATGCCACCTACATTAAATGCAATTCTTGCTGCTGTCAATGCTGATGATGATCTTCCTAACTTCAGTCGAGCAACTTACATAGGTTATTACATGATATGGGTTTGAATTTAAAAAAGTAGGACGAAAAGGTATACTCATCGAACGAGATGACATTATTCGGTGGAGACATAAATACTTACGAGAGATCAAGAATTTTAGAGAAGAAGGTACAGTGTAGTTTTTGCTATTTGACATGCATATAACTTTATATTATTTAGGTCGAACCATAATATATACCGATGAATCATGGTAAATACAGGGCATGCAGTAAATAAAACTTGGACAGACACCACTATTCAAAATAGTCGGCAACTTTTATACAGGATTAAGTACGGGCTTGAAATCACCCACTGGGCTCGGACCTCGTTTTGCATTAGTTCATGCTGGTGATGATAATGGATTTGTTCTGTGCTGAATATACATTTCTCTGCAAGAAAAACACTGCTGATGTTCATCATGAGATGGACTCAGAAACATACGAGGATTGGTTTATTAAGAAATTACTTCCAAACATACCGCAGATGTCAATTATTGTTCTTGACAATGCTTCGTATCACTGCAGAAAATTAGAAAAAATTCCAACGGCAGCATGGAGAGAAACTGATATCATAGATTGGCTCCGTGAGAAACAAATTCCAACAACTGACGATATGTTAAAAAGGGACTTGCTGTTTTGCGTGTCACAAATTAAACCGCAGTATGATAAAAGCAGGATTGATGAACTTGCTAAAGAAAACGGTCATCATGTTCTGCGATTACCACCTTACCATTGCGAGTTAAATCCCATTGAAATGGTATGGGCACAAGTAAAAAACTGCATAAAAATGAACAATACCCCATTTAAGGTAAAAGACATGCAGGAACTAATTCAAAGAGCGTATAGCACTGTAACTGTTGCTAATTGGCAAAACTACATTAAACATGTAAAAAATATTGAAAAGGAAATGTGGATAGTGGATAATTTGCAAGATGACATTGAAGAATTCATTATTCGTGTAACAGATTCATCATCCGAAGATCAAACTGATTCGTCGACCGACTAAAAAATTTAGATAAGACGTGTGTAATTACTATTCCTTTCATAAATATTATTGTATATTGGGCATTTGTATGATTCCAGCTATTTTTGTTACAAACGTGGAAACTATAATTAATTAAAGGATTGTATCTATTTCTTTGAATTTAATAAATTGTATCATACCCCATATACAATAAATAAATGTTCGAAATGTAAATTACGTTAATGAGTAATAATAAATAAAGTTATCGGCTCTTTTTACTGATTCTTAAATAAAAACAGTATATGGTTTTTTATATTTTACTGTTTTCCACAGATTCCGTTTAAAAAGAAACCGAAAAAAGTTTGCGAGATAACGATTATAATTGCTTCAATTCAGCTTCTTCTTCAGCATATAAGCAATTGCTGCTTTATAGCTCCCTTTTCGTATCTGAGACCACATAAACATATATCATAGAGAAGATAGTAACATATACTGATATATGCATTTTAATTGTCATAACCTCAATTAATGCAACCGGAAGTAGCAATGTGCAGCTGATGCGACGATTTGGCAATCGCGAATCGAATTCCCATAAGACGTATACTGCATCTTAAGGTTGAGACGAATTATAGAGATGGAAGATTCTTCAATTACAATACATAATCTTACAGATTTTTTTTGGTTCCAACTATACATTTCCATCCTATAATATGGCATCAACGATTCGCAAAATTGAAAGCAAAAAACCCTCACTTAATCTTTTCGCCGTTATAATGACGGATTATTTGGCCATATCTAATCTAACGACCCCCATAGAAATGTACTGCTATTAAACGTCCTACTACAGCTGTCGCCCCGAACTGCATCCGCTAAACCCCGGTGGTGAATCAAAGGACATCATCCCCGAATCCCTTAGTGACTAATAATCCCAACTACCGCGGCATAACCTTGCAACTCCCCGAGGGGACGTTTTATTATACCGCAAAAGGTTGCCGCGAAATTTACATATTCATAAATTCCTAATTACGACTTTCGATTGGTTTCCATCATACGGAAACAGAAACAAAAATGGGGGGTACGCCTCTATCCGTCTCCTGAATACGGCGACATATTCGCCCGAATATGTTATTTTCGATGGCGCAAAGATTGAGATAGAGAAAGTCTTTGGTCCCCTATGAATAAGTTTATAAGTTTCCTAACACTAAATCCTCTGAATCCCCACCCATACTCTAGCAATAAGGAAATCTTTTCCGATACAATACCGGGAGATCCGCTGATAAGAATAAATAACGTCTGCTCATTGGGCTTTATCTCTTCTCTTTCCTTTTTGCTTAGGATTGGGACCATTTACTATGTTAATCCGTACGTTTCATGAACAGCGTCATTTAATACCATTTAACGCTTCTGTCTGCGAATTAACTGCAGCACCTACATAGAAAGCCTGGATTTTATTTATTTTATCTGGGGAGGATAATTTATGTCCAGAGGGGGATAATTTACATTCGATTACGGGCGAAGAAGAAATTTTGACAGTCCGATATGATAAATAAAAAGCGACACGACAATTAAGATAATTTTAATTACGGTCTGGAAATTTGTCTCCGATTGCTTTGTTAGGATGCGCATATGAATGTTCGTCAGTTCTCTCTGCTAAGTTTAATGCTTGCATATGCAAGAAAAACATCCCGGTATTTGAATAATTCAAAGGAATAACGATGCGAGATGCATGTCATGAATAACAAAAGCGTGATTGGCAGAAATGAAATATCCTAGTCATAACAAACCTCATTTTCAGGCTATCGCAGAAGATACCGGAAGAAGAGTTACTCACTCGGGGAAATCTACCAGAATACAGGGGCGGCTCGTGAGTTATGAAAGAGGTTGGGCACAAAATAAGAACTTGCCTATTTTTTGTACATAAAATCCATTCTCCTATTGTTCATGCTGGAAAAGACGTCTACGACTTTGTTGTAAAAATGCGTTCAGTCGATCTTTTGACATTGTGCTTCTCAGAAAAGTTTTAATGCGTTTGAGGGTGGAAAAACATCGTTCACATTCTGCTGTCGACATGGGAGATTGTACAAATAATATCCAACAGTTTGTGTGTTTCCGTCCAAACTCTGTTTAGGTTGTTGTCTGCTATGAACACTAAAAGTGGCAGAACACCACCTACACCTACGCCACACTCACTCAGGGAAATCTACTAGAATACAGTGGCGGCTCGTGAGATATGAAAGAGGGTGGGCACAAAATAAGAACTTGTCTATTTTTTGTACATAAAATCCATTCTCCTATTTTTCATGCTGAAAAAGACGTCTATGGCTTTGTTGTAAAAATGCGTTCAGTCGATCTTCTGACATTGTGCTTCTTAAAAAAAGTTTAATGCGTTTGAGGGTGGAAAAACATCGTTCACATTCTGCTGTCGACATGGGAGATTGTACAAATAATATCCAACAGTTTGTATGTTTCCGTCAAAATTCTGTTTAGGTTGTTGTCTGTTATTAACACTAAAAGTGGCAGAACACCACCTACACCTACGTCACACTCACTCAGGGAAATCTACCAGAATACAGTGGCGGCTCGTGAGTTATGAAAGAGGGTGGGCACAAAATAAGAACTTGCCTATTTTTTGTAAATAAAATCCATTCTCCTATTTTTCATGCTGGAAAAGACATCTATGGCTTTGTTGTAAAAATGCGTTCAGTCGATCTTCTGACATTGTGCTTCTTAAAAAAGTTTTAATGCGTTTGAGGGTGGGAAAACATCTTTCACATTCTGCCGTCGACATGGGGGTTGTACAAATAATATCCAACAGTTTGTGTGTTTCCGTCAAAACTCTGTTTAGGTTGTTGTCTGTTATGAACACTAAAAGTGGCAAAACACCACTTACACCTACGTCACACTCACTCAGGGAAATCTAAAATTACTGAAAGTTCACTTTTAAGTTTTACACTGTCCGACATAGGATAAGATTTTACAGTTTTTTAAACATACAATTAACCGACGCAAAATAGGACGATTTTTTTTCCACATTCTTCGTTGTACTTAATTTTATGTCTATACTATTCACGTATGTCCACTTCGCCTAGAACATTAAAATCCACGCATGCATTCATGTGAGAAACGGAATTTTCGTGTTTCTTTGCCCTCTCTGCGATATGCTTTAGATCATTTAACCCTTGTTTATTCCACGCACTGACCTGTTTAATATAAAATAATTCTGAACAAAATATCCTGATAACCTCGGCCCAAAAATGACTCATTTAAACTCATTACAGGTATATTGGATAAAAGAGCTATCACGAGAAATACGAAGGAGATACAAAGTCGGTTAAACTGTCACGTACTTCAGAGATTAATAAAATGTATTTTTTTTTTAAATAAAAAGCCCCAAACGGTTTCTAAAATACGCGAAAAAATATGAAAAATTGATATTCTTTAAAAAAATCTATTAAATAAAAAAAGATGAAATATTTATGAAAAATAATTTTCTTATTACAAATATACCAGTTGCATCAGTATTACCAGAGAAATTACACTGGCAAATGATTTTTTTTTTTTCGTTTAAGAGAGAAACTTGTCTGTTCGTAAGTATAATTGTGTCTATGAGTCATATCAGGACTATAAAAATAAAATATCACAATAAGAAAAGACTTAAACTGCAATAACCGCTTCAAATGCCCTGTATACAATTATAGATTGATTGAACACATTTTTTTCTCTCAATTATTTTAAAATTCTTGGTATACTTATAATTGTAATGTAAAAACTTTATAATTATACATTATATAACTTCTGTACGTGGTGATTCGGCGTTGGTCGTTTTGAGAGGGTTTCACTATATCTAGTTCATTTTAAAAAAAAAAACAAAAAACAACTATATCTTCCCACTGATTAACTTAACTTCAGTTTTCCTATGTTATAACGACAAGCGTCATCGTCACTCGCGCAAGAATAAGAGAGAAGTTACGAGACAATATTCATTCAAGCCGTAAATACAATTTCAAACGACCCCTTCGAGTTCCTTGCAAGTCTACCAACGTACCAACGCAACAGTGGCTCTGAATGACAACTAAGTTACCTATAATACCGCCAGCTACCGAATATATGTAGTACAACATTCATAAATAGATACGTGCCAGTACTGTGAACTTCATATACTTTATATTATCTAACATACAATTTTCGGGAGCTCACTTCTCATTTTTAAATAAATAGGTTCCCTTATTTCCTTTTTTTTTTCGTTTTATTAAAATATATAAGGTCTGTGGCGTTGAATAAGATGAAGATGGCCTTCCAGAGAGTTGTTATATTGTATCTGAGATCTGCACGGATAAACGACTCCCAAACGTACACTTATCGAGAATGAACTTCCATCATCTTTACACGGGAAAGTTTTCCAACGGCCCTCAACGGTGTTTACAAGAGGGGATTCCTACATTATAATATTCCGAGATTAAAATAATTCGCGTGTCGTCGTGTAGTTAATGAAGGTGTTCTGAATTGCACGGATAGTTGTGGGCAATAATACACTACAGATTCCTAATTTTCTTCCGCGGCAGCTTTACCTGCGGATTAGGGCGTTGTAGCCATGGAACGTACTTCAACTCGACGCTAATAGACCGAGACATTGTTACTTTAATAGGCGAGGAATCTCTATTAGTTATGTTATGGATTTTAATTGCACATATTTCGGTACTGCGTACCTGCTTAACATGATACTTTAGATATAAGGTATGCAGGTTATTTGAAATCCGCTCCAGATTGTTGTCATACTGCTGTAAATCAAAATAAAGAAATTTGCGACTCGAAGCGTATTCAATCTATTAGATATGAGGGAAATTCTGTGAACGCATTAGCTTCAGTGCATGTTAATCCAAATACACTGTTGAAAATATTACGGTGTTGGCGTTAATTTTGCGCTAGTCAAATATTTTAGTGTTGATTTTTACAAACGTTGCCAGACGAATTGACTACATGTGTTTAGTAGAACAGAAATTACTAGAATTTGGTGTGAATTCTTTGTTCAGATATGAGGATTTACTATTTTCTCTAGACATTCAGAAGCATCAACTAATCAGAATCTTTCCCTCGGATAGAGTAGTCACAATTTAAGAAATACATATTACGTCATATCCGTTTTGGGCGCTGGAGTCGTCCGATGAGTCCATTATGCCAGCTATAGGGGTGTTTGAATTCAGCGGCGTCGTCAGTCGACAATTTCGCATCTGTCAAAATTCAAATTAGTGTCTGTCTCTGAATTTGTGGGAGTTGATCGCTTTTTTACCGTGTGTTATTTATTATTATCCAGTGTTACCTACTTCATATAAATAAGTGTCTTTTTCAAGACATCTCATACTTCGTTTATAGATAGTGGTAAGTTGACTGCATTGCATAAGATTTTTTTTATAGAAATCTCTTTTATAATCTGTTATAAGCTTATGATGCTGAAACAGTCGCATCAACACCAAAGAAAGTTGGCGTGAAAGGCAAATAATTCATAGCCGGGAAGGGAATCATTGCGCATGTATCAAAATTTATGAAGGAAGAAGCTGCAAATAATGCTCCAATAATACCTTTGTCGCACTATAAAGAGAGGTTACTTGCAGCAACGGGAATATCTGACATTACATGCAGAAGTATTGTCAAGGAAGCCGAGGATGTAGATGCAGGAAGAGCTACCTCTTTTAGTAGCCCTGGCAGAAAACGAACACGCCCCAGTCCAAAAAGTACCCTTCGTATTGAAGATAAACAAACAATTCGTACTATTGTACATAATTTTTATATACATGAAAAAAGACGACCTACCATAAGAGGTACAAAAATATAATTTCCTTTCTGTTAATGTTTATACAACAGCATTATTATTTAATTATAGGAATTTATGAAAAAATTCAAGAAAATGGTATATCCTTCGAAGGAGGTTTGACCACTCTCTCAAATGTTTTAAAAAAGATGGGATTTAAGTATGTACTCATACAGAAAATTAATGTATGACAGTAAATTTATATATTTATTCACTTGCAGGTGGCAAAGAACTTCTGATAAACGGAAATTATTGATGGAAAGCTACGATATACGAGCTAAACGCATAAAATATCTACGCCAACTACAAGGTTACCTCCATGAAAATAGACCAATAGTATTTACGGATGAGTCATACATTCATAGTTCCCATACACAGCCGAAGGAATGGTCAGATGGTACACTGTTAGGACTGAAGAAACCTATTTCGAAGGCAGCCGCTTAATCATGGTGCATGCTGGTGGTAAAATGGCTTCATAGATAACGATTACTTATGTTTCGATCAGGTATTTAGTAATGTATTGTATGTAGAAGTTGTTATATTAATGGATGAAAACTTCGTTATTCATCTAATATTATGGTACTCCTTGAATGTATTATAGTTTATTATGTATCATTAATATTTTTGTTCTCAAATGCTCTGAAAAGCAAGAATTATGATATTTCTAAGATGAAAGCACCATTAAATTCTTTTGTTTTTTTTTTTCTTAAAGTACAAATCAGGTGACTATCACGATGATATGAATGCGACAAGTTTTTTAACATGGGTGACAAAACAATTGGTGCCTAATCTTCCACTAGAAGTGTTTGATAGTGGACAATGCGTCTTATCATAATGTAAACTTCATTATGACCCAACTTCTGGAACAAAAAAGGCTGAAATGATCGAGTGTTGACGGCAAGAATATATTCTTTGATTCTAGCTTTACAAAACCAGAGCTTTATGAACTAATAAAGAAAAATAAATGGGCATAGTGTTCTAAGGCTGCCACCGTACCATCCCGAATTAAACCCTATTGAGAAAATATGGGCTATTGTAAAAAACTGGGTCGCTGCAAGAAATGTTACTTTTAAGTTAGCCGATGTGGCATTAGCTAGAAACAAATTTGCTTCTATAACTCGTGAAGAATGGGAATCTGTTTTAACCACGTTGATAAAGTTGTAGAAGACTATTTGGAAACGGAGCACCTGTTGGATATGATAACAGATGAGGTGGTATTTGTTGTGAACACTGGCGAATCAGAAACTGATGAAGATTTTATGATGATGACGAGTATGACGATGATGCTGAGAATACAGTGTCGTGATCTTTTAACTCTTAAAGGCACCCCTTAGTTTTATTTTTTATTGTAAAATATAGTTTATTGTTCTTAATCCAGTGCTATAGTATTTTAGAAAGGACTTGTGTATTTGATTATAATATTTCACCATATAGTATCGTTCATTGTACTTTGTATTTCATATTTATTCCTGAATAAATGACGATGGTTATTTTGGTGCTTTATTTTTTTTGAACATAAACAAATAAATACTAATTTATTTAAAATTTATAATTTTAAGCACAAAATTAAATGTTTTATTTTTACCTTCTTAGTGCATGTTCCATGTATCTAAAAACATTCTTTGTTCATTGAAAATTACGATGTATTATAATTATTATGTAATTTCTATTAACCCAAATATTTTTACGAACGGTTTCCAAAATATTGACGTACCCAATAACTAATTTAATAATAATATTAATTATTCAACATTATTATTATATATTAATTTGATTTGCTATTTTTCTCAAGCACCTCTGTCAATTTAAATCACCTCCGCCACTGATAGCTTCAGTTCGCGTATTCTACGTTGACATTATGATGACGTAATATGTATTTCTTATATTGAGACTACTCTAGAAATATAGAAACCCCACCTATTCTAATACAGTATTGCATTATACGCACCACCTGCATTGCACGTGTATCTGTTTTCGAGTTTGTTTCTCCGTATTAACATATCCAAACAAACCACCAAATGTGACTGACTTGCAAAGTGTAACCTCGTGTTATTAAACGTTAATTCCAGTGGGCATAAAAAATTTCAACATCTTAAAGATGTATTGGGAACAACTATTTACGTAATTAATTCAGATTTGAATCAAATAGCATAAACATTCACTTAATTTTATAATGGTTCTCAAAAAAATCATTTTAAAATTGGTACGTTTAGTTGAAACCAAAACTTTTGAATGAGTGGTTCTGTATATTTATAATTGAGAAAACGTCTTAAAGAGAGAATATTATAGCACTAAGAAATAGGAGTTGCATATTAAAAAGACGTTGTGTTTAGAAAATGGTGTTAAAACACCAAATAGATCGCATTCATTTAGTTAAACAGCTAGTAAATTTGTCTAGTCTAGATCAAATAAAATGTGACTAGAAATATTTTATAATTTCACGTGTCAGTTGGACAAAATAACCCCTTAGCAATAGACAATGCTTGACTATCTTTGCTCGTCAAATTTAAACTTCTATAGGTCTCGACAAAATAACACGAAAAGAGTGTGGACCTCTCCTGACTATTAAATTAGTCAAAAAAGTGTTAAAATTTTCAACAGTATATATGGAGCGTCGATGCGTGGTGTGGCTTATTCAATTGCCATTTAATTGGACCTTTCTTCCATCAAAGTACTCTTACGGGGGAAAGGTACAGAGAATTCCCAAGAAATTCATTACCAGTTCTTCTTCGAGATATTTCTTTGGTCGATAGACGCACCACGTGATGGCAACAGGATGGTGCAGTCAGTATTTGGACGCACAGTTACATCAGAACTGGATTGGAAATAGAGGACCAATTAAGTGGTTCGCATGCTCTCCAGATATAACACCCCTAGGTTTTTTGCTGTGGGGGATATTTAAAGCAGGTTGTTTATGCCGAAAGACCAGTTAATGTTTTGGGCTTACAAAACAAAATATGTCAAGCCAACCAAGATATCTCCCTAGAGACAATAAGAAGATGCTGTGCAACAGAGCTTCTCGTAGGTATGAACATTGTCTAATGGAAAAACAATAAAATATTAAAAAAAAATTGAATTTTTTTCTATTTCTCAAAATAGAATAAGTAGATGATTTTGGTATATCAATACTTATAATAATCAATAATAATGTTATCAAAATTACTTTCTGTTCCTGTCATATTGCACAATTGACATTAGCGTTCCTGTCATTGTTATTGTAATCGTATGGTTGGTTTGACATTACAAGGGATGCCAAATCATATTTAATGGGAGCGGCACACTTCAGTCCAGCACTTATGTTCTCACTGTATACATTTTTCGGAATTACTTTTTGAGAACATTTCGTATAATACTAAATAATAATAATAAAATACATATGGCTGTATTTGTAAGCCTGGTAGCTACCGAAAACTTGCCAAAAAAATAGGGGTGCAATTTAAAAAAAAAATAAAGTGGGAAAGGGGGTAAAAAAGCCTATTTATACGAAGTGTGTTATAATGACAGAATTTAATGTACAATATCGTCTCATTTCCACTGGATTTTACTGCAACTTTTTATCTCTATTAGTTTCCGAGCAAATGCCTGGGAAAATAGATGTGGGACACACTGTATATAATAAGCAATGAAAACTTATTTTTTATATTTTCTAGTAAAATTTTCAAAATTCATACAGGGCGATTGATACTATATGTACAAGTGTATACTCCATTGATAATGAGAGATAGAAAAAAAAAACATTTATTAAGCAAAAATACTGCACATTAAATAATTAATACTACATAGTAGAAGAAGGAAATAACACAAAAACGAAAAAAGCATCGCAAAAACAAGTATTTTCTTTTTCTTTAAGAATTTAAATCTATCTTTTCATGTTATAATTTATTTACAAATTAGAGGAACCGTAAAACGGAATGCCTTGATAGAATGGGGTGACATGAAAATTTGGTAATCTACGGAAGCTTGTGAGGGAATTATTATGGAATGTATATGGAACTAATACTAATATTACTCGCAAACAGCATCGAAATAATAGGACTTTCAGCTGTGTGCACCTTTAGCTATTAAGTAAAAGAATTAACTATTTTATACTTACTGAATGCTTTATGTTACCCAGTGCATGTTGCGTTTTCCGTACTACTACATTATAAAGCAACGGCAACCTCAAAGTTTTGATATACTATCTTAGTAAGCAACGACGTATCACTTTATTTATTTTTTTTAATGTATCTTGGTTTTGCGGAAATTTTAATAATAAAATTCTGAATGTAGAAAACTAAACTTTTATTGACGTTTCATATATTCATATTTTCATTGACTTGAATTTTATAAATATATTTGAATAACTAAATAATGGATTGCATAGAAACGGAAATATTTGCAATTAATAAATTTAGCTTAATAAATAAATTATCTCATTCAACATATTTCGAAGTGCAAAATTAGCTTTATTAGAGATTAACGATATTTCAATCAGTTGATGAATATTATGAGGTTCAATACAATTAATTAATTGCGAGAGATCAAACCCGCCAAAAGAGTCGTCAGTTCCTATACCTGGTTATTTACCTGGTAATTAGATAAATATTTTAAAGCCCTGTCTGCCATGTAGAAAATTTATCTTGTTATTGTAATAAAGTAGGCCATCTTTACAGCATTTTCTATATTTAAAACTTTGCTATAATAATGTTTGAATTAAATTGAAAAATACATACATTTTCGTTCTATCCAGATTTAATGGATTTCAACAAACAATTTTTTTTTATCCCATATTTAAATATAAAATATGTTTGATCTTAATATATTTATGTTTAATTTCACGGTTTAAAACTTTTCCCAGTGTAGTCACGTGCATCGATACTTATCTTGCCTTGTGTTTCACGCGCAATATACCCAACACACATAATTGAAACCCTTCTTATATATTGTGTTCGTTTATGTATAATAGAAAAAGATGTGCACAGTTCATAGCTACTCTTTTTTTTTTTGGTTTTGTCGAAAATATAATTTAAAAAATATTGAAATAATAGGTTTAGATTTCGAATGATCATTCAAGTGGCAGTTTGAGGATATATTTGGATAATCGTTCGAATGCGATTCTTCGATTCGACATCAAGTGGCAAACAATTGTTAATTGATGGTAACATAAAATCCTGATATTGCAATACATTTTTTACTAATAAAGGCTATACTCCGATAAGCCATTGAAAGGTGCTCCTAAAGCTATTAAAGCTACTGTCAAACATACTGTAAATACCAAAAATTACTTCAATATTAGCATAGAGCTGGAAAAATTCAATATTTTTTTTCTCAGGAATTACTTAAGCTATCAGGTTCAAAAAAATTACGTAAGTAAACACTGATTATGGGCACTCTATAAAAAATTGAGTCCTAATTCTATTCACTCAGTTCAAAGTTATCACTATTTTCACCTTTTGCGGTGTGGTGCCAACTTGGCTTTTTCTTATATTAGATTGTATGCATTCAGGTTTACTATATATATTTTTTTTCCAGTTTTTTTTTTCTGTGTGGTAGAACATGTAAGTAAAAAATAAAATCTCTTAGAATGATTTTGGTTGGGGCAATTCGTTATTAATTATTTCAGGGTTAAAATAATTATTCATTGATTATAATTTCAGGATTATTTGTAATGTTTCAGCCCTAGTAGTTATAAAAGCATTTTCTTATATTGGATTGTATGCATTTAGGTTTACTATATATATTTTTTTTCCAGTTTTTTTTCTGTGTGGTAGAACATGTAAGTAAAAATTAAAATCTCTTAGAATGATTTTGGTTGGGGCAATTCGTTATTAGTTATTTCAGGGTTAAAATAATTATTCATTGATTAATTTCAGGATTATTTGTAATGTTTCACCCCTAGTAGTTATAAAAGCACCGAAATATACGAACACATATTGTAACAATAAAATAATATTTAATTAAATTAAAACACACTGTTCAGAGTTATTATTATTTTCCCTTTTGAGGGGTGATTTTTTTGAGTTGGGTTTAAGATGGCAATTCGACTTTTCATTACACAGGAGAGTATAATTATATTTGGGTTCATTGTATAACTTTGAACTGAGTGAAAGGAATTAGTCTTTGATTTTTTGTAAACTTCTTCTTAACCCCTCACCACGAACTGCACTAAACTGGACGTACGTTTCGATAGCAAAGCTATCATCATCAGCAGAAACACTGAACTAAAAAAACTGAGTTGGGGGGTTTAGGAGAAGTTTACAGCATTTACAGCATTTACAGCATTTACAGTACCACAGTTTGGAGTATTTTTGTTACCTTGATTTTTTTTTGTAGAAGGCCCATAATCAGTGTTTACTTAAATAATTTTTTTGAACGTGATATCTTAAGTAATTTTTGAGAAAAAAATGCTAACATATCGAATGGGGTGGCATCGATTGAGCTAATTTTTGGTATTTACAATATGTGTGACATTAGTACTCATTTGCTTCAATTTCAACTCGACAGCTTTAGAGACACTTTTCAGTGGGTTATCGGAGTTAAAGCCTTTCGCTTGTCAAAATCCTTTGCCAAACACTACAGCGTCCATCCAGATAACCACAAAAAAAAGGGGGAAACTGGAAATGGACGAAGTTCGATTCGACATCAAGTGGCAAACAATTGTTAATTGATGGTAACATAAAATTCTGATATTGCAATACATTTTTTACTAATAAAGGCTATACTCCGATAAGCCATTGAAAGGTGCTCCTAAAGCTGAAATTAAAGCTACTGTCACACATAAAGTAAATACCAAAAATTACTTCAATCGATGACACCCCATTCGAAATATTAACATAGGGGTGGAAAAATTCAATATTTTTTTTTCTCAGGAATTACTTAAGCTATCAGGTTAAAAAAAATTATGTAAGTAAACACTGATTATGGGCACCTTATAAAAAATCGAGGCCTAATTCTATTCACTCAGTTCAAAGTTATCACTATTTCCACCTTTTGCGAGGTGGTGCCAAATTGGCTTTTTCTTATATTGGATTGTATGCATTTAGGTTTACTATATATTTGTTTTTTCAGTTTTTTTCTGTGTGGTAGAACATGTAAGTAAAAAATAAAATCTCTTAGAATGATTTTGGTTGGGGCAATTCGTTATTAATTATTTCAGGGATAAAATAATTATTCATTGATTATAATTTCAGGATTATTTGTAATGTTTCAGCCCTAGTAGTTATAAAAGCATTTTCTTATATTGGATTGTATGCATTTAGGTTTACTATATATATATTTTTTTTCTGTGTGGTAGAACATGTAAGTAAAAAATAAAATCTCTTAGAATGATTTTGGTTGGGACAATTCGTTATTAATTATTTCAGGGTTAAAATAATTATTCATTGATTAATTTCAGGATTATTTGTAATGTTTCAGCCCTAGTAGTTATAAAAGCACCGAAATATACAAACACATATTGTAACTATAAAATAATATTTAATTAAATTAAAAACTTGCTGTTCAGAGTTATTAGATATGTTCGAAAATGTCAAAGTGACAAGAGTCTTATTTTTGTTTTTAAATTGCTCGGGATTTTAGAAAATGAAATGGAAATGTATTTACATAGACCACAAAGTGATCCTCAAGTTGTATAATGTGAATATCAACGAAGATGATATGGAAAAGATAAATTGAAAGTGTATTAATTCATCTATGGTATACTTCTGGCCAAAACTGTGAAAAATTGAGCTGAGGTTAAAGGAAGAGCACCTTACGGTGATTTAGTCTTTTTGGCATATATGTATATAATATGCATGTATTTATGTAATGCCAATAAATTGATATTATTATTATTATTATTTTCCCTTTTGAGGGGTGATTTTTTTGAGTTGTTGAGTTTGAGAGATGGCAATTCGACTTTTCATTACACAGGAGAGTATAATTATATTTGGGTTCATTGTATAACTTTGAACTGAGTGAAAGGAATTAGTCCTTGATTTTTTTTGTAAACTTCTCCTAAACCCCTCACCACAAACTGCACTAAACTGGACGTACGTTTCGATAGCAAAGCTATCATCATCAGCAGAAACACTGAACTAAAAAAATTGAGTTGGGGGGTTTAGGAGAAGTTTACAGCATTACCAAGTACCACAGTTTGGAGTATTTTTGTTACCTTGATTTTTTTTTGTAGAAGGCCCATAATCAGTGTTTACTTAAATAATTTTTTTGAACGTGATATCTTAAGTAATTTCTGAGAAAAAATGCTAACATATCGAATGGGGTGGCATCGATTGAGCTAATTTTTGGTATTTACAATATGTGTGACATTAGTACTCATTTGCTTCAATTTCAACTCGACAGCTTTAGAGACACTTTTCAGTGGGTTATCGGAGTTAAAGCCTTTCGCTTGTCAAAATCCTTTGCCAAACACTACAGCGTCCATCCAGATAACCACCAAAAAAAAGGGGAAACTGGAAATGGACGAAGTTCGCACATCTACGCCAGGATTGTAAATTTGTAGATCGCTTCGATTACCTCACGTTCAAGAAAAAAAAAAGAAAGGACTTACCATTAGAGGCGGCATTCGAAGAGGTAGCGGCGTGAGTTATGCACAAGACAGTCAGAAAGATCAAGAAAGTTTTGTAACGCCTTCTGGTGTTGGCGGTGGGCATTGGGAACATCGTTAATTTGATTCGTTACGGTGTTGTTTACGTTTTCTCTTGTTGTATGGGGGGAGGAAATTTTACTTCTCTCGATTCGGGCCGTGGAAAAGTGGGGAAGCGAAAAAAAAAAATTACGTGGAACGAGATAGAAAGCAGAAACACCGCGCGTTTATTTCTATAGGTTAGTATTCATATCCTTTAGGGGTATTTTTAAATCGCCCTTCTGGGACGCGCGCTGAAGTTACGGTTGGCGCGTGACTTTTCGTGGAGATCGCGAGTATCAGCCGGCGCTGAGTTCCCACCGCAAGCACAGAGCGGAATGTCCGGAGAACGGCACTATACTGACAACCCGGCAAGGTTCAGATGTTAGTACCTTCAGTCATGCGCCCTACCCTAGGATATAGCCAATGACGAACCACAAGCCTATACCAATAAACCAATAGGAAAATCAAAAGACATTATATGGGTGGTCCTAGAAACATGTTAAGATATGTAATTAGAATTGTAAAACACAGGTAAAACGTAAGGATGCAAGGAGTATAACACGTGCATACCGGATTATTTGAACTTATAATTTACCGCGCGGAATTGGAGGGGTGGGGAGGGGGGGACATTCTGAACTTGCCATTTTATAAAATCCCATCAAAACGAGCATCCCCCCTCTCTCCCCCCGTCGGAACTAAAATAGATACAAACCCGTGATTTTTAACTCGAAGACGACGTCGAAAAAAAAAGGGGGGACCTCCATTTTTCTTTTATCAAGATGTACAGTGATAAGAAGACGCGCGGAGGTGTGTAGCAAGAGGGTAGGTGTGAAATAAGAGTTGACAGGGTGGCGCAGTTTGTCGGATTACACTTGACGCACACCGACAGATTATCCGGACAACTCCGGGCCCGGGCGCGGGAGGGCACTGGGAGGAGGGGTTGGGGGGGTTACCTTGCGCCTCTGGGATCTTGCACCGCTGAATGTTAATCTCGGAACAGTAATGGCTTATGCAGACAAACGGATACCGTACGACACATGTCAATTCTTGAATTTATAATGTAATATCCGTATGGTATCGCGTTGGCGAGACATTTTTCCCCCCAATATTTTCGCGTTGGATGTGCCGATGGGGACGTGTGACACGTCGAGACACGCGGGCGTGCTGTCGCGGAATCTTATTGTGTGCCATCCATGAAATAGAACTTTTCTGACAGTTGCCCCCTGTTTGCCGGGATTACAATAATAATAACGACTCCCATCCGGAAGATGAAGGAGGTTCTCATCGCCAAACCCACACTACATCTGGGGAAATGAAGTCGCGTACGCCTACGCCAAAATAAGGCAAGCAGAAGAAACCAAGATCTGATGGACAGCCGATATTTACAATCAGAAGCGCGCAATCCGGATATTGTTCGAATAGAATGAGGAAAAAATTCCATTCAAGATACAATACCCACTAAATAAGAATAGTTGAAGTTTTAAATTGGGATTGAAGGTCTAGAGAAATAAAAATGTCCATTAAAATATTAAATATATATACATACATACACAGAGATTCAAAATAATTGTCAATTCTGCTCCTATAAATAGTAACAGGGTGTAGGTATATGCCGCGCTGTTTGTAATGAAGGTTTGAACTAAGTCAGTGTTAGAAACATATAAGAAAGTAAACGGATCTGTCAATAATAAGGAAAACGTAACCATACACTGTTGAAATATTACGTGTTGGCGTTAATTTTGCGCTAGTCAAAATATTTTAGTGTTGATTTTCAAAACTTTGCCAGACGAGTTGACTACGCGTATTTAATAGAACAGAAATTACTAGAATTTCGTGCGAATTCTTTGTTCAGATATGAAGATTGACTATTTTTCTAGACATTCAGAAGCGTCAACCAATCAGAATTTTTCCCTCGGATAGAAATATAGAAACCCCACCTATTCTAATACAGTATTCTATTATACGCACCACCTGCATTGCACGTGTATCTGTTTCGTGTTTGATTCTCCGTATTAACATATCCAAACAAACACACAAATGTGACTGACTTGCAAAGTGTAACCTCGTGTTATTAAACGTTAATTCCAGTGGGCATAAAAAATTTCAACATCTTAAAGATGTATTGGAACATCTATTTACGCAATTAGTTTAGACTTGAATCAAATAGCATAAACATTCACTTAATTTTATAATGGTTCTCAAAAAAATCATTTTAAAATTGGTACGTTTAGTTGAAACCAAAACTTGTGAATGAGTGGTTTTGCATATTTATAATTGAGAAAACGTCTTAAAGAGAGAATATTATAGCACTAAGAAATAGGAGTTGCATATTAAAAGACGTTGTGTTTAGAAAATGTGTTAAAACACCCATAGATCACATTCATTTAGTTAAACAGCTAGTAAATTTGTCTAGTCTAGATCAAATAAAATGTGACTAGAAGTTTTTATAATTCCACGTGTCAGTTGGACAAAATAACCCCTTAGCAATAGACAATACTTGACTATCTTTGCTCGTAAAAAATTTAAACTTCTATAGTTCTCGACAAAATAACACGAAAAGAGTGTGGACCTCTCCTGACTATTAAATTAGTCAAAAAAGTGTTAAAATTTTCAACAGTGTACAATACCCACTAAATAAGAATAGTTGAAGTTTTAAATTGGGATTGAAGGTCAAGAGAAATAAAAATTTCCATTAAAATATTAAATATATATACATGCACAGAGATTCAAAATAATTGTCAATTCCGCTCCTATAAATAGTAACAGGGTGTAGGTATATGCCGCGTGTTTGTAATGAAGGTTTGAACTAGGTCAATGTTGGAACATAAGAAAGTAAACGGATCTGTCATAAATAAGGAAAACGTAACCTATATTTGAACTCGCATTATATAAACGACTATGGATTGGTGTTTCTGCTTGTAAAAATGAAATGTAATTAATTTACTTTACTAATTATGATTTACAATCAGTACTAACTGGTGTTTAACTAAATTTATTTATTACTTTAATTATAACATACAATTAGTATAATTATTAAGTGACAAAACTGCATCTCTCAGTTCTTCTATGGTATGCATGCAGTTTCTATAGATCCTATTTTTTAGATAGTCGAACATGAAGTAATTTAATGGGGTTAGATCAGGCGATCTTGGTGGCCATCTTTGTGCTCTAACGAACCTGTCAGCAAAAAAACTGTTGAAGATATTGGCAGGTTTGTCGAGCAGTATGTGCTGGAGCATTATCGTGCTGAAAATAACCTGCTTCAAGCTCATTTTCTTGTAACTCTGCAATAACCAATTCCAACATCTGTTGGTAACGTTGGGCTGTTACAGTTTCCTCGAAGAAAATTGGCCCTATTATTCATTGCCTGGACATAGCTAACCAAACTCCAACTTTTACGGGATGCAATTGCGTTTCTCGAAATTCGTATGGATTTTCTGCAGACTAGATACAATAGTTTTGTAAATTGATATAGTCTGTTAGATAAAACCAGGCTTGATCCGAGAAAAATGATTTGTGTAATAGCACCTATTAGTAGGTGGTATTACACTACGTTACAAATTAAAAAAAAATTAAGTACCCGCTTCAATTTTTCCTATTTATTTATTTATACAAATCGCTTAATAAGAACACCTACGTACTTTTTTTCTATCACGTACTGTTTTTTGGGTACGGTAACTAATAATTATTGTTAAAAAAAACTTAAAAAAATATACACATTGCTTTATTTAATTATCAATAATTCGATTAAATTAACGACAAAAAATTGAAACTAACGACAAAACTTATTTTGTTTTGTTAATTAGTCCCAAGCCTGGTGAAATGCGAGGGGAGGGTGACCGGTGCTTCGCAATACGTATCTATCATGAAAAACTGAAAAATCGCGAATATCTCCAAAACCTTTGGAGATAGACACAATGACACACATATAAAATCGAAAGAAAATCAAATTTTACATCCGTTTATGTAAAAATTGCTATACCATTCAATTTAAAAAAAAATCAAGTTATCCATGATTTTAGAGTTCGAAAATTACAGAGCCCTATTTAATAATTCTGTAACGTAAACGCAACAATTTTAAAATAAAAGACGTGTGCTATTTCATAATTAAGCGAAAACTGAAAACCGCATCTTTCTAACTTTCGTATTCCCTGAGATATTTGCAAACACCGCAGACATTGCAAATGTCATTTTTTTTTTCGAAAAAAATGTCATGTAATTCGGAAACGGTACAACTTAGCCCCAATGTATGCCTAACGTATTGTTATTTAAATTTAACAAGGAATCCAAAAATACAGTAATATACAGGATGTTCCATTTAAAATAATAAAGTATCTATTTCCGATACAACCGGAAGTCCGCCATTACTGAAATTAATTTTAAAATGTGTAGAATATGATTCGAGCCAACATTTATTTGAAACATTTTTCCAAAAAAGCAATAATAAATCGGCAATGGACCGTTGCATCTTAGGCTGGACACCCGGTATGTATAACAGGTAGAATATTTCAATCTGTCGCTACGAGCACGAAGTGATATGTAAATATGCATATTGAAAATCCCAAGATTTTGTGCCAGAATCGGCATAGCCTATCTAATGCATACTTCAAAAACAAGACGTGATAGAAACAAAAAACATCGACTGCTTACATATTTAACTAATTGAAAACCATAATAGTAATCAGTTTTTCAGGTACGAAAATCGTGTCACGCAGTGTAATCACGTCCGACTTGAACCAGCACATTCTAAGTTAACGCATGCACGACTTGATTATTTCCTTATCACTTGAAAATTGCTATATTTTAGACTGTAATTTTCCATATTGTAAGAAATTTTAAATTTTTCCTGAGAGATATTAATATTTTTCGCAGATCCAGATCCGAGATTTCTAATAGCCGATCCGAATAGTAAATAATCCGAATCCGGTCAACAGCACTACTACAGATTGGTATCTTAGAACTATCCACTCGTAAAGATATTTAAATTTTAATTCTATCATTCCTATTAAGTACGCAGTTAATGTTATCAATAGTTTAATAGATCTTTGTTATGTTTTCTCTGAAAATAAAAATTTGTACAAAAATCTTAAGAAATTCATGTTAAAAAAATGATTACCCTATAATTTTTATAAATAAATATATCAAAAATAGATTAAATAGGATCAAAAAACATAACCAACTTTAAAACACTTAACAACAATAATCATATGCGTCAAGTGAAACACATTTAATTGCATCTCCAAACTTTCGGAAAAAATTGAAAATTTATTAAAACCATAGTACCAATTTAATAGTAGCACATAAATCAGTAAAAATAATAACTAATATTTTACCCCAAACCAAACAAAAATTAAATTAAAGGAAAAAACGGAGAATACAAGGTCTTGATCCTCATAAAGAATTTAAAACCAGTTTAAACATAGTCCAGGTTTAAAGACAAAGTTTAACATTAGAAAGTGCATTGCAAAAGGTTGGATTTAAGTAAAATTTGTAAAGAACATACATTAAAAAAACACAATAAAACACTTAATTTAAACAAACAACACTTTAAAATTAATTAAAATAGATATTGTCACTTCGCACTTAGAATATAAAAGATTTTACAAATTTTTCTTTAAATTATTATAAAACTCTAGGCAAAGTTTTTCCAAATACACCATGCTTAGGGACTAGCTGCCATGAAAAGTTAACAATCTCAATTGGGTTTTTAATACTATATGATTCCCAAGATTCTCTAACTGATGATAGCTGACTCCAAATAATACGACTTGAATGCCTTCATTATACTAAAAATACAATTTCAATGTTTCTTGAGAGGTCCTCGAGAGTTCCAAGGATGACTGGAAGCATTATCCATAAGAAGAAGAATTTTGAACACAATTCCCCCTGGGTTAATAATATCGTTTTAGTTCTGAATGCAGTAGAGTTTCGAAGTAATGAACTGAATCAATTTTAAATATCTGTTTGGAAGTGTAACCACCTTTTTCTACAAGTTTTACTAACTCTTTAGGGATTTTTTCAGTAGCGTTCTGATCATTTTTCCGTTTAAATTCGTATCATGCTTTAAAATTGGCGAACTAACCTTTGCTTTAGCACAGACGATAGCTTGATGGTTTAAAATAGTAATAATAATAATAATAATAATAGCTCTTTATTTCAAACTATGAAACATATAAACCATGAAACATACAAAATAACGTCAATAAAGAGAGTATCCATAGAGAAATAAAAATAACATGAAATTTTAAAATTATAAAAAATAATCATTGATTGAATAACAAGATAACTCCATTAAATGCGATTTAGCTTTATGTTTAAAACGGTGTAAATTATTGGATGTTTTGATTTCATTGGGTAGCTTATTGAACAACCTACAGCCAACATAGGTTAAATTCTTCTGGAATAACGATGATTTGTGCAATGATTAATTTCACGCGTATTGTAACCATGTGAGGTGTCAGTAGAAAACTCCAATTTATATTTAAAAACAAAACACAGAACTTCCAAAATGTAAGCATCATAAAACGTTAATATTTTATTAGTCTTAGCCTGATATGGTAAGTTAAATACGATACGTAGAGCGTTTTTGTAATCGAAATACTTGCTTAACGCCATAACAAGATCCCTAGTGAATTACTCCATAGGTCATTTTTGAATGAAAATGTGAGAAATAATAAGTTTTAAGAACAAAGGTACAGCACGACTTTTCAAATTGTATAGAGCATACCATATTTTGGCCAATTCACGACAAAGATTGTCAATATGGGACCCCCACTTTAGTCCTTCATCTCTAATGATACCGAGCAATTTCGATGATTTAGTAAGTTCAATAGAATTACCATTTAATACAAAATTACTAATATTATATTTATTGTTATTCTCAAATAAGATACAATTTGTTTTACTGGTGTTGACCACAAGATCGTTACAAGACAACCAATCACACAATTGGGTGTACAAAAGGTTAGTTGCTTGAAATAACGCGGATATGTTGGGGGAACTAACAGAGCAACATTAGAAGCAGCTGTAAGGACCTTGCGAAGGTCGTTAATGAAAATTAGGAAGAGGGTAGGGCTCAAGACTGAGCCTTGAGGCACATCACGATCAACTTCACATATATCAGACAGATAATCGTTATAATATAACGAATTTTGTGAACTAAACAATGCGCCAGCCTCAATACTACTTTTTAATTATTGTTATATATATCTTCGTAAGGCACCAGTATGCATTTTCCTCTTTCTGGGTATTTCATTTTGGGGACGACGAATACCTTACAGAGTTGTGTCATATGCGTCAATAACAGCCTCTTTATATTGTAATGTATTCGATACCTTACCCCTTTACACTGACCTTACATACTGGTTAAACAGGATGTATGTTAAAACAAAAGTACTGCAAGGTTTTTAAAATCTCGTAGAGTTGCCTGAGATAAATAAACTCAATTTTCTCACATTGTAATCGTTAAACATCCCCTTTTCAAGGCATCCACGCGCACAATAAATAAACGGTTACCATTTGGACGTTCGGATCGGCTAACGGAAACTACAGGAAACATTCTTTTCCCCTCATAGATACGTCGTACAATGCGCCATCACCATATTCGGGGCCGTTCAAAGGCAAATAAATTAAGACATCTCGGTACAAAAAGGGGATATGTTATGTGTCTGGGGCGTTCATATCGATCGAATATCGACTCCTCCTGTTTGATACGTGGAGCAGCTTGTTAAGGAAACTTTCTGAATGTTGGGGTTGATTTGTAAACTGGCCACGGAATTTGTTCTTTTAGAAGCATGGCTCATTTAGCCTTCGGACCTTGGCCCGTTCGCTTTTAGAATAAGATGAAAGAAAAAGTTAGGCAAGTTCTTATTGCAGCATTTGGATGCCTAGAATTTCGCCTTCTTTTTCTTCCTCTCCCTTTTAAGAAGGAAAAAAAGCAACCCTTTCCAGTTAATTCACGTAATGACCATATATACAGATATATGTACTCCATGGATTGAAATTTTATACTCCAATTCTATCGCAGACACCAAATTAAAACCGACCACCTTATTGTGACATAAAAAACCATATTTTTTGGGTTATTAATGAATTTTTCGTTTTATGGAGTTGTTTTTTCAAACCTGTGTTGAAAATTGTTAAGGTTTTGTGGGAAAGCAAACACAATAAAATAAATCAAACATGTGATTTCGTTATTAACACTTCTAAATTACAACACGCGTTTTTTACTTGAGACTATATCAATATATATAAAACTGTAATTGATACTGACTATTTGGCTGTATTTCATTACTTCCTCAGACAAATAGTTCTTATTATTATTTATTAGACCTAAACTATACACTGTTGAAAATTTTAACACTTTTTTGACTAATTTAATAGTCAGGAGAGGTCCACACTCTTTTCGTGTTATTTTGTCGAGAACTATAGAAGTTTAAATTTGACGAGCAAAGATAGTCAAGTATTGTCTATTGCTAAGGAATTATTTTGTCTAACTGAGACGTGGAATTATAAAATACTTCTAGTCACATTTTATTTGATCTAGACTAGACAAATTTACTAGCTGTTTAACTAAATGAATGCGATCTATTGGGTGTTTTAACACCATTTTCTAAACACAACGTCTTTTTAATATGCAACTCCTATTTCTTAGTGCTATAATAGTCTCTCTTTAAGACGTTTTCTCAATTATAAATATGCAAAACCACTCATTCACAAGTTTTGGTTTCAACTAAACGTACCAATTTTAAAATGATTTTTTGAGAACCATTATAAAATTAAATGAATATTTATGCTATTTGATTCAAATCTGAACTAATTACGTAAATAGTTGTTCCCAATACATCTTTAAGATGTTGAAATTTTTTATGCCCACTGGAATTAACGTTTAATAACACAAGGTTACACTTTGCAGGTCAGTCACATTTGGTGGTTTGTTTGGATATGTTAATACGCAGAAACAAACTCGAAAACAGATACACGTGCAATGCAGGTGGTGCGTATAATGCAATACTGTATTAGATTAGGTGGAGTTTCTATATTTCTATCCGAGGGAAAAATTCTGATTGGTTGATGCTTCTGAATGTCTAGAGAAAATAGTAAATCCTCATATCTGAGCAAAGAATTCACACGAAATTCTAGTCATTTCTGTACTATTCAATACGCGTAGTCAACTCGTCTGGCAAAGTTTGGAAAAATCAACACTAAAATATTTGACTAGCGCAAAATTAACGCCAACACCGTAATATTTTCAACAGTGTACACTAAAAGAATTTTGGTAAAATTCAAATACAATTTTGGAGCAATTTTGTGCCCCTAAAACCGTACAAGTATTTTGCTTTTAGGAGCAATATTTCTAACTATGTGATGAAACTTGGAATATTTATAGGAAATTTTCAAAATGTGGGTAACTTTTCCAAGATCTTTTCATGTAGTCTGGACTATACACAAGTAAAATCACTAAAGCAGTGAAAATATCGTCGAAATGAAATTGAATGGGGCTAAATTCAATGCGAAAAACTATCGAAAAAAGTGATTTTTACCAAGAAAAACTAACACCTAACTTTCTTTTTAGTGTGTACTTTGATGTTTAATGAATGAAAGATCACTTACCAGATTTTTTGATTAAGATATCCGCGATTTGTGCATTTGTAGAAATATATTAGACAGATGTTACCTTGTCTTTGACAAAAACTTTAATAAAATTAAATTTAACATCAACATATTTGAGCCTTTTGTGATCTCCACCTTTTGGTCAATTCGATACAGGACTGGTTGTCCTCAAATGCAGTAAACATTGATTTTGCAATACCAACATCACTCAAAAGATTAGACAGCCACATCATTATCAGTTGTAAATCATCATAACAATTGAAAAAAAATGCCACGATGCTTTGAGATCTCATCCCAGGCTTGCTTACACTGTTGAAAATATTACGGTGTTGGCGTTAATTTTGCGCTAGTCAAATATTTTAGTGTTGATTTTTACAAACTTTGCCAGACGAATTGACTACATGTGTTTAGTAGAACAGAAATTACTAGAATTTGGTGTGAATTCTTTGTTCAGATATGAGGATTTACTATTTTCTCTAGACATTCAGAAGCATCAACCAATCAGAATTTTTCACTCGGATAGAAATGTAGAAACCCCACCTAATCTAATACAGTATTGCATTATACGCACCACCTGCATTGCACGTGTATCTGTTTTCGAGTTTGTTTCTGCGTATTAACATATCCAAACAAACCACCAAATGTGACTGACCTGCAAAGTGTAACTTTGTGTTATTAACGTTAATTCCAGTGGGCATAAAAAATTTCAACATCTTAAAGATGTATTGGGAACAACTATTTACTAATTAGTTCAGATTTGAATCAAATAGCATAAACATTCACTTAATTTTGTAATGGTTCTCAAAAAATCATTTTAAATTAGTACGTTTAGTTGAAACCAAAAACTTTGAATGAGTGGTTCTGTATATTTATAATTGAGAAAACGTCTTAAGAGAGAATATTATAGCACTAAGAATAGGAGTTGCATATTAAAAAGACGTTGTGTTTAGAAAACGGTGTTAAATCGTCCAATAGATCGCATTCATTTAGTTAAACAGCTAGTAAATTTGTCTAGTCTAGATCAAATAAAATGTGACTAGAAGTATATCATAATTCCACGTGTTAGTTGGACAAAATAACCCCTTAGCAATAGACAATACTTGACTATCTTTGCTCGTCAAATTTAAACTTCTATAGTTCTCGACAAAATAACACGAAAAGGGTGTGGACCTCTCCTGACTATTAAATTAGTCAAAAAAGTGTTAAAATTTTCAACAGTATAGTGTTAAGACAAATACCATTAGTATGCAATAAAAAAACACAAATAATAAATAGCAAGAAACAAAATACAATGTAATTCTAATGACGTGTACTAGTGGTGGGCACTATCGATAGTTATCGATAATCAACCATCCATAGTTATCGATATTCAACTATCGATAGTACTATCGATAATTGAAACTAGCGATAGTGCTCACCACTAATCATACTCAATTGGGTTTAAATCCGAAAAGCGAGCAGGCCAGAGACGTAGTTTATATTTGAATCCATTAGAAACTACTGTTTCTTTAAGGGAAAGTAGGTGGCAGCTCCTTTACTCTTGTAATTTTAAGTATTAAAAACAAAAAACCATTGATATCGAGCTATCCCATGCTTATTATAAACTCTTAGAGATACGAGGAAATTATTTATAACGTCTTAAAGACTTCGAATGAAGTTAAAATTATTTAACACTTCAAAGCAAGAGCACGAAGCCCAAGTGAAACAGTAAAACTTTTCGGAAGTTACTCTTCACAAGGGGCTATGTTTTAAATGAAATATAGATAATACGAGTGGTGGGAAGGAGATGCAGAAAATAAAGGAGGAAAAAAAAAACTAGGTTTAAATATTAGACCAGTGGTTCTCTAACTGTGGTACGCGTACCTCTCGGGGGTACGCGAAAATTTTTAGGGGGTACGCGGCCGGCCAACAATAAAATAAAACAACCGGACACGTATGGACACGTTGACGTGCGGCGCGCACTAAGGGCTTAGTCATCAGAGTGGGGCTGTGGCCGGCCAATCACTCGTGTCACTGCCTGCAGTAGCATTGCCTGTTATTACAAGTTCGCTCTCAGTATTGTGTTATTTTTGTGGTGTGTTGTGTTATTCTGCGGACACTCAATCCTGTTGAAACACGTTTACGGACATCTGTTTGAAAACTGAATCAGGTACCACGTAAGTGAATTTTACAATAAAAATTAACAATGGATAAATGGCTCCTAAAGAAAAAGGCCTCATGAAGATCTGCATCAAAATTCTGGTCCATCAACTTCACAAAATGAAAGTAGACCTGAACGTCTTGTTACTAATGAGCAGCTCAAGGAAAAATAAAAAAACCCGAAAACTGGCAAATGAACTAAAAGTAAAAAGAGAAAATATGACGAGTTGTACTTAAATTAGGTTTTACTTGGACTGGAAGCTCAGACGAGCCTAATCCACAATGCGTTGTTTGTTCAGAAATTTTATCAAACAATTCTATGAAACCTTCTCTTTTAAAACGCCATTTTGAAAGCAAACATTAGAACTTAGTCAAAAGGAGTTACGGTACTTTGAACGTCTTTTGGAAGATTTGAAAAATAGGAAAAACACGATAAAACACTTTTCTGGTGCAGAACAAATGAAAGTGCTCTAAAAGCTTCTTACAAAGTTAGTCATTTGATTGCGAAGTCTGGTAAAAACCATTACTATTGGCGAAACCTAATCCTCCCTGCCGCAGCAGAAATTGTTTCTTGTATGTTTGAGAGAACGAGGCAAAAAGAATTACAGCAATTCCATTATCAAATGATACAGTTTCAAGGAGAATTAGTGATATGGCGTATGACACAAAAGAACAACTTGTTGGAGCAATTCGAGCTAGTCCTTGCTTTGGTATACAACTCGATGAAACCACGGATGTCGCTGGCCTAGCCCAACTGATCGTTTTTGTACGTAGCATTTTTCAAGATGAAATATTTGAAGATATTTTATTTTGTAAGACACTTAAAACATCGACAAAAGGTGAAGATATTTTCAATTTGTTAGTTTTTTTTTTTGCGAAAACCAGCTCGAGTGGAAAAACTGTGTGTCAGTGTGTATGGATGGTGCTAAGGCTATGAGCGGTCACATCACAGGGCTGGTAGGCCATATTAAAACGGTTTCAACTGAGTGTAAGTTCACTCATTGTGTCCTTCACCGAGAGGTTTTGGTGGCTAAGCACCTCCCTGATGAACTCAAAGATGTCCTTGATCAGAGTGTGAAAATTGTGAACTTAAACTTTAACATAAAAACTAGGCCCCTAAAATCTCGTTACTTTAAAATTCTATGCCAGGATGTGGGGAGCCTCCATGAGAACTTATTGCTACATACTGAGGTACGATGGCTTTTCTCGGGGAATGTTTTGTCCCGTGTATTTGAACTCCACAAAGAATTACATAATTTTTTTACCGAACACAAATCCATCTGTCTTCTGTACTTACTGATTTTGATTGGCTTTTGAAGTTGGCTTATTTAAGTGATATTTTTGGAAAACTCAACATCTGGAATTTATCCATGCAAGGCAGTGTTTCTGATATTTTTAATATAGAAAAGAAAACTGATGCAATGGTAAAAAAGATTATTCTCTGGGAAAAACAAATAGAAAATAACAACTGCGAGCCGTTTGAAAGATTACTTACATTTTTGCAAGATAATGAGAAAAACATATCTGATTTCACTGAACTCAAGACTCAAATGGGCCAGCATTTGAATGCATTGAAGATCCGCATAAAGAGTACTTTCCACCTTTGGAGAAACAGTATAACTGGATACGTGATCCCTTTAATGCTGATGCTATGGACACTAACCTGACTATCTTTCAAAAGGAACACCTCACTGAAGTATCATGTGATCCCACGTTGAAAAACAAATATTTGACTGCTGGTACTAATTGTTAGATTTCTGGATCGTATTGGGAAGGAATACAAAGAACTGTCAAGCACTGCTGTTAAATTTCTTGTTGGGTTTTCCACCACTTATTTATGTGAAAAGGGTTCCTCAAGTTTAACCTATCTTAAAAATAAATCTAGAAACAAATTAAATGTTGAAGATGATTTAAGATTGTATTTAACCAAGTTAAAACCCAATTTTGATAAACTGTGCAAAGGGAAACAAGCTCACCCTTCTCACTAATCTCTTTGAAAGTAAGCGCTTTTTGTTCTTTAAATTTTGTTGTGTTGTGTTTTAATGTAATAAAATGTTGTAAACAATTCTCTTTGTTTTTATTTAAACATGATGCGTAATTCAGTTTCAAATGTTAACACTATACTTCTATGCTACATAGAAGGCTTTAAGATTTGTTTAATATTTTAATTATAGTTTACTTAGTACCGGTAACTGAGAAGGGGTACCTAAAATGTTTTGTGGGTAAAAAGGGGTATAAAAATAAGTTTGAGAACCACTGTATTAGACAGTGCATTCACTATATAAAAATTAAGCAAAGTCGGCGTGTAGCGAACAGAAAATTTCCTGTTGTAATTGTTGGAGAAATTACAAGATGCTCGTTTCCGAATACTTTCCACGTATTTCTAGTGGAATGTCAATAAAAATACCACTAGGATGGAAGTCAAGCAAGCATTCCTTTGAAATGGAAAAATAAAAACTTTATACTAATAAAGGTGATTGTTCGACATTGCATCCCTTTCGGAGCAGACGATGAATTGAGAGCGTTTGCTCGAGATGAAGATGGAAAGACGGCGTGAGAGGGTGAACATCCTAAGGGCGCCCATCCCCAGCCGGCTTTCCTTGCACGCCAGACAAAACTTACAATTTGCCCACAGGTAAATACGGCACAATAAATTACATTAAGATTTATGGTTGAATTTTAAATTTAGTTTTTAATTAATTCCGCTATACAGAAGGACGGGCGCACTCTCTGATTCCGGCGGTTCGCGAGAAAAATGCTGAAATTATATTACACTTAATCTGCCCCGAGACGATGTACAAGTTGGAGAACATATCTGCCTCACCTAACCATTCTGACGGGCTCATAATTTCATCGTAGATTAAACCAATGCAACGAAAGGAGGTGGGGGGTTTCCCCTTGCCGTCTCTACAATTGCAATGAGGTTTATGAGGAAAATACTTTTGCATAGAAGTGTAAATGCTATCTTCAAATTTAGCAAATAGAGAGGAATGACTACACATCGTAACTGTTGCAAAAACCTATTACTTTAAATGTGATTTATAAATTTTGTCACAAATATCTAAAAGATTATTGACAATTAAATCATTAAGGACATGCAATCATAGCCATTGAAAAAGATTTAGTAAAATCCGTACAGGTATTTTACTTTTAGAAGCAATATTTCTAACTATAGGTAATTTTCCGAAGGATTTCCTCATGTAGCCTGGAATATTCATAGTCAAATTTTGAAATGTCATGTAATACAAAATATTTCCATAAATTTTACTTGTTTAAAAGCAAAATTACGAAAAGAAATTTAGTATTTCAAGTTAAAAAACTTGAAAAAATTGGCTTTAGCGACCAGCTAAGACAGTTTTTTGCCTCTTACCTTTTGGACCGAACGCAGTACGTCACTTACAACGGTTTTTCGTCGAAATGTTACACAGCTGTATCTGGAGTACCTCAAGGATCGAATCTAGGACCATTACTGTTTATTCTTTTTATTGATGATTTGCTCGATCATATTGATTGTGGGAGGTGCATTTTTGCTGATGACCTAAAAATATTTCGAGAGATTGTTACTAGGGCAGATTGTCTCTATTTGCAACAGCAAATCAACAACATCGCCGAATGGTGTACTCACAACAAACTCGAGTTGAATGTTTCGAAATGTACTGTTATGTCGTATACAAGAAAAAGAAATCCCATTGATTTTACTAAATGTTCTTGGTGATTTCCCGCTTGCTCGCAGTTCTGCCATTAAAGACCTGGGAGTGTATTTTGATCCCTCCCTTAGTTTTGTGTCTCACATGAACCATATAACATCATCAGCCTTAAAAACGCTAGGCTTTGTAATACGAAATTCGCAGATGTTTAAAATTGAGACCGCTATAGCTTTATTTTGTACCTATGTGAGAAGTAAGCTAGAATATGCGTGCTTAGTTTGGAATCCATTTTATAGAAGTCATATCGTACCGATCGAAAAAATTCAACGTAAGTTCCTCAAATACTTATTTTATCGGCATGAGGGCATTTACCCCTGTAGGGGATTTGATTATGATGCACTGCTCCAAACATTCAATTTTGAATCTCTGGAAATGCGACGGAAAATTATCAGCATAAAATTTTTATATAATCTTATACATAACAACATTGATTGTGCTTACCTGTTGTCACAATTACAATTCTTGATACCACGAACTTCTGCGCGACTCAGTTCCACTTTTTATATACCAACTATTACAATTAACTCTGCGTTTCATTGATCGCTATTAGTTATGACGCGTAAATTTTAATATTATTTCATACCACTGCGATATCAACTACAGTTCACTACTTGAAATAACCGATGCATGTAGAATATATTTGGCTTAATTTTGGTTTGTGTATTATTATTTTTTTTTTATTAGTATGTAATTTAGTATGTTAAGATACATTTGCTTTTTTTTTACAATTTTCTTTATGTTATTTGCTGTCTGCACATTATATTTATAATTTTGTCCTTTATATGGATTGTAATCTGTTGGACAATAAAATTCTATTATTATTATTATTATTTATTATTTATTATTATATTATTCTTATTATTCTATCTACTCATCTAATCGTATTCTGTAGAAGCATCATTTTCTGGATGTAATATTTTTCTTTTTTTTTCTAGTTGTGAAAAACGAAGAGCTGTTTAGTCCAACAGCTGGGTAAGTTTTTAACAGATAATGCTGAATTAATTCCAACGTGCATGTAAGTTGTTTCGGATATTCCATGCGCATGTTGTAGCAGAACGTCTAACAGACTTTAAAACATTAGAAGAACAACAGATTTTGTAATATGAATTAAGTATAACAGCTCCAAAATTAACAAGAAAACAGAACCATATGTGACCGAGCACCATATCAGTTCTGACTATACTATGAGATTCAAAATGATTGTTGTCTGTTTTCCGGAAAAATTTATCTATACTTATTACCAATTTAATGAGACGAGTTAGCTACATACAAATTTCATACATTAATGAATTTTCTTGACATTTAGCGACATTGGCGTGCGTGTTTGTAGTATTTTCGATTATTTATCTTATAATTTTTTTCAAACCGTTTATATTTACATCTATCATCAACAATAGCATTTCTGAATACTGTAAGAAAATAAGGGAATTTATCTGTGGTAATTAGCTTAACAAACAGGTAAAAAATCAATATTAACATTAAGTGAAATAGTTTATTACATTTTATAATTTTATAGGCTTATCATACACTTCAGCGCAACGAGCTGTCAAAAGAAAGTTACATTTTCATCCCTATAAAGTTTCTACAGTAGAAGAATTATTGCTATTAGATCACGATAGGCGATTGGAATATTGTCATTGGTTTAATAACAATTTAAGCGACGATGACTTGCTAAACAAATCATTTTTCTCGGATGAAACCTGGTTTCATCTAATAATTCACAAAATTATCGCATCTGGTTTGCAGAAAATCCACACGAATTTCGAGAAACGCAATTGCATCCCATAAAAGTTAGCTACGTCCAGGCAACGAATAATAGGGCCAATTTTCTTCGTGGAAACTGTAACAGCCCAACGTTACCAACAGATGTTGGAATTGTTTATTGCAGAGTTACAAGAAAATGAGCTTGAAGCAAGTTATTTTCAGCACGATAATGCTCCAGCACATACCGCTCGACAAACCTGACAATATCTTCAACAGTTTTTTTGCTGACAGGTTCGTTAGAGCACAAAGATGGCCACCAAGATCGCCTGATCTAACCCCATTAGATTACTTCATGTTTGGCTATCTAAAAATAGGATCTATAGAAACCGCATGCATACCTAGTAGAACTGAGAGATGCAGTTTTGTCACTTATAATTATACTAATTGTATGTTATATTTAAAGTAATAAATAAATTAGTTAAACACCAGTTAGTACTGAATTATAAAATCATAATTTAGTAAAGTTAAATAATTACATTTCATTTTTACAAGCAGAAAACACCAATCCATAGTCGTTTATTATAATGCGAGTTCAAATATAGGTTACGTTTTCCTTATTTATGACAGATCCCTATTACTTTCTTATGTTCCAACACTGACTTAGTTCAAATCTTCATTACAAACACGCGGCATATACCTACACCCTGTTACTATCTATAGGAGCGGAATTGACAATCTTTTTGAATCTCATAGTATGTCTGACTTGAATCAGAACGTTCTAAGTTTATGCATGCACGCCTTACTTATTAACTTGTAAGAAATTTCAAGTTTTTCCAAGAGTTGTTTTTTTTTTTTTTATTATTCAATAATATCACAATGTTAAAGTTTTCGCATTAAAATTCACGCAAATTCTCTGAGATTAATAGTACTGAAGACTTTTGAAAGCGTTACTGGCAGACAGTACACTACATCAAAACGAGTATAAACTTTTAAATCCTTATTTAAACAAGTGCAATGGAACTATTTTAGCACATGGAGTCGACCATGAACAAACAAAAGAGCTGTCATCCATTCGCCCAAGAGATAAAAACGCTTCAAATATTCGCAAGTTCAAAGCAAGCAATTAAAGTTTTCTTTTCTAGATTCTTTTCGCAATTTTTCCTTCCTCAGTACTTGTAGGAATAATCCGCTTCCTATAAGCGCAGTATAAGAAAATAATTTACCCCTTCCACCTAGATCGTCGCCACAGTGGCAATTATAGGTTACATGTAGTGTTTTAATTGCGGAACGGCGGTTTTGTATTCTGACTGCGAGATGCCCGCCAGCAGCACAGAGTGTACGTAACTTAATGATGACGGTCCAGTGTGAAGTCGTCGGATATGCATATCAAAGACTAACTCGGTGCGGTAACCTCAAACGAATATTCTGATATAGAAGTGTTATACGCGGGGGAATTACGAACCATCCACCTCCTTCATATCAATGCTAAACTTATTTTCGAGTAAAAGACGATGGAAGACTCAAAGTGAGGTGGGCGTGGGTGGGGGAGGCTTGCCTGTTAAAATATTACGTTGTGGTATATTCGATAGGAGCTATACTATCGTCCAAAAGTGTTTGTACAGATCCAAACGCAATCGGGGTTATTAAAGTTTTACATTAAAAGTGTGCAAACTATTCGAAATGTTTAATAATTATCTATATAGGATGAGTAATAATTATAGATATGCGCAATTTAAATACGACGCAGATATTGCAACATCCATATATTATATACCATGTGATTCAAAATGATTGTCGTAAGAAAAAAACTGTTTTCCGGAAAAAATTATCTATACTTATTACCAATTTAATGAGCGAAGTTAGCTGCATACAAATTTCATACATTAAATGAATTTTTTTGACATTTAGCGACATTGGCGTGCGTGTTGTAGTATCTTTCGATTATTTATCTTATAATTTTTTTTAAATCGTTTATATTTACATCTAATATCACCAAACAATAGCATTTCTGAATACTGTAAGAAAATAAGGGAATTTATCTGTGGTATAGCTCAACAAACAGGTAAAAAATCAATATTGACATTACAGGGAAATACGTTTATTACATTTTATATTTTATAGGCTTATCATACACTTCAGCGCAATGAGGCTATCAAAAGAAAGTTACATTTTCATCCCTATAGAGTTTCTACGGTACAGGAATTATTACCATTAGAAGAAGGTTTTATCTAACAGACTATATCAATTTACAAAACTATTGTATCTGGTCTGCAGAAAATCCACACGAATTTCGAGAAACGCAATTGCATACCCGTAAAAGTTGGAGTTTGAATTAACTATGTCCAGCAGGCAACGAATAATAGGGCAAATTTTCTTCGAGGAAACTGTAACAGCCCAGCGTTACCAACAGATGTTGGAATTGTTTATTGCAGAGTTACAAGAAAATGAGCTTGAAGCAGGTATTTCTGCGGAATAAATATAATAAATTATTGTAAAATTAACACATTTTCTTTATTAATATCACATTACATTATTGTAAAGTTAATTAATGTTATTTATTAATTTTATAATAAATTGTTGTGAAATTAACTAATATTCACTATTAATTTAACATTAATGAGAAATTGACAAATCAATTTTTATAACACTAATGCCTGGTTTTGGCTCTTGCGACTAGGTGTAGGGGTAGGTAGATGAAAAAACTGGAGCAGACCGACTCACTTGATGGTCTTACACTGATTACAGTTTCAGTACTGCAAGTCTCTGGATGAGTGTATGACTGTGAAAATGTTGATAATGGGCATTTGCAGGAGCATTTTTAAGTCGAAATAATTCTCTGAAACAATCAACATTAATATAATGTTTTATAAAAACGACTCATTACAAACCATTCTTCTTTATGACGACTATTATTACCCCTTTCCTGGAGATATTTAAAAATGTAGGTAAAAAGTCAGTAGTTATTGTCGCCCCTTCCGAATCCTGCAGCTCAAAATCCTTCCCTACCAAGATTTGACAGGCTATAAACAACCATTTTGTCATATCATTGCATCTAATTTAAATACTAATCATTAATTTTACTTTTACTATTTTATTACTGATTTTCCGCATATGTATTGACTAATTCATTATACAGGGAAACCTCTCGACGACGCACAGTCACGGGTTTGACGGAATTAATATAAATTACTAATTAATTCTACCTTACAATCGACAAATATGACAATCAGAACTGCTTTGCTGTTCTCATTTACCCTATATACAAACAATATATGTAATTCATACAATAATTTGTACTTACCATTACAACTGATCCTCAATACTAAAGAAAACAATGAAATCACACAATAATCTAAATAGTTGAATCAGGCTCAATCACGTTGAATTAGAGATACGCCGAACACATCTAAGGTATAATGGCGTTGTTGGTGCATTGGTGGGGGCATCAGGTTAAAAATGCGTGCACATGGCAAATGACATAATTGCAACGTACATACCTATCCATACCAATAGTAATAAATAGTATAAAATTGTATAAATATGAATTGTTATGAAAATTTATAATAATCGATAGTTTTCTATTAACAATTTTTCTATATATCCTAAGTACAATAATAAATTAGACTCCGTTTGATTAACTTATAATGTATTAAATGAACCTACGATACTATGATATTTTTAGAATTTAGCTCCTTGTTTTATTTATGTTGTCCAAGTTGTATTACTGCACTTTGCGTGTATACAACTTAAAGTGATTTTTTTGTGATGCCTGGATGCTAATGCATATGATTAAATATTGAATTATTAATTGTGTTCTAAGAAATAATTATAATAAATATGAATTGTAAATTCGAATATACTTTTTTTTTGTAATTTACCTAGAAATGAAGTTACCAATGCATTTAAGTTTGTCAATGTAATAACCGCGTTTGTAATCGGAGGATATATATTTTAGTTAAAGTTAAATTTGTTAATTCAGCAACATAAATTGTTACATTAACTAGATTATGAGTAAAATACGATTTTAGGTGTTTAACAAAAAACCGGTTTGCTAATGTTACTAAAAGAATGTGTTAATATTCACTGTAATTAAGTTATTATAAGTATTTTGTTAAATTGTAGTTAAATTAGCAAAACATTTTTTACTGTGTAAGCCAATCTCCCAGATGGCTACATATGTAAAGGCCAGATCATAAATGTTTGTAGCTACGTCATATTTGTTTATGACGTATGCAGCGTCTGAAACAAATTCAGGCACACCAACATTGTTTACAATGAACTGTACGAAATGACAATTGTCAAGTTTAATGAGATTATACGCAGTTTTAATAGGTTTTCTTCTATAACTGAAAGGATTGGTTCAGGTTTTAGTCAACGTTGCGTTTTAACAACAATCATGAGTAATGCAACTAATAGGATTCTAAATAGTGAACTTTTCTATTGACAATGCTTTCGTGATCAGGCTAAGCTTATTATTTAAATGTGTTCTCAATGAAATAATGTATTACCACAATAATGTAGTTCTCATATCAAAAACCAATTTGCAAATTAAAATGTAGAAAATATTCAAGCAACATAAAAGTATTTAGTTTAATATACGTGACCAATGATTAATTAAACGAAAGATGATGTTTTTATTTTAATGTAGCAAACTAAATTTCTATACAATGGTATATACAAAACATAATATTGCAGTAAATTAAATTAAAATATGTCGATATTGAAAGAAAAGAATAATGAAATTAAAAATATATTTGATTTGTGTCTTCACTCTCATCATCTGATCCGCAATTAACTGCCAGAACAAAGTCATATTTGCTTCACATTCGTACCACTCTTTAATTATTTTCCCTGTGTGATTTATGCAATTTTGCCAGGAGTCTGGTGTACAGCTGTCCCAAACTTTCTTGCCACATTCCCAATACTTGTTTATCGCCATAAACATCCCGACCAATATGGTTATTATAATATCCTTTCGCATGTGCCCATATAAATTCGATAGCATTGAAATCGCAGTGATACAGAGGAAGTCTTGAAACTTTATGCCCATGTGCTCGAAGTAATTCATCAATAACTAAACCTTAACCATAAATTACTTTACAAACATTCATTTTATTTCTCTCTGACACATCACATGTTTTGGGCATCAATCGTGGCTTGTACAGGGCTGTTGAAGCACTCGATGAAGGAACAGCAGATATAGCTTCCTTCTTGCGCTTTGTGTTGTAGATGATACCCATAGAAATGCCCAAAGCATTCGCAACTCTCTACAATTTGTATGTAAGTTTTAATTTAATAATAACCATGGACCATGGATCGCATCAACGGATATTAGAGGACTTCCATTTCGCTTTTCCTCCTCGAAATACACTAGTAAACGACTGACCAACTCTTGGCAACAAGAACTAAGTCGTTTACCAGGCATCTTGAACTGTAACCTAAAAAAATGTTTTAAGTCTTTGTATGTTTCTTTAGCACCTCTAAACTTACCACAAACTAAACGATTTACTTCACTATAGCTCTGAAAAGAACTTTTGGTAAAAGAAATAATAGAAGTAAGTAAAAATTCAAACCTAAAGAAGGGTCGATAAACAGTAAAAAGCAGATGTCAAATGTCAACGGAGCGGTAAAATGGGTTAAAATGGCGTGGTTGCATGCCCTGAAGTGAACATTATGAATGGTCTTATTTACGCATTACTCGACCGTATTCTATCTCACTTCAACTGGTTTGTTGATACTTAATAAAATATGGACATATAGCTTAAGTAGCTACGACTTATGTTATATACTTCTATCTCGCTTGTCTATATGAATGCTTCCAATTTTTTGAAACTACGCTTGTCTTTACTTTACCGACCTGTATAATCCCTTTTTTTTCTTTCTGCTATGTGAAAAATATATGGAAAGAGGGCAATATCATCTGAATATACGCTTAGATAAATGGCGCACGCGTAAAAAGGGGTAGCGCGCGGCACTAATTTTATTTACTTTAATATTAATGCAAATTTCTCAAAAAAGCGAATAAGTTTTTACCCGGTATAGTATATAGGGACCATAACCATGCACCCACTATATAAAACGGAAAGATAAGGTGGGTTGCTCAAGGTGTAGCAATGTTTACAATGTTTTCAGATTACCGCAAAGTTTAACGCGCGCCCGAGTGAGTTTAAGGGCGTAGATTGTTAAAATGAAATTGGGACATGCCCCAGAATATTTTAAAAATAATTAAATTTCCATCCCGTAGAGGCGTGAATTCGGCGTTAATTTTTCCCGGTTCTATTATTACAACTAATGCGATAATGATAACATTAAAATATATTATATATATATATATACACCGCGTTAGCGCATAGAGACGCGGCAAAACGATCAAAAAGGGACGGATAAAACCGGAATAGATGGTGTGACTGACATTGTTTGCGAATTCGTATGCATCTGTTAATAACTTAAGCGGAGATTCTCCAAATGAAATCCCCATTGGTTTCCAATTAATTTAAATGTATGTAAATTGATTTAGAGGAGGACAATTTCAATTTTGTGTGACGAATGCAGCCCGCTCAATTCAATAGAAGAGGTACAACAGCCGCAGTACCCGCAAACACTCAGCTCGGTTTGATAATAATTAAGACAGATTCGCATAGTTGGCTGTGATAGAATGGAATTCGGTTCGTAAATGAAATTAAAATGGGCACCAAAAAAGAAAAAAATACTTAACTTAAATATTATGGTGTTCTGTCTCTTCAAAACGATATAGTTTCTTCAACTTTTCTATACGAGTTGTTATAACAATCATAACTATAGACGTGCAAAATTTAAATATTTAATTAATACCATGTGATTCAAAATGATTGTTGTAAGAAAAAAACTGTTTTCCGGAAAAATTTATCTATACTTATTACCAATTTAATGAGCGAAGTTAGTTACATATAAATTTCATACATTAAATGAATTTTCTTGACATTTAGCGACATTGGCGTGCGTGTTTGTAGTATCTTACGATTATTTATCTTATAATTTTTTCCAAATCATTTATATTTACATCTAATATCACCAACAATAGAATTTCTAAATATTGTAAGAAAATAAGGGAATTTATCTGTGGTAATAGCTCAACAAACAGGTAAAAAATCAATATTAACATTAAGTGAAATAGTTTATTACATTTTAAAATTTTATAGGCTATACACTTCAGCGCAATGAGCTATCAAAAGAAAATTACATTTTCATCCCTATAAAGTTTCTACGGTACAGGAATTATTACCATTAGATCACGATAGGCGATTGGAATATTGTCATTATTGGTTTAATAACAATTTAAGGGACGATGACTTGCTAAACAAATCATTTTTCTCGGATGAAGCCTGGTTTTATCTAACAGACTATATCAATTTACAAAATTATTGTATCTGGTCTGCAGAAAATCCACACGAATTTCGAGAAACGCAATTGCATCCCGTAAAAGTTGGAGTTTGGTTAGCTATGTCCAGGCAATGAATAATAGGGCCAATTTTCTTCGAGAAAACTGTAACAGCCCAACGTTACCAACAGATGTTGGAATTGTTTATTGCCACAGTTACAAGAAAATAAGCTTAAAGCAGGTTATTTTTTAGCACGCGATAATGCCCAGCACATACTGCTCGACCAAATCCCGCAAATATCTTCAACAGTTTTTTGCTGACAGGTGTCGTTAGAGCACAAAGATGGCCGCAAGATCGCCTGATCTAACCCATTAGATTACTTCATGTCGGCTATCTAAAAAACTAGGATCTATAGAAACCGCATGCCATACCATAGAAGAACTGAGAGATGCAGTTTTGTCACTTAATAATTATACTAATTGTATGTTATAATTTAAAGTAATAAATAAATTTAGTTAAACACCAGTTAGTACTGAATTGTAAAATCATAATTTAGTAAAGTTAAATTAATTACATTTCATTTTTACAAGCAGAAACACCAATCTATAGTCGTTTATACAATGCGGAGTTCAAATATAGGTACGTTTTCTTATTTATGACAGATCACGTTTACTTTCTTATGTTCCAACACTGACTTACTTCAAACCTTCATTACAAACAGGCGGCATATACCTACACCCTGTTACTATCTATAGGAGCGGTATTAACAATCATTTTGAATCTCTGTGTATTATCCCAAATTGTGCTTTAAAATTTTAAAAGTGAAAACAACAACGGAATATCTCTAAAACACTGCATCAAATCAAAAAAAGATCTTAATAAGATTTATTATAATGTAGGGGGCTCACTGAATGGTGTCGAACTTGATCCCCCACTTGAATACTTACACATTGTCCGATCCCCATTTAGATTATTAATTATTATCATACAAATTATTAGCTGTGAATATTTGAAACAAATGCAGCTATGGATGTATGATAAAGTAAATTCTTCGTTGTCGAATGGCTTTTTGAAATGTTATTCTCTTTTTTGTGTATTTTTTCCAGACGTTCACAATCATGTTTTTTACGATTTACAGCGCAATCTGTTACGAATCGAAAAAAAGAGTTTCAAACAAAAACTACATACTTGATGGTGTAGAATCCGAATCTGCAAATACAAAATGGCGGTTCCCATTTAAGATTTCAAAGTTCCCCCCCCCCTACTCTGGGGGCTGAGGTGGGGGATCGAGTTTGGCACCATTCAGTGAGCCTCCTACATTATAACAAATCTTATTAAGATCTTTTTTTGATTTGATGCAGTGTTTTAGGGATATTCCGTTGTCCAATATACAAGGTGTATCAAATAAAAAAGTAAATTTTGCTTGGGTGTTAACTACACGACATATAAAGCACAAACCCACCGAAACCGGATTTCATCATTAAAGAATAAAAAAAAACGTAAAATTTAGAGCCAAAAATTCTTTAGTCCGGGCCTGATGCAAGGAAACGTCATGTTAAGCACCCGCTAAACGTGGTATTATGCATAAATACATTGCACTCATTTAGTATTATTCTTAATGGTATGCCGTAAGTTCATTTAACGTCAATCTGAATAAATAAAGTCCCTTGTAAAAATAGCAAAACTGAGGCATTTTAAATTTCTTCTTTTTATAAAATAAACATTCCTTTTTTGTTAAGAGCATTGTACGTAAGTCTACAAAGTATTATTTTTAATATCCTGATAAGACGTTCGAGTTTCACCGGATATGCGACTTCAGTAGTTACAAAAAACGTAAATATTTTTTCTTTTGCTTTGTCGAATCGAGATTTAGCTGTTAATAAACGGTACCACATGAATCTGAGTTATTTCTTTTAGATTTATTTAATCATATAACGTAAAATGAATTGAATCGAATTACACAGAAATAAATGTAGATACAGAAAATTTGCAAACACGCCTTTTTGCTATGATATCCCGCGAAAATGAATCTATACATTCCCGCGCTTTTGCCGATGCATCAAGCTTCGATTTTCTTTATATGAAATCATGATGGTCCTGAAAGGATCGTTTTTTCGAGACGGGAAGAATTAAAATAAAATGTTCGAAGTGGCTTGCACTCCAAGCGGCGATCTCCACACAAAACTAACAGCGGTAATGGCTGAATGATAGTGGTATCTGGGGGTATACTCGGGACAGCATTTAGGTTGGGCACAGGTGCGGCTCTAGCCTACGGCATTTATAAAATATTTTTTTTCTAGTTAATGCTTACAGATAGACCCCCTGTGCATTAAGACTTTTTGATCGTAAATGATTACAGCTGCTACATATTATTATATTTACCTCTATATCTGATACACCCTGTATATAGGCAGGGCTATTTGAAATACAAAATACTATCTGTATTCTATATTTGAAATAATTTTTCTTATGAATTTTGTATCTTGTATTTGAAATGTATTTTTGAAGTACTTTGTGTATTTTGATTTTTTTTTTAATTACTTTATTTACTATCATATTCCGCGTCATGACGTCATCATAGTACATATAGTTGCCATAACTTGAAAATAACGCATGCCACAATTGTGGTAGTATATTTATACGATATTTCTATAATGATATATCGTATATTTGGCGCTCCCTAACCTTACTTTAATTACTACACTTGTTTCGTATTTCGTTCGTATTTGCGATTCTTCAATCCTATTTTTTCTGCTACTAAAACGTTCTCATATAAACATGTCGGCATATTTGAATAATTAATTTGGTATGAAAGAAACAAAAAAATATGTTTAAAATCTGATAGTAAAACCAGCGTCTAAACTCAACGAATTTTAGCTAATTTATATTAATGGACAAGGCCCATACCGTAGCAGCAGTCTATACAATGGGTCACCTGTCGGATATATTCGTTAATAAATGGCTTATACATCGCCGGATGCCCTTAGAATACCCAGAATGCAACGCCCCCTCCCTGGATCCTATCACGTCATATAAATAATTAAATAAATCCGGCCGTAATTTTAAAGTAAACGATATCCATAATTATGATTAACAAAGATTTTCGCACGGTCCCGTCTTTAAAAGCAAACAGGCCATCGTCATCGTCATCATCAACTAATTCGCTTTCGTACCTACATAATTATCAATTTACCTGCGCGCAGGCCGTGGAGGTGGAAAAGAAATTAATCTCATAAAGGCCGAAGTGTCAACAAAAATAGCGACGAAATGGAACAGAGAAACGGCAGACGTTTAACGGAAACTCAACCCCGCTGGTAAAATGACAATCAGTTGAATTTTGGAATTTCAATTAACTCAGTAGGTATTGAAATGAAAATTAATGGTTGTATGGTTCCTTCCTTTGAATTATGAAAGAGATTTATAACCGGCAATTTCGACTGTATTATCCCTGCCCATATATCCACGTATTTATGTTATATGATTTTATTTTGGACTTATTTTTGGCAGGATAAATTTAAATAGATTAGAAAGGTGAATCATGAATTCTGGCGTACTATAATTAACATTTTCCTTAAAAGCCGCACTGAGAAAAATGGGTTAAGTAAACTGTATACTTGACAAAAAATTGTTTACCATAGGTAAAGTTTTGCTTAGAACTATTATCTTCAATTAGTACCTGCAACTAAACCCAGTTTCCTGAATGCAGGTTGTTACTGTAAATAGTGCTTTTATTAACGGCTATTATACAGCGTGCCTGACGAATTTGTGCTAAGTAACGTATTACTTATGACTACAGCACACGGTTAGTAGAAGTAACAAGAATGCTAATCGGTATTAAACTCATGTATTTTCTTAAAAATTTCGTTTCTGTCAAAGAGGTGCGAGATTAACAAGCTTTTAAAATGTAGATGGCGCGGCCTGTTTCAAAATTATTTGGGCGAAAAATAAAATATTACACAAATATGCATTCGTATATTTGTGTAAACACATGGGATGTATCACGTGGTCAAGTCGAGTGAATCACGAGGTCGGGTGCTATTTTTAGTCATTTTGTGTATATGAGAGAGAAATTCCCTTTTTACAGGGAAGCTATAGGAAAAAAGGTTTTGTTTTAGAGGGAATAATTACATGAAATATTACTATTATTATAGAGTGAATCAATAGAAATTAAAAAAAAAACTTTATTTTTATGGTTTATTTTTGGTATTTTGTTTTTTTGTATCGGTACACTTATTTCAATTTATTAAAAAAAGTTGATAAATTTGTATTTACCGCCTAAAAAGCAGGAAATTTTCGTGTGGGCGAGGCGCCGGGAATTGCCGATGAATGCAAGGCATATGAAGTTCGTATTCGTATGTCATTTTTGAACATAAACAGATAAACATAACATAAACGAGTGTGAAATGGAATCAGAGTAAAATTATTTGTTTTTTGTAAGGAGAATTGAGAGTGCTCGAGACTTATCTGTGCTTACTAGATTATTTATTTGTTTTATAGAAAAAGCACTGTTGTAGGATATATTGAGGAGAATCAACAGGTTGATGAGAATACGTGGCAAATGTCCATGATGGTTATATTATATCTGAACTTGTTACTGAAATGAAATAATTCTAGGAAAAACTTGAAATGAGCCCTGCCGCTCTGAGGATCGCACTGTTGTGTATATCTAATCTAAAAGGCACTTATTGCGAGTACAAACGCATACATTTTTGTCAAAAATAATATATGGAAAGGTGTTAATTATTTCAACAAAATAAGTTAGTTACGACAATTATTATTATAGCTATTATTGCTAGAAAAGGTCAATCTTTTCGTGATATCGACGTGTTTTGTGCAGTGACATAACCTAAAAATCGCATCTTAAGAAATAAGAAAATGTAGTCTGCAAAGAAAAATATATATTCCACATAAATCTGCAGTCATTCAAGATCGATATAGCAAATACTACGGTCCTCAAAAAGGCTGAGCTCATCTCATATTTTTTCCCAATTTTATCTAGGATATTTTGGAGGAATATTATGCAAATGACAATTGCACAATGGCTTTTTTAAAATCAATTTAGTACTTTGGGGAGACATGGTTTGTCGTAAGGGTGTAAATTAAATATTAGAGAATTAATTGCTGGAGGAGATGGAACACATAGACAGAGGAGATAACTGATAAAAAGGTAGTAGTGGACATGATTGAATGATGGACAAGGCATCATTCGATTATTGATGATCATTAAATAACTCGATTTACTTGCTTGGCCATAATTAAGTACTTATTCTTGAATTTAGCAATTTCTGTATTATTATTCTTCTGACATGTATAACTATATACACTATTACTTTCTTTACTATAAAATATTTGTATATACGCAGTTTTATTTTTATTTGTACAGTACAATTGTAGCTATGAGGAAAAATAAATACTTTTATAACGAATTACCTTTCAATTGTGAGTGATTTTTATAAGGAAATAATTTGGACTAACGCAGGGAATACATAACTGAAATGTAACAATTTATCTTTCATTTTTTCCATTTTATTTACAGAAATTTTCGGTATTATTGTTATTAATGAAAATGCAGTTAATATAGGCTATCAGCAATGGATTCAATCTACATTAACAAAAATATTTTTCTTAAAATTCTGTGGCGCCATCTTCGAATAAAGTGCTACACTTCTATGATGGGCATGAACTCATAAATTTTATAGGATGGCCCACTGTTTTACAAAATGCGTTTTCCTAAGTTTCTCCCAAATGAGTGAATATTTTTCAATTTTTCTTACACATACATAATATACAAAACGTAAGGATCATAATGACACTCTTCAACCGATTTTTTCTTTTTTGACGTTATTCAATTACAGATCCTTTTGCTATTTCTTTATTATGATTAGTGTGAAATACAGATTTATTTCATAACTTAAAACATAATTAAATATTCTTATTTTTGAAGAAACTGAGGAAATTAAAAATGCATTGTCCCCACCACTTTTTGCCCACCCTTAAATAGCTAAGAACTTGCCACAACTATGATTGTTTAAGTTTTGCTGCCACCCCGTGATTGTTTTAGTGTTCCTGATTGGCTAACGCGGCGGAGTAATAAAACAGTCCCCGAGATTGCTACGCGCGTAAGCGCGGGCTAGTATCAAATAAGAATTACGGACGGCGGACGTGTGAAAAGTCGTCAAAAAAAATGGCCAAGGAGTACGGCCATTGTAGGCCAGTTAGAACACAAATATATTAAAAATACCGGGTGCATTAACTCAAGGCCGCATCCGTATAAAGAATTCCAGCGAAAGAAGAAGTACCGAGCCTATAAGCAATCGGATGTTTCAAGATTGCAGTTTTAAACCACGTAGTGGGATATTTGAATTCCCCATCACTGTGATGATATCTGCGCACGCTGGTGAAGTTAAAGTGTGGATGCCGTCGCTAGTGATCCGACAGTCCAAGTGCAATCTGCAGCTAGGGATACCGCGACGAAGAAGCCATTTTCGAGGCGATCACCGGACATAACCTCCACGTACGCCGACAGAGGATCAACTCGCCGAGACAACGCCCAGTGCAAAGAACCAACAGAAACCGCAAGTTTACCGCATAGGTATATTATTTCTTTGTTTGTTATTAGTTGTAACTTCAAAGCCATATTTCTCTTTGTCATTTGTTTAGATTTCAATAATTTCAATAACTAAATAACGTTTCAAGAGGGTCCCATTTACCTTATCTTTTATTATTGCTTTGTTCATTTTTTTTTTCCATTATTAAGGAATATATTTTATGCGTCATTACGTTGTAAATTGTTTAAAAATAAACTGTTGTTAAAGTGAAACCAATATCTTTCATTCATAGCAGGTAGTCACTGTGTTTGTCCTATACAAAATAAAACTATTACCAATAATACTGCTTTTTATTTAAACTTTGTTGATATATAAGTTGAACAACAAATTTAAGGTAAGTATATTGTATATATATAGAAAACCATTACTTTATATATATCAGGTATCTAATGATCGTGCATTAATGATACTGTTTCCTTATCACAAGTAATCCTTTTACTTACCGCAACTGCATATATCCTTTGGTTTACTACTTCAGTTTAGTTATCATAAGTTACCGGTATGAAGCAGACCGTAACTAACTTAGATTGCTTGTTGTTAGTATCAGTGTTTAGGATCTCTTTTTAACTAGCGCTAAGTAATCTGTGCTTTATCCCCCTATCCAGCTGAACTTTTTACTTACGATAATTGTATTTTCATTTACGATTATTAAATTTTTTTCTCAGTGCGAATGGATTTAGTTGCTGATGAAACTGATTTTAGGAATTAACTATCGGTACAAAATTTCCGAGTGATAATTATCTACTATTGAAAATAAATCGTTTACGCATTTATTGCATTATAAGCACTCGAAGTGATCTAAATAATTTTTTTGTAAACTTGGTTTAAAGTTGGCGATCATGAAACTGTCACAGATTTGGAAACTTCTCGCAATGTTTGTTTTCCCAAAAATATCAATCTGCTGATGATCATAGCTTTGCTTTTGCATACGCTCCGTTTAGTGCAGTTTGTGGCGAGGGGTCTACAAGAAGTTTTGCAAAATACAATTTAACAACCGTCAGAACAATCTTTACAAAAGCTAAAGACAAGACACTAATACTGTATGCGTTTGTATCGAATATCCAGTACTGATACTCTATTAAACCTTTCTGAAACATAGACCCTGTATAACCCACGCGTGGAGCATATGTTCAACTATTTTCTCGGTATCAAATATCCGTGTTGATTACGTAACAGGGTTTATTATACTAACCCGTTGGAAACTAAACTTAAGATGGTGTCCAATTTCAAAGACATAATCATTGTAGAAGCGCCCCAGAACACCGATAATGTTCCCCAATTTATTTAATCCCGCTATAGCGATGATAAACTTTGGCTTAATCGGATGACGTAAAAGACATGCGATGCATAAAAGCGAGAATAATAATAATAATAATTAAAAAAAAAGAGATTATTCACCTGCCAGGTAGTAAACGTTAGGCCCACTCGGATCTCTAAAAAGAAGCAAGCAGTTTCTAATTAAAATATTACGCTCGAGCACGCTCCTAAAGATTTTGAAACCACTTTATTTAAATGAGGTTGTGTTCGGCATGAGAAAGGGGTTCGTTATATTATATTGATAAACAAAAATACCCGGGTAAAATGGGTAAATTAAAATGTAAACATATTTTTTTTAATTAACAATGTACCTACTTGTACATACCAAACGGTAATTGAATGTGTACTTCTTTTTTTTTTTTATTATCGTCCATTTTCCGCGTCGAATAGATACGCCGGCATAATCTTATATAGCAGTTTGGTGTTTGTATGAAAACGTGCAAATTGAATAAAAATCTGGACGGGGCTTTGGACAACAGACAAAGTTGTACGTACCTATTCTTTCCCTGCTGTCTTCCTAGGACTAACTGAATTATAAGCCTTTCTCGTAGAAGTTTCCCCATTTTACTCACACTCCACCAGCACCCGGACAAAACATCCTTTCTACGGCATATTTCCTCATTTAAAACGCCCTAACAAATACTCTAACGTCGCAGATTTATAGTTTGTTATGTACCTGTTTTTATTTTTGTTGCCCGAATTATATAAGTGAAAGGAAAGTTTCTCCCGCTTTTCCTATTCGCCTGAATGATGCATTGTCGACTATTAGCAACTTAAAGGGAACGATTCTGATACTATTGTTATCTTCCTCGAATATTTTAAATCTAAAGATATAATTCTTCAACCCTACAGCTTTGACTGTTTCGCTTTATATATATATTGCAATTGTCTGATACATTGTTTAGAGTATGTGGTAGGTCGATTTGGCAAAAAAATCATGAGAGCCATCTATACCAATTGTATTAAAAGATGTCGTCAAGACAAAACTGTTTTCCGGAAAAATTATATCTATACTTATTACCAATTTAATGACGAGTTAGCTACATACAAATTTCATACATTAAATGAATTTTCTTGACATTTAGCGACATTGGCGTGCGTGTTGTAGTATCTATCGATTATTTGTCTTATATTTTTTTTCAAATCGTTTATATTTACATCTAATATCACCAACAATAGTATTCTGAATACTGTAAGAGAATAAGGAATTTATCTGTGGTAATAGCTCACAAACAGGCAAAAATCAATATTAACATTAGTGAAATAGTTTATTACATTTTAAAATTTTATAGGCTTATCATAGACTTCAGCCGCAATGAGCTGTCAAAAGAAAGTTACATTTTCATCCCTATAAAGTTTCTACGGTACAGGAATTATTACCATTAGATCACGATAGGCGATTGGAATATTGTCATTGTTTAATAAATTTAAGGGACGATGACTTGCTAAACAAATCATTTTTCCGGATGAAACCTGGTTTATCTAACAGACTATATCAATTTAAAAAACTATTGTATCTGCTCTGCAGAAAATCCACACGAATTTCGAGGAAACGCAATTGCATCCCGTAAAAGTTAAAGTTTGGTTAGCTATGTCCAGGCAACGAATAATTAGGGCCAATTTTCTTCGAGGAACTGTAACAGCCCACGTTACCAACAGATGTTGAAATTGTTTATTGCAGAGTTACAAGAAAATGAGCTTGAAGCAGGTTATTTTCAGCACGATAATGCTCAGCACATACAGCTCGACAAACCTGCCAATATCTTCAACAGTTTTTGCTGACAGGTTCGTTAGAGCACAAAGATGGCCACCAAGATCGCCTGATCTGACCCCATTAAATTACTTCATGTTCGACTATCTAAAAAATAGGATCTATAGAAACTGCATGCATACCATAGAAGAACTGAGAGATGCAGTTTTGTCACTTAATAATTATACTAATTGTATGTTATAATTTAAAGTAATAAATAAATTTAGTTAAACACCAGTTAGTACTGAATTGTAAAATCATAATTTAGTAAAGTTAAATTAATTACATTTCATTTTTACAAGCAGAAACACCAATCCATAGTCGTTATATAATGCGAGTTCAAAATATAGGTTACGTTTCCTTATTTATGACAGATCGTTTACTTTCTTATGTTCCAACACTGACTTAGTTCAAACCTTCATTACAAACACGCGGCATATACCTACACCCTGTTACTATTTATAGGAGCACAATTGACAATCATTTTGAATCTCTGTGTATGTTGTTGAATGAATTAATAAATGCGACTAGGTCAATATTACGTATTATACTCTGAGAAAAATTTATAATACTCACTTTAAATTGTAATTATATTACAATTAAATATAATTTATGGGTACATATAAGACAGCAACTATTTATTTTTGAAACAAATATAAAATTAGATTTACCCCTTAAACATAAATTATATTATTATCAACAATAAATTAAATTAACTGTAAATATATTTGTAAATATTATGTTAGCGTAAAATTAGTTAGGACATTTTAGAAGTTAAAGGTTGGCAGCAGTGTGCACTTTTAGGGTGGTAGAACTCCTAAAGAGAGTTAAATTAATTACATTTCATTTTTACAAGCAGAAACACCAATCCATAGTCGTTTATATAATGCGAGTTCAAATATAGGTTACGTTTCCTTATTTATGACAGATCCGTTTACTTTCTTATGTTCCAACACTGACTTAGTTCAAACCTTCATTACAAACACGCGGCATATACCTACACCCTGTTACTATCTATAGGAGCGGAATTGACAATCATTTTGAATTTCTGTGTATATGCATATATAATGGCTGAATTTATTATATAGTGATAATCCAGATTTAGGATGAGTGAAAGGAAAATCCGATAAGAGTATTAAGTATGCAAAACCCGTAATAAAATCCCGTGTATAATTATTATAAATATTTCAGTCGAATTAATCAAGTAAGTTATCCAAACTTCAGGCGACCACAAGCGCGGCACTTTCTACCGTACACTTGGCCCCTCACAATTACATTTTGCTAATAAAACTTCTAGGAAAACGAGAAGTGTTTCTGAATAAGCATAATTTCCACATAGACCCGAGTCTAAAATGATTAACAGTAACACAAAGGTCGCTTGGCGAACTCAAACTTCCTTAGACGTTAATTATTAACGGTGGTTGAAAACGTTTTTGGTGTTATACATGCATTATAAGTGAGTTTTGCTCTAATAGTTTCGCAATTCTTTACGGGTAAATGTACGAGTGGAAACACGAATAAAAAGCAAGGGACTGTGTTCGTTATAATACTGTAGCCAAACGGTACGAAGTAACTCGCCCTGTATAATTAGCAATGAATCCTGACCATAACTTATAATCGAGCGACAAACCGAAATGTATATATCAAAATTAAAGGCACTCCTCTTTTAAAATTCTTCAGAACAGGACCAGTTATTGGCCACCCTTGTCTGGCAATGCCTTTCCAATGTCACACAAGTGACGTCCAAGTCCACCCCATGAATTTTAATGATATTAAATCTGTCTTTCAATTCACGGTGTTTCCTATTCGCGTATGCATTTTCATCAAAATGCTCTTATGGAATCTAACTATCACAAATATACGAGAACCAATTCATGACTTTGCCTTAATTAGAAATTAAAAGTAATTATCTTACGAATGTAAAATCCAGACGCGTACATATAAATAGAGACATGAATAATTTTTTGCACAAAGTACGATCATATTTTGCAAAATCACTCTGTATACAGCGAATTAGTGTTTATTTAAATTAAATAAATTTTGATATCGTATCAACTACGGCTAAATTAAAACATTTTTACAATTAATTCAATAAAATATCAATTGCAGTTATTTACATTATTAAATTTACGTATAATAGTTCTTATATGACCACATAATCACTGTTTAATTTCTTTTTTTTAATGGGATATACGTATACAAAAAGAAAAGCAATATGCGTCATCTAACGTATATTAGTGGGCTACTTCGAACGTTTTTTTACCCTTAAATGTAGAGATGGCAGCACCTACTTGCATTTAGTTCGGTAACTTACTATTATATCAAGATAGGCAACCAATTAAAACATGTGACGTATAATTGATTGCCTATACTCGGTGCCTATACAATATTTTATCATTTATAACACATGATTTAATCCAAATTTAAAAATAATGTATATACATATAAAAAAAAATCTTCTGAAAAATGACGCATATTGCTTATATGCGTCATCTATTATATATTAGTGGTTACTTCAAACTTCATTAATTCTTTCACATAGAGAAGGCAGCACTTACTTGAATTTAGTTCGGCAATTTACCATTATTATTCAAGTTCTTCTTGAGCAACCAAATATAACCTGTGATGTATATTTGGTTGCCTATATACGAATCTTTAAAATACTTAACATTTCTTTTTTGAAATATTATTTATTTTGTTATTCATATACCGACAATTAAATCCAAACTATAGTGTACATATTCCAAATTCTTCTGAATTTCAACACAATTGGGTCAGTACTTTCTAAGTTGTCAAAGGGAGAACAAGAGTTACTGGAGTTGAGTGTCTCCGAAGCTCTGGGACATTTTATTTCAAGATCTGTTAATTGATTTTTATATCGAATTAATGTTAATCATCATTTATTTGTTATACATACTAAAGATAGAAACTTACACATTTATTTCACTGTGTTACGCAAGAGATTTCAATAGTAGCTGCTTTCGTTCCTGCTTGTGATTGTAATCAGGATTCACTAACTACCAATAAGCGAAGAAAATTTCAAAAATACGTAAATTCTGTTAGATAGATACGTAGATTCTGAATCATTGCACGAACGAATGCAGCTAAAGACATTTGGTTTGATAAGTTATATATCAAAATAAGCTTATTGAAACGGAAAATTGCATAAATAATTCTGCAAATGTTCCGATGATAAGCGCTCTTTGGGTTAACGTTTCGATTATGTATTCAGAAAAAAAATCAAAAAAATAACATCGGACGTATTCAGCAGACAAAAAATGTTCCCAACAGTTGCCAACAACCTTCCAACAGTTACGAAAACGTCTGCTAAACGCATGTGCTACCTTCCGGTTTCTCAAACGTTAAAGAGCAATCATCTATTCGATACCTGGTCATTTAATAAAAATAGTCTTTGTTAATTGTTATCAAATACCGAACAGATAACTACTGTTTAAAGTTTCAAAAACCCGGCAATATTGCACACGCGAATCTTCTTTGTGTTACCAATCCCCAAAAATGGAAATAACTTTTTCAAATTGTGCGTTCAGTAATTGGTCGGACACAGTATTTATAAAGTATAAATAAAGCAATAATAGCTTTGTTATAATTATTATTACTCTTGAATATTTATATTTGAAGATTATAAATGTTGTACAATGCATCCAAACTAAGCGTAAAAAGAATTTCCTGATTTATGTACGTATTCGTTGCAACGTTCAACCGAAACATTTCAAAATTCAAAGTTTGACATTTGCGCTGTGATCTATGATAGCTCGTATAATTATATTTATTTCATTAAATTACTGAAAGAAATGCATATATCAGAATAGTTTAATAAGTGTAATACTCTGCAATTTTACAATGGCCGTTAACAAAACTCAAGTAAATGGTGAATTAGAGAATGTAAGGGTTGTTATAAGGGTTAGGCCCTTAAATAAAAAGGAAGTCCAAGAGGGGCACCAAAGCATTGTCATTGTCGACCGACAGGACAACGTAATATCATTGGTCAAACCTAACTTTGTCGGTGAGAAACCCAAGTCATTTAAATTCGATTGTATATTCCCAGAAGACTGCACACAAGTAAGTACCTTTCATTATCTATATTTACCGCACCCATATCATGGCTTTGTGTTTTTAGATGGATTTGTATCAGCATATAGCTTTTCCTATCGTAGAAAAAGTTTTGCAAGGTTATAATGGTACTATTTTCGCTTACGGTCAAACTGGGACGGGAAAGACATACACCATGGCAGGAAAACAGAACAGTACAGAGTACAAGGGAATTATACCCAACACGTTCTCGCATATATTTAATCGAATAGCAAAATATAGTGGGCAAAAGTCTTTCAGAGTGACCATAACTTATTTAGAAATTTATAATGAAGATGTTCGGGATTTATTATCTTCAAATCCGAATGCTAAATTAGAAGTCCGTGAAAGGCTCGACGTGGGCGTCTATGTGAAAGATTTGATGGGATTTACTGTTGATTCTATCGAATCAATTACTGAATTAATGAATAGGGGCAACACAAACCGTATGACAAAGTCGACACTGATGAATGATGTTAGTTCAAGATCACATGCTATATTTACTATTACAATCGAATCTAAGGATAAAGTTGACAATAAGATGACAATTGCTAAGCTTAACCTCGTTGATTTAGCTGTAAGTTAAGAGAATTGCTTCATTTTACTTAAAAAAAAAAAAAAAACTATGTGAATTGTTTAAGGGTTCTGAAAGGTTGAGTCGTACCCAGGCTACAGGAGAAGCCCTTAAGGAGGCCAGTAATATTAATCAATCCCTCTCAGTATTAGGAATCGTAATTTCAGCACTTGTTGACGAGAAGAGCACTCACATTCCTTATAGAAATTCAAAATTAACACGATTATTACAAGATTCTTTAGGTGGTAATTCTAAAACTGCCATGGCAAGTAGTGTAAAATGTTTTGTTCTGCTAGTGTCTGCAATAATCTTTGTAGTTATTTTGTATAATATGCTTCATTTATTTTATTTTTTAACAAAATGGCTTGTGAATAAAACAACTAATTATTTTTTCTGATAAATTATCGATTAATGGAGTTACTTTGATTTATCCGTTTTTGTGCTCTTGTATAATTTATGAAATGTTTTGTGTTTTGTTTATAAGCCTATTTATAACTCTTGAATCTTGTTTGGAAATCGTTCAGCACATCAATGATATTTCCAATTGTAGATTGCCATGATAAGTCCGTCCGAAATTGATTACGAAGAAAGCTTGTGTACATTACGCTATGCTAGTAGAGTAAAATATGTTAAGAATCAAGTTAGGGAAAATGTTAAACCTAAAAAGAATATAATCGCTCTACTGGAGCAAGATATCGCTAAACTGACATTATCTCTTGTTACATTACGTAAAGAGAAGGAAGCACTTGTCCTAGAGGTAATTTTATTTATTCCTATACCCTATATATTAGATTTTACTTACAAAAAAATTACTGTGTTTAGAGAAATAGGGATAAAGAGCTTTACGAGAGATTCCAAAAGACTGAGTAAGTTATGGTAGCCTTTTCTAAACATAAAATTAATTTTACGCGTTTTAAATGCAGAAATATCGAAACGACTGATTATTTCGATGATAGAAAATCGATCGCGGATTATAGCAGCGATGACGATACAGACAATTATGATTTGAAAGCTGAAACCGACCCAGCCATGAAAAGATTTTGCAACTTCCTCATTAGGCAAGCTCCAGGCAATACCTTGTCTTCCATTTTGAAAATATATGCCCTCAGGGAACTTCGTTCCTACCATTCAAAAGATAATTTGTGCCAATCTAACAGCTTGGGTGAAATAAGCGATCATCAACCGATGTCGTATAAGTTGAACAAAAGTAAAAGCACTCCGCACTTAAGAGGGATTACAAGGGCATCTAGTATACGTCGAAGCCAATCACTAAACTGCGTAGAATCTGTGAACTTAAGCGAAGACTTTATCGAAATCAATTCCATAAGAGTCGGCTTAGAAAGGCTCCAATCACTTTTCGCGGGAAATACTCAAAATATAAATGACAACACAGTCGTCGAGAATCAAAATGATACGACACTAACATCAACTCAAAGTAGAAACGATGACGTTTTAAACCAATTGCAACACGATTGTGAAGATTACATGAAGACCATCAAGGAACTGACGGATAAACTCGAAGTTTTATCACGGAAAAATGCAGATTTAGATCGCACTAACATCTATTTGCAAATGCAAGTCAGACAAGAAAAAGATAATTCTGGCAACTTAAATGATCATTTTAACGCTGCTTTGCGAAGAGTTGGTGACTTACTTGACGAGAAAGAAGAGCTTAAAAATGAAAAACAGAAGCTGAATGAAGAATTGGATTATTATAAACATGTTTTGAAAGAATTTCAAGACGTTAAGATCGAGTTAAAAGAAAAGAATGAAGAAGTCGCGCGATTAGCAAGAGAATTGAGTATTGCGAATGATAACATTTCCAAGTTAGAATGTGAAGCAGGCCTGTCCAAACATCGCGAATCCAGTTTGTATGCGCAAATCCAGAATAAAGACGATACTATTGCCCAACTCGAAAAACATAACCAGCAGTTGGAAGCCAATAAGGAAAGTCTAAAAGTAACGCTTAAAGATAAACTGAATGAAGCTAATGAGGACAAAAAGAGGAATGAAGACAAGTTAACATTAGTAAATGTCAGATTAAAATGCCTTGAAGACAACCTTATATCTTCTAGAAACCAAAATAACAATTTGCGTAAAACCAATCAGGATTTTAGCAAAACAATCGAAGACCAACGTCAAGAGATTTTGAACTTGAGAAATTTAAAAGAGATCAACATCAACTGTTTGACGCGTGAGATTGATAAATTAAGGAATGAGAATCAACAGATGCTGCTCAATTTACATAGCGAAATTGCTTTGAAAAATGAAATGGGTAACGCATTAAGGAGTAGAGAAGAGAAGATTAATGAATCATTGCACGCCACACAAGAATTAAAAAACAGGATCTCCCAGTTAGAAAAGAGAATATTAAACTCCGTGTAATCGTGAAAGATGAAAACGATTTGAAGCAACAAACTTTACAAGAACTTAAAGATAGTAAACAGATGATCGCAAATCTTAAGAAAGGTATTCACACTATAATCAAAATCCGATTCGAAATAATGGTTTAAAATATTTTCAGCCGAACAGGCAATGGAAATCAACATGAAGGCGAAGGATAATGAAGCACTTTTGTTAAAAATCGAACTGACAAAAACTCAAACTAAACTATCGAATACTATAAAAGATCTTGAATACGCTACATCTAATTGTGAATGCAAGAAATCTGCAAGGAAATCGCTTTCTGATCGCAGGAGATTTGAAAAGAACATTTTGCAAGATTCTAGGCGTAATATTAGTGAGATTAAATTGATGATTTTCTCCTTTCGTGTCCCATTATTTTTTATTATTTCATTTCAGCAGATGAAGATAATATAGAAAACGATCTAACGAAGCCTTTCGATGCCATAAGTGTTAAGAGCGGGAGAATCCAAAACAGGTCCGAAAGTATAATGGAAAACGGCAGTAAAGAACACCAGTCGAACTCCAAAGACCCAGAAATATTGCAGAAATACGAACAACTAAAAACCGTCGCTAAAAGACAACAAGGTAAAATTGAAGAGCTGGAGAAACAGGTGGAATCAACAGAGTACAGAGCAAAGTATCTGGAATTAAGTCAAAAGTACGACGTGCTGAAATGCGTTGCCAGACGACGACATGCCAGAATAACCGAACTGGAAAAGCAGCTAAAAATAATACCTACAACACTGATTTAAATTTTTGTTAACCAAAGAAATTTATTTTATTATAATGCAAATGTTTTGGTGATATTTTATATTTTTATAATTTGATAGTTGAGAGATTCTTCTGTGTGAAATTTTAGTTAAATGAGATAGTTAATAATAAAGAATATTTTAGTTAAAATTGTTATCTTTAATAAAATAATGCGGAAAAAAATAACACACTGTATATGAAAACGTACTGACAATTGATTAAAAGGAAAAGCACTATTATTCAAACGGCTGTCCAACCGTAAAAAATGAAAATCACTATTTCAGTAAAACGTGTTCAGTAACTGGTCAAAAGTGGTCTCATGATATATTCAAAAGAAATAAATAATGCGCAAAATACTGTAATCCACCGCGAGATAACCTTCATTATCCTTAAATCGTGATAACGTATCACTAAAATGTTATAAAGCAAACGCACATTTGACATTATTAATAGCTATAAAATGTCGTAATTTAGGTACGTACCTCTAAAACCAACCTATACAAACATTCAAAGTTTGACGTTTGCACTGATTTGCACAATTATGTTTATTTTATAATTAAAATATTGACAAGAAATAAGTAAACCTAGTTTGATAGTTTTAACATTCCGTAATTTTACGATGGCCAATAATAAAACTCAAGCAAAAGGTGAATTAGAGAACGTAAGAGTTGTAATAAGGGTTAGACCGTTGAACAAGAAAGAAGTCCAAGAGGGGCACCAGAACATCGTCACTGTCGACCGAGAGGACAACGTTATATCATTAGTTAAACCCGCATTAACCGGTGAGAAACCCAAATCATTTAAATTCGATCATGTATTCCCAGAAGACTGCACGCAAGTAAACACTTTTAATTATTAATATTTATGGCAATCATGTCGTGACTTCGTATTTTTAGATGGATTTATACCGGCATATAGCTTTTCCAATTGTAGAAAAAGTCTTGCAGGGTTACAACGGTACAGTTTTTGCTTACGGTCAAACGGGTACAGGAAAAACATACACAATGGCAGGGAAACAAAATATTGCTGAGTGCAAAGGCATCATACCAAACACATTCTCGCATATATTTAGTCAAATATCGAGATCCAGCGGTGAGAAATCCTTTGTAGTGACCATAACTTATTTAGAAATCTATAATGAAGATGTTCGGGATTTATTATCATCAAATCATAATGCTAAATTAGAAGTGCGTGAAAGAGTTGATGTAGGTGTTTATGTGAAAGATTTAATGGGGTTTACTGTTGATTCTATCGAATCGATTACCGAGTTAATGAATAGGGGCAATACAAATCGCATGACAAAATCAACGTTAATGAATGATGTCAGTTCAAGATCTCATGCGATATTTACAATAACAATCGAGTCTAAAGATAGAATAGATAATAAGACGACAATCGGAAAGCTTAACCTTGTTGATTTAGCTGTAAGTCAATAGAATTTTGTAGATTTATTCAAATCTAAATTAAGTACATTTGAAGGGTTCTGAAAGGTTAAGTCGCACACATGCTACAGGAGAACGTCTTAAGGAGGCCAGTAATATTAATCAATCCCTATCGGTACTGGGAAACGTAATTTCAGCTCTTGTTGATGGAAAGAGCACTCACATTCCTTATAGGAATTCTAAATTAACACGGTTGCTACAAGATTCTCTAGGTGGTAATTCTAAGACAGCCATGGTAAGTCATACTCGATTTCAATTGTTATCGTGTTTTAAAACTCCATATTATAGATAGCAATGGTCAGTCCATCAGAGAGTGACTATGAGGAGAGTATTTGCACTTTACGCTATGCGAGTCGTGTTAAATATATAAAGAATCAAATTCGAGTGAATGTGGAAACAAAGAAGGGCATGATTGAGTGTTTCGAACAAGAGATTGCGAAATTGCAACAACGAATATCGATTATTTCTCTACATGAAGAAAAAGCTGCCTTAAAACTAGCGGTGAGTTATCACAATTGCTTTTGCGACAAATTTTAATTTTATTCGATGCAAAAGATTGATTATAATCATTGTGGTCGTAAAAAAATAGTATATGATAATATTTTCGTTTATTAAACTAGAAAAGGAAAGATAAATCGCAATTGGAAGCTTTATCTGAAGAATGTAAGAAACACGATGAGGAACTGCAAAAAACCGAGTACGTATCAGTTATATTTAAGAGGAAATTGACTCAATTTTTTTCCCTTTGCTTTTGTAGAAAGGAAAAAGAGGAACTCCTGCAGAAAATATCGTTGATACAAAAGAAAATATTAGTGGGAGGGGAAAATTTGTTGGAGAAGGCCCAGCAGCAATTATTTTTGCTAGAAATGTCCGGAGCCGAATTGGAAAGTTTAGATAAGTCGCATCAGCAGTTGGAGGAACAAATACAACAAAAAGGGGTGAATTAAATGAGATACTATTACTATCAAGCGGTTAATTAACCATTAAATTAGTGTTTCGTCTTATTTATACAACTCTGAACAAAAGTTACTAATGAAATTCACAGGCTGAAAGGATAGATGTTACGGAGAAGTATTCCAGTTTACAAGAAGAGGATGTAGGCATTACCAAGAAGATTAAGAAAGTGCAAGCGTTATTAAACGAGGTTAGAGAAGAACATGCCGACAAGGAACACGAATATCAACGGGAAATGGAAGCCCTCCTAGACAACTATCGGTTACTCGTTAGGGAGTTGCAACTTGCTAATATGATGATTGAAAATTATATACCTAAAGAATATTTGGTATTTCTAACACATCGAAAACACTTTAATGACCATAATAATAATAATTCTCGCGTTTTTTTTTTCAGAAAAAAATTGAATCTAATATGTTGTGGAACACGGAAACGACGGAATTCCAAATGAAAGGCGTAGCTTACACCGGCAATAACATGAGGAAGCACATGTCTGGACATTTAGAACATTCAACGCCGGTTAAAAGGGGTATGAAAGCTGTCTATCATACTTACAACTCCAATAAGAAAGCCGAGAAGCAAAGAAGGGTGTCCAGTGTTCCAAGGCCGAGTGGGCGGTTAATTCCACCAAAATCAGCGGCATCTCGCCATTGAAATTATAATTTAGATGCTAGCATATTACCCAGACAGCACTTAATTGTCTTGTAGGATATTTTTGTTACGTTGTATCATTTACGTCTCACGTCAAAACGGGATATTTATTATTATAAACTTTATTACGTTATTATATTATTATCATTATAAGTAGATTTTGTTATGCATTTGAATTTTATGTGATAATTCCCTGTGTTATTTTAGTATTATTTAATAACGCATTCCAAAGTACTGTGAAAGTATTACACCCTTTTTTTTTGTTAATTTATATAAATACGTATAATATATAGTATAGCTTGTATTTAACAAATATTTTATATATTAAATGTTTCAAACATGAATGTTCCAAAGTGGAAGACAGTGTGGGATTTTGCTCCCTTTTAATTTTAGCACTTCTTACACTTTGAGATGTTAAATAGCCAGTTAATACCAGTTGAGATACCAAAAGAATAACGACTCAAGATAAATACGTTAAAATTTGTTGCGGTACATTGTTCTCGTAATAAAATCGATGCAGGAAATCAATGTTTTATTATTTATCTCCTCGAAATTATAATTGAGAATACCAAAGATAAGATAATATAGAAATACTGTTCGTTTCGGTGACATGGGACTGGAAGTTAAAAAGGAAAGGACATCTTCAGGAAAATTATGTTTGATTAAAATTATATTAATCAGATTCAATTAGAATTCTCGTTTTATTTGTTGGAATTATGGGCTTGGTTACCAGACAAAAATCTTTTTTCTTTTTGTATTTTATTAATACATTTTATCGCTATTTTCACCACGTATTCAAATACAATGCTTTCTGACTTCTCCTATATATATATAGGAAACACGTACATTTCTTGTTTAATGACGTGTGAAATACTTGTTTTTCACGTACACTTTTAACATCGCAAGTTTAACCGATAATTAACAAATATACTTATACATAAAAAATTAACGCTATATATAGAGCCAAGCCAAATAAGAATTAATATATATGGAAATACTGCGGTTAAAACTATTACGACACTATTAGGGGGATAAACCAATTGTTTCATACACAATGATCAAATCGCTTGTTTCCAATCTGTGTATGAATAATAGCATTAAAAGTTATTTTCGGAGATACTGACAAACTAAATATTAACTCAAAACCTGCTTTTTATATACCATGTAAATATTTAATAATAGAAGTTAGCGAATGATTAGATATATTATTTTAATAAAGAGATATCGGAATTATTTTGCGATCAAGATTTTAACCATAGCGTAGCCGTTGTTTAAAAGCTTAAAGGCATTATATCATAAACAACGAATGTTTAGTTTAAATATTTAACACCTCAATTAAGTAAATATTTATGCAAATAGTAGTCTTAAATTTTACGACCTAACATCAGGATTAAGGTGTGGAGTATTTGGAGATTAGCAACTCTAATAAATGCCTTTTTTTAGGTTTACATGCATACTTTTCTTTAGATTTTTGTATTGATTAAATTTTAGACACAGGAAAATTCAAATTTCGTGTAATTATATTTTAGTAACTTTCCTATTTGCATATTTTACCAAAGATATTTGCGGGAAATTTGAATATCACTTCCCTAAGTTCTTGCTTGGAAACGGGAAAATCAATAATCTTAGCAATAATAATTCGGTGTGGCGACATCAGGGGGTATAAAATGGTAGAGGCGACTCTCCTTTCAGGGTGATATGCGGGATAGAAATTTGTATTGTGAAAGGGGGGAAACCGCAAAGTAATAAATGCAAATTAGGTATTAATATTGTATATTATTTCCTTTATGATTTTATATCAAAAGACTACAATTTAATGAGGTAAACGCATTTAATTGTTCAATATAACACGCCCCACAGCTTTTCGATGTGTGCTTACTTAGTATATATTTATTGTTAGATATTTATCAATCCCGTGATAATGCAATAAATACATATTTTTTTATCAATTTCTATGACGACTGTGTTTAATTTACAGGACGTCACGGTTTTTAACAACAGAAAATTACAGTGAACGTAATTAAAATAAAAATATAGTTTCATGTATTATGCCTGAATAAATATCATGATTCATGATACACATATATATTTTTTATAATTGAATAAGGAATACCGGCTTAAAAGATGTTCGTTACAATCAAATACAATTACATTTTCGCGAATTGTGTAGGTAGAAATGTGATTATTTTGTTCATATATCGGGAAATCGACTAGCTAGTGTATTTATGACTTTGCACGTAACAAGATTTGGCATATAAATATTTAGGTTATAGTCATACGTTCAGTCGAGATGTTTTGATTAGAAAGATAGCCAAAAAGAGGAGTTATTTCCTTTAATACTCGGTAATGTGATTAACACCTACCTAAACACGCAAAATATGCAGTCAATAGCCCTCGGTAATAATAGAGTAAATATATTTTCCAATGTTTTTCACCAAAATAGTGGATCACACACAAAAGAGGAAGATGATAATCTATTGGATGTGGAAGGTAAAGTTAAAACCAGATTACTCTCTATGTGGAACAATGTGAAATATGGTAAGTCGAAACAAATTTCACCTTTTTCTGGCTTAGTAATAATTAATCTGACAGGAATGAAATTGAAGACAAATTTCTCAAAAGAATCTCCCGTCTGGCTATTGGGTCGTTGCTATCATAAGAAGCTTGAAAATACCGATTCGACGGAGGAGGGCACCGACGTCGCGGCCTATGCTAGTCAGGGAAACGTCAGTAGTAACCCCATAAAAAGATCCGCCCTCGATGTATCAATAAAATTATTTTACAGCTCACGACAAACGAAGATGAAGGATTCGAAGGGTTCAAATCAGATTTCATCAGCCGAATTTGGATGACGTATAGACGAGAATTTCCCATATTAAATGGGTCTAATTACAGTAGCGATTGCGGTTGGGGATGTATGCTGAGGAGCGGCCAGATGTTGTTAGCGCAAGCACTGGTGTGTCACGTATTAGGCCGCAGTAAGTAAGAACTATGAAAATGAAAGGGATTGCCTCAATAATCATGTTTGTATGAAGGTTGGAGGTGGAATCCGAATAGGCAGGCCACTCCTGAAACCAGTGAAACGTACTGTGAAGATCTCCTGCATAAACAAATAATCAAATGGTTTGGTGATAAACCCAGCCGGAATAGTCCGTTTTCCATACATGAATTAGTGAAATTAGGGGAGAGTTCTGGGAAAAAGGCCGGGGATTGGTATGGTCCAGGATTCGTTGCGCATTTACTTAGGTATTGTATTAACAGAAACTAAATAAATTCTCAATGAGATATAATCATCTTCATTTTCAGACAAGCTGTTAAGGCTGCTGTAAAAGACAACTTAAAACTTGATAAAATCACAGTGTACGTAGCTCAAGATTGTGCAGGTTTGTATATGATATCAGATTTGTTGTGGCAAACTTGCCAATAGTAGAATTTTTTTCTGGGCTTTTTTTTTCATTTTCTGTCTACACTAATACTTCGTTTATCGCTAAAAACCTGCTTTAAACAAGGTCATTTGAGCTCATATGTAAATAGGGAAAGGTATTTTATTTTTTATTCACTTAAATCTTATTTTTCATTCATCAAGTATTTCTGCCAACATTCTTTCTTTCTTGCTCGCTTATTTTCCATCCATATCCCCACCTCGACGTCTGCATCGTATGTATAGGTGGCCACCAAACTGTTTGTTTAGAATTTTTCGATTTTCTTTTGCGAAATTGATTTTGAAACTCGTTGAAAACTATTTTAAACGGAGTAGTACGATTTTGATTGTTCGTCATTAGCATTATTTATTCTTAAATTTAACCGTTTTTAAAGTATTTGTAATAGTGTTGAACTTCTTGTATTCTCTTGAGTTTTATCTGCTTGAAATTAATATGTTTTATACAATTTTATGGAAGAAGTATCAATATTTCAGAACATCTATCCCAGATAACAATTTAAGGTTTATACAAGCCTTTTTAAAGGTTGTTTCGACAAGGGAAAAAGCTTGTCAACATGCTTGTTATGGCAAGGGTGCAAGCTTGCTGCAAGGTTGTGACAAGCTTGCTAGTTGACACAGGACAAGGTTTTTCCCAAGCAAGGTTACAGGTTAAGCTTGTCTGTAAAAGCATATGACAAGGTTACCATGGCAAGGTTCCCATAAGCTTGTCTGTAAAAGCATATGACAAGGTTGGAATGACAATGTTGAGCCAAGCTTTAGAGAAGGCCTGTACAAACCTTGATAAAAGTTTGTAACAATCAAAACAAAATAGGAATTGGATATTAATTTCTTCTTTTTCTTGGTTTCTAGGTCATAAAAATATAGAAATGTACATTAACAAGGACGTTTCGTTTTAATTTCAAGAGCTTTTTCAAGATATATGTAAAATATAAATTATAAATTGTGTAAATTATAAATAATTTTTTTTTATTTAATAAACAAAACATTGTTTACTATGAATTTTGAATATATCGTTATGTTTTATTTAAAGATAGCGTTTCAAAATAGTATGTTTTGATTATTTGTTAATAAAATATGAAAAATTGAATTTTGCAATTAAATAGATCTTTAAAAATATTGTATTTAGCTCTAAAATTAAGTTATATAGTTTTGTGAAATATTGTATATTGTAATATCTGTTTATGGTTAACTGCTTTTGTATGTCTATAAATTTAAATTATTTCAAATAAACTTCATTTTATAGCTAAATACAATATTTTAAAGATCTATTTAATTACAAAATTCGATTTTTCATATTCTACTAACAACAAATATTCAAAACATACTATTTACGCTATCTTTTAAAAAAAACATAAGATATATCCAAAATTCATAGTAAACAATGTTTTGTTTACTATGAATCATAATTCAAAATTCATAATAAACAATGTTTTGTTGAATTTTGAATTATGAATTTATCATTTATTAAACAATTTACTTATAATTTACACCATTTACAATTTATATTTTGATATGTATACTTGAAAAAGCTTTTGAAATCAAAGTGAAACGTCCTTATTAATGTACATTTCCATATTTTTGACCTAAAAACCAAGAAAATGGAGAAACTAATACCCATTTCCTATTTTGTTTTGATTGTTGTAAGCCTTTATTAAGGTTTGTATAAGCTTTCTCTAAAGCTTGGCTATAGTCAAGAAAAGGAGTTGGGTATATGACCTCTTATTCATGTGACTTTGAAAATTACTAAAATATTTTAAGGAAAGATATAACCAGCAAACTGAAACCAAAATAAATTTCGTACAAATATACTTTATGTAACTTCCAAGTGCTTCCAAAAATGTTTTTTGCAAAATTATTACTAAACAAAACTCTGAGAGAATTTTAGTAAATTAGATATCATTTGCGTTCATTTTATTATTTTCGCATGCCGTCCATCGTCTCCTAAAATATTTTAATTGTTTTCAAAAACACATGTTTGCATCAAGTAAAATTGCTAGAATTCAAATAAAATTAGAATTTCAGTATTTAATAAAAAAAAAAACCTACATATTTATATATACATATTTAGATTGCGTTTTTATATTTATATAGAAAAACACTATAATCTATTTTCCTTTGCCATCGTGTTGCCGCGATTCTCTGTAATAAAAAAAGGACAACTATTAAAAAATAAAACAATACCAGAGAGGGAAAGACACGGGAAACGGCTATCAGTTTCCCAAGAGTCAACAAGTCGTCGTGGATATTATGAAAAGTAACTGTTTCCCCCGTTACTACAAAATACAAACTACCTTATTTTTACTATACTTAGTGGTTATTAAATAAAAAACTCACCAAAAATAATTTTAAGCATTTCAGTCTTCTGGAAAAGGTTTTTTAAGCTTTTTCCTATTAGAGAAGGATTTGCGTCAATATTGTCCTCTAGTGGTTTTTTTAGGATGTTTGATGTAAAACTCTTAACGTTCCTTCCATGGGTTGATATCAAATATCGAATCTGTAAATTTTTTGTTGGAATTAATTCAATAAGTGAACATGGACTTAGAAAATAAAACTAGGTAATAATTTAAATAATATCAATTACTCACCAACTTTTTTTCTCCAAGAAGAGTTTTCAACTATTTGATGGTTTACTAATGTCATAGAAGCTTCTTATATTTGCTGAAAAAGATTTCATAAGTTATGAAATTGATTCTCCTCTTAATCCTTATTAGTTACTATATATGTAATGCCTGTTGTATTGCGGCAGTCTGTTGGGCCAAATCTAAAACCGTATCCATTTTAGTTTCTAAATGCTCTGCTATGAAAGAAAAATCTTCTAAGACCTTCCACATTACTTGGTTTAATTTAATTTGGTGATGCTCATTACTGTAATTGGTTCCTAAAAAATATTTGATAACATTAGAATGATTTCTTGAAATAAGAGATACAAATATATATTCTTGTTCATTATAACACTGAATTTATATGTATATTTTTGAATTTATTGAAAAATCCTATTACACTGTCATTAAAACTGAAAAAACCTCAAACATTTAATTATTCAAAATTTCTGAATTATATAAAATCAAATTATACTACAAGCTAGCTAGCTAGCAAATATAAACTATAACTTTTTAAACTAAGTGCATTGGCTTATGCGCTTATGGTGTGGAAAATTAGGTTAGAATTATATGCAATAGTTGGGGCAATTTAATACATGTTCTTTTTTATTTATTTTAAGTGATGTTTACTACGGTATTCGCAGGAACGGTATATATATACGGTACAGTAGTAAATCAAATGGAAATTAGTAGAAAATATTATACCGAGCCTGGCCACGCACATCTCCATTTGTTTTCTCTGTACACAATTCGGTTCATCGGTTAGAATTATAAACTATTGATATTCTTGAAGCAACAATGCATATCTAGTAAAAGATATAAAATTAGATAATACTTACTTTTGCATGGAAGATGTTTTAAACTATTATACACTGAAACAGCTCAAACACATACGACACAACTGAACACAACAAACAATGGCGGTCGATGACAGAATAGCGGAATGGCGGTTAAACCAAAAAAAAAATCAATACTCGATGAACGATTGACGCCGAATCACTCCAGAAAAACACGAAGTCACCGTACCATGATATAATAACTTTGTCGCAACCTTGCATTAACCCCAGCATTAACCTTTTACTGTTAAGCTTGTCTGGACAAGGTAAAGTTAAGCAAGTGGCAAGCTTGTCGTAAGCTTACGTGTTATCTGGGATATAGTTAATTAATGATGTTTGAAAAGTTAAAATGGGTACTTCTTAATTAATTTGAAATTGTTTGAAAATATTCTCGGCAGTGTTACCAAAACTATTATTGTGGGAGCTTCCTAGAGGTTTCGGGTGACCTTGAATTATTATGATTCCTTCTCCTCCCACAATTACAATCCCGTCTCTGTGTTTACATGTGATTTAATTTTTATCCAGTGTATATTGACGATGTATTAGAAGAATGTAAAGACGAGGAAATTGACGAGTGGAAATCCGTTGTAATTTTAATACCAGTGCGTTTAGGGAATGAGAAATTCAATCCGGTCTACGGACCGTGTTTAACCGCCCTATTCAGTTTAGAGCAATGTATCGGCGTTATCGGTGGCAGACCGAAGCATTCATTATATTTCGTGGGCTACCAAGGTGATTTTGCTGGCATTTTTTTACACCGTTAACGAAAGTCTCGAACGCTACGATCTGGTTTTAGATGACAAATTAATACATTTGGATCCTCATTATTGCCAGGAAGTGGCGGACGTCGATTCGCACACCTTCAACTTCAATTCCTTCCACTGTCGATCACCGCGTAAGATGAACTTAAACAAGATGGACCCGTGTTGCTGTATCGGATTTTATTGTGCGAACAGGAGTGACTTTTACAATCTCAAGGAGCGATACGAATCTGTATGTTACACGATATAAGGAAAATATATGGCCACGAGTTTTTTTTTTTTTTTAACATTGCAGTTGATATTAGATTCAAGGACATCCGTGACAGCCGAATATCCCATGTTTGTTTTCTCCGAAGGACACGGTCGGGACGCCCATGAGATCCCAGACTATCACCTATCGGCGGCAGGTTATTACCAAGATGACGCGGAAGATGGTAGCAATTTGGAATCGGAGGAGTTTGTTATGTTACAATAATCCTACGTAAAAGTATATTTGTATGTATATCTCTGGAAGTTACGAGCTTTAATGTTTTGTGTACGTTGACTGTTGTGAACTATGAAAAGAATTTTCCTCTATATGTGATGATGTATACTTCATTTAATATTTTCTTTTTATTTATGTATTATTATATATATATACATTTCTTTATATTTGAAAATCGCTCTTATTTCCTTTTCTAACAACAGACTAATTTAATTTATACTTATTTTATAATTGAAAATAATAAAAAAAAACTCGTCCCAAATAGATATTTTATTGTCCAAGTTTTTATAAAAAAAAGTTACATAAATTGTGTGAAAAAATGCCCCGTACAGACACTTCGTTTTATCCCAAAATAATAAATTTAATAATAATAATCAGGATAGCCCAATCATTTTCATCACGTGGTCTTCAGTATTAAACGAATAAAATACCAGATCTGCATTACGGAGATTAAGCCCTTGCTGTAAAATGTAAAGGAATATAAGACACTAGACAATCTAAAACTTGTGGCCAGATCTCATCTGAGGTCCTGCCTTCGAACTCGGACAGAACCCCCTTCTTCCTATAAAATTCCACGACTGGTTTCGTAAGAGATTCGTACTGTTCAACCTCTCCCTGACGACTTCCGGCTTGTCGTCATTTCTTTGCACCAAATCCTCGCCGGTTATATCATCTTTACCCTGGAAATTATCCAAGCAAATTCGTATAGGCTTTCTATAATAGTTAAATCAGAATATTACCGGAATTTTAGGTGCGTTAAAATCAATGTTATAGACACGTCCGCTTGGTAAATGTATCCATCTCCCCTTCACCCTTTCTATGATGACGTCGAAAGGTACGTTCAAATTTAAGACGAGATCCACGTTTTGTTCGTCCCAGAAACTTTCGGCTTGAGATAGGGTCCGCGGAAATCCTATGGGATTTAATGAAAAATAATCTCCAAACGAGTTTAATTATAGATAGATAGATAGATAATTTTATTTCAAACAGCCACAAAAAATATAAGTGGGTTGAAACAGGTCCAAAAACAAATTACAAATCAAAAAAAAGTGACATTAACATATACCCCCAGTAAACCAAATTCAAATTTCCCGCAATTATTTTTAGTAACTTCAACATTAACGCATGAAATTACCTACGATTTTATATTAAATTAATAGTTATTTGAATACCTTTAAGTTGAAGTTACTAAATATAATTGCGGAAAATTTGAATTTGGTTTACTGGGCCTATTACATATTGATTCAAAAAAGGTAGTATTCTTATCAGAAAAAAATTAACTAAAAAGCTTATATAAAATATATAAGTACAATTACAATTTACAAATCAAAAAAAGTGTCATTAACATATACCTATTACATATTGATTTAAAAAAGGTAGCATTCTTATCAGAAAAAAAAATTTAACCAAAAAGCTTATATAATTACTAAAAGTTTAATATTAAGTCACAATACAATCAGAGGTAAATATATTTCTTAGCAGCAAACTCAGCAACTACATCTTAAAGTAATCCTCAAATTCATAAGGTTCCAAATTAATTAGCAAATTAAAGATTTCTTTCTTGAATAATTTCAAATTATTTATATTTTTAATTCGTTGGGGAAGTTTATTGAAAAACTTTATATACTTGAGTAACAAGGACCTTTTTCAAATAAAGACATGGTGTGCAACGGGTAATTATAATTTGTTTGAAATCTTGTATTATGACAATGGCCTGGCAGAAGATGTTCGTATTTTTCTTTATATTTGAAATTAAAAATTAAGCACTCGTAAATATACAGCGCAACAACTGTCAGTGACCTATTAGTTTTAAATTTCCCACGACACGATTCCCTCAAAGAAAGGCCAAAAATTATACGTAGCACTTGTTTTTGAATTCGAAAAACTCTAATAATACCTGAAGTGTTGCCCCATAATAGGATAGCAAATTTCAGTCTTGATATAAAAACTCCATAGTATATAGTAATTAAAACATTTTTTTCACAATATTTACTTAGAATTCTTATGCAATAACTGAGTTGATTTAATTTTTTACCAATATGTCCAGATAAGAGCTCCAATTTAAGTTTTCATCCATAGTGAGACCCAAGAAAGGTAACTGACCTACTTAGAGATAAATTGTCATATATTTTGAAACTGTCAATTCCTATATTAGATTTTTTTGTATGAAATATTATAATTCTAGTCTTGGCTATGTTTAGTAATTGATCATTTTCAAAACTCCATTGTCTTATTCTATGCAATATTTGTTCTGCTTGAGTTTTTAAAGTAATTAAATCTTTTGATATTATAAGTAAAGCATTATCGTCTGCATAATTAATATGTGTATGCATAGTATTTATTAATATGTGGCACAGATCAATGATATAAATATTATATAATAGAGGACCTAATACGCTACCTGTGGCAACCTCTTTCAACTAATTTTGGAACGGACTTGACTATATTTTCATCTAAGTTTACTTTACAAATTACTTTCTACCTTCAAGTATGATTCCATCCATTTCAAAGTTGTGTCTCTTACACCATAGCTTTTTAATTTAAGTAATAACTTATCATGATTTACGCAATCATAAGCTCTAGAGAAGTCAAGGAGAATCCCTAGGGGAATGCTACCACCCTCCAGAGCCTGATAAATTGCGTCCAGGTAGTCAAAAAGGGCGGTTTCAATAGATCTACCTTTCATAAACCCATGCTGGTTTGCATAGAATAAATTGTTCTCATTGAAAAAAGCAATAATACGAAAACTTACAATTTTTTCAAAGATTTTTGAGAAACAAGAAAGAATGCTGATTGATCTGTAGTTATCTATCAAACGGTCATCACCCTCTTTAAAGATTGGAACAACTACTGCTACTTTTAAACGCTCTGGAAATATTCCGAAAATTAGCGAATTATTAATTATCTTTACTAGAGGCTTTACTATTACATGTATGCATTGTTTCAAAAGTGCGGTAGTGACTTCATCATTACCAGGACAACTATTATTCTTAAAATTTCGTTAAAATTAGCCGCAAAGTCCTTGAAATTGTGCCAACAATACTTTAGTGGGGTTTTGCAAATACAGTAATTTCTAAAATTAGCGAAATTTAATTCGCACCCAATTCGAATAAGGTGCCAATCATTTATCGATGACGTCAGCCCAATAGGAGGTGGACGTTTGTTTATTCAAACCACTTATTAGGAAAATGGAGGGAATAATTTAAATGATCTTATAACTAAAATTTACCGCCACAATTACATATTAATAAATCAGATTTATAATTCAAATAAAGAGCCAATTACTTATTAATGACGTCAGCCAATAAGCGGTGGACATTCGTTTATTCAAATCACTCGTTACGATTAAAAAAAAAAACAATTGAACTTACCATCTAATAACCAGGATTTACTGCCGGATTTACGAATTTCATTCACAATAAACTTTATCATTAAATTATCGGGAACTAATTTGCCTTGGTCGATATATTTCTTCGCTTCTAACCCAATTGCTTACAAGGAAAAAATATACATATATAACACAATTTATACTCGGCATATGTTACTGTAGTACCTGTTCCGTTTTTAATGTTTAATCTCAATAAATCACCGCTGGAAATGTGCTCCAAATTAAACTTTTTAACGATCCTAGACGAGATCGTCCCTTTCCCAGATGCTGGAGCACCTAATATAACAGATTTGAACAGTCTGCTTGCCATTGTGCTTACTAAATAATTACGGGGAATATTGCTACATGCAAGATATTATTATTCAATGAACTTTGGAATGTTGAGTGTATAATATAATTAAACTAAAATATCATTTCGATAAAGCATTTCCAGATTTACATTTTTTTTTATATACATGAACCGAAACCTTGACGTCGCGATGTTTACATTTTAAAAGCGGAAATTTCAAATACGCTGGGTAATTGATTAAATCGGATTTATAACCTATATATGATTTAATTCCGATTTATTAAAGTTGAACCAGTTTATTTCGAAAGTGAAACCACGTTTTCTTCCCGTATGCCAGTATGCCGTTGTTTCACATTGACGGCAAACGTAATTATACTTAAAAACAGTATAGATAAGACGCGGAATATTTTAAAATAATTTAACAGTGGGGACACATTTGAGGTGCAAGAAACATGTCCGTGATTAACAAGTCTTGCAGATTGTTAACTTTCCTATTTAACGATAAATGCGGATTGGCGGTACGTAAATTAACACTTTAAAGATGATTGAATGTACCGGTCGAGTGGGGAATCTAGCTTATATTTGCTTAATTTTTTGTAGTACCGTGCCATTTTGAAACCCCAGGTATTCGATATTAAAACCAGAAATATACAGACGTCGTATAATTTAGGTGCCATCGTTTCGTTCAACTTATCTGATATAGGAGAGGGAATTAGGGATGTTGTGGTCAAAGAATGGTTCGTCAATGTCGGTGATAAGGTGAAACAATTCGATAACATCTGCGAAGTGCAAAGCGATAAAGCGTCCGTTACTATAACAAGCCGGTATGATGGTGTTGTAAAGAAACTTCATCATCAAGTCGAAAACGTAGCCCTTGTTGGCAAACCTCTCGTTGATATCGAAGTCGATGGGGGTAAGTTTAGATGTTTTCATAATATCTTTTCTTTAAAAAAAAAAAAGACACTTTAAAACCGGCTTAATTTACTTTTACTTAAGCTATTTTTAGGCCTGTTTATAGTCCGCCAATGACGTTAATCGCAAGTATGACACGTGAAAATTTAATCTAATAGCCTTGAACCCTACCGCCATCTATGATTCAACTGCTGAACTATTTGAAAGTAAAAGTAAATTTATTTTTATTTATTTACTTTTAATTTATCTTGAGGTTAATCATTGTGTTGACAAGTAATTGATTACACGTTTAAAAAAATTATCTGCAATACTAAACTGCAACAGGATAAATTTGTTTGCTTTTTAAATGGCCGGCCTATATACAGTGCGCTCCAAAATAATAAGCCATTGAAGCTGATAACTCGTTTTAGATGAAGAAACTTCATCGTCATCCAGTGATAGTACAGACGATGAAAAGGAGACAATATGTTTCACCAGAGTCCCAGAGTGAGTATTTCATTTGCATAAAACGCTTCCTTTGAGATCTTTAACCTTTGACACTGAATTTTATGCAGGTAATACTGATGCGACTACAAAAATAAGCACTTCACCGGAAATTTTATGCATACCATCAGTCAGGAGGCTAGCCAAGGAATATAATGTAACGAAAAATTATTTTTTTATACAAACTATTGCAGTATATAATAACAATTTTTTAAATTTGAAGGTGAACTTGAGCGAAGTGACTGCAACAGGTAAAAAAGGGAGGATTTTAAAGGAGGATGTTTTGAAATACTTATCTTTAAAAAGCACCCATCATGTTGAAACTAAATCAACAGAAGCTGACACGAAAGTAACATTACCATCGCGAAGCGACAGAACAGAAGTATTAACTCCGTTCCAAAAGGGAATGGTGAAGACAATGACAGAAGCATTAGTAGGTTTTGTAGTAGTACTGCGACTAATCTGAGCTATTCAGTTTTGAAAGATACAGAGTAGGCGTAAAAAAAAAGTCGAAATCTGTAACTAAATATGCAGAACTGTTGTAAGTGCTAAGATAAAATGCTTCCAGTAAATCATTTTTATTCCAAGTAATAATTTAAATAGTGCCGGAAGTAATTAGTTAATTTGTGTTGTTAAGTGCTTTTGAGTTATTTCGAGTATTTAAACTACATAGAAGTTAAAATAAGCAAATGTACTTCAAGTATTTTTATACTATTCCAAGTAATTTGATATTTAGATAATTTTGCAGTTCCATAATATGCTAAAATATATTTTTTAAGTAGTTTTAAAGTCGAATAGAGTGGGTGAATATGCATTATTTCAATTTTGATGCTATAGCTCTTCATAATTTTAAGTTTTAAGCTTATTATCGTTAAATACTTGATTCCAATACGATTACCAGAACCAAAGCCTCATCGTGTCAATCTTATGTGCTCTCACATTGTTTATTATATGTTAATACTTCACAAATTTCCAGAAAATACCCCACTTCTTATACTGCGACGAAATAGCCGTTACAAAGCTGAGGCGTTTGCAAAAGTCGCTTAAAACCGAAAGTGAAAAGATTAACGTTAAAATATCCTTGATGCCTTTCTTTATAAAAGCAGCTTCAAACGCCCTAAACCGTTATCCCATTTTAAATGCTACCGTTGATAGTAACTGCGAAAAGGTAACCTACTGTGGGGCTCACAATATTGCAGTCGCGATGGATACAAAAATCGGTTTAGCGGTTCCTGTTATTAGAAACGTCGATCAATTGTCGATTGTGGAAATCGCCAGAGAACTGGACAGATTAATGAAGTCTGGTAAAGAAGGGACGTTTTCCCCTGTGGACTTGAAAGGAGGGACTTTCGCCATTTCAAACATAGGAGTCGTTAGTATTATTTAACCTTCGTTTTTCATCAAATCAAAATTTATCCCATTGCAGATCGGAGGAACGTACGCTAGCCCAATTATATTGCCACCTCAAGTTGCTATAATAGCAATCGGAGCTGCTAAGGTAACAAAATAAATTTATAAAACCGGATGTTTTTTAAACCATTATTATTAAATCATTCTTTTATTTTTTTTAAGACGGTTCCCCGCTTTAATGAAACAGGAGACGTAATAGCTGAGGATATAATTTGCGTGAGTGGAGCAGCAGATCACAGGATCGTGGACGGCGCAAGCATGGCGAATTTTGTCACTCAATTCAAAAAACAAATAGAAAATCCGAATTTCTTATTTTTAACCTGTAAAGTTGAAGTAAAAGTTCTTAAAACGATTTATATCAGAAGATTGACTAAATAAAATGCGGTACCATTAAGATTAAACATTTATTTAATCCTGACACATTGATTAGTGATTTAAAAGCTTTAATGTGTGACATTAACGCCAGCGTAAAAAGAAATCGCAATGGGATCTTACACGCAAATACATTGTTAAATTTACGTCAGTTTTCTTTTTAAAGTTTATAACTGACATTCCAGAGCAAGTCACTAGCGTTATTTGGGTTGCCTATCTGTGTGAGAACGTTTTTGGAATAAATTGAAAGGTGCGCATACTTAAATTGGAAATAGAATTTTAAAAAGCCTTTCAAAATTTCTTTAAATGTAAAATACCAAAAACATATAAGATTGAGATTTTAAATCATAAAAAATAATTCAATTGTTAAAAAAATAATCTCGTTTTAAAATTACAAATAAAAAATCAATTAAAAGATATAATTATATCAACACGAAGTAATACAAAATTATTGCTTTTATCGTCTAAATAAACAATTATAAATCGGAAATTTCAGGAGATACTTACTTTTAAAATCACGTAATCCCTAATCTAATAAAAAACCCGAATACCTATACAGCATGGAAACGATTAGTCAATGCAATCAGATAAACAAATATGATTGTGTAGTGTAAAAAATGCGACCGTCTCACACAAACTCCTCCGACACGCACCACTTCTATCGGAAAAACTGCAAAAATATTGCAATTAAGCCGCCCAAGTCGCAGGATTACTTATCCCGTCTACACGGATCGAATCGGAGCCTTCCAATCTGTATCACATATTATCGGCTTAATATGTGCCTATATATTGCTATTATAGATTTTTATTATATGATTTATAATGGTAATTGATGCGATAAAGTGAAATCAAGATAAAAGTCACATACGGCCGGTGCGTTTGTTACTTTAACCACAGAGATCGTGGCGATTTTATTTACTTTTTAACTTGTAAACCGGTTGAATGTACGTACACAAATATACATTGTTAAAGCGAGATCATTACGCAAAAGAGTTTTAATGCAATTGGGTTATTAGGACGACATTGGCTACGTTCATTTTATATTTCATATTCGCGTCACAGGCGGTTTTCACAGTGAGTTCAGTCTGGTTCAGTCCGCAATAACGGACGTAGTTCCTGAGTGAGCGGTTCCGTGTCAGGTTGTGTTGTGTGCGGAAGTTGGATTGGTTTCGATAGTAATATTATTTAATGACTGGAAGATTGTAGTAAGAGTTGTCGAATGATGTCCGAAAATATCGAAATACAAACAATCTTGGCGCAGAAAACACATTTAAATACGGTGTCCGACAGTCCTGTTACAGATCCAGCATCGAACGCAAAGGTATGTCATATCATAATATTTAACTTTGTTCTTATCTCTTTTATTTTCTTAAAGACAACATACGCAACACAGGTATCGTTAAAGTTAATTGAATTTACTTTACAACCAATAGATTATTGTAGTTTGATTATTTTATATAAATAATTCATTTTGTATTCGCGTGAAGGTTAAAATTAACCTCCAAAATCCCCAGCACATTTCGAAAAGAGACCCCTCATCGCGTGAATTAAATACACGTTTACCCACATCACAACAGCACAACGATTTCGAAATAACACATTTTAAGTGAGAAAATATGCAAAAAAAAAAATCGTATTTACATATTTCATTTCAGAAGGAAATGTGTGATAAAGGGCATGGTGTGTTGTACAGTAATACATCCTTTAATGCGGGTTTTTTAAAAATGCAAAGCAAATAATTATTACGCATGTCTTTCTGCATAAAGTTGGGAATGCTTCGAATAACTTTTTGTGGATTAGTTTAAATAATATAGAATAACATGAAATGAAGTTGGGTAAACCCCCTGGCAATTCCTTCAATTAACAGACAAGAAAATAAAAAATATCTTTTGTAAACTGGCGCGTTTTCATATTTGCGTATCTTCTCATTATTTATCACATATGGTAATGAACTTGCTAATTTGCTAAGATATTATCATGCTTTCCAAATATTTAACTTTTGTATCTAAAAAAGGTATAAACGTGATGTATCGAACAAAACCTCGCAAATTTAATTTAGATTTTAATTCTGTTTGTAATCTATTCTAGGGTTTGGAAGGGACAAATGCCTTTGTCGGTCAAAGATCGAAATTGGTAAGATACATGTTGCTATGTATGCTTTACCATTTTTGGTCTATTAAAGTTCTTTTATGCATTTTTATAATGCATGTAGTATCTTTCCTCTATTTTTTTTTGTTTCGTAATTTGGCGATTCTCATTATTGTTTATTGTTCCTTTTTTTTTATTATTAATTATACAGAGGCGCACAAAATTTTCCGTTAAAATAATCAATTTCCATTATCCCGTTGAGAATTTTCAACTACATTAAGAGCGCAACGGAATTGGAACTGTTATTAAGTACTTTGAGGCGACAGTTTCATTATCCTCTGGGTGCCTATCAAGTTAAAATACTAAATTGAAACAACGGTCTCTGGAATTTCAATTTGGTGGGCCGCTGTATACGTATCTAATTTTAAAAGGAGTTTTCTGAATAGTAAACTGCTTGTACTGGTATAAACTAGTTTAATTGTGAAGTATTCATTCAAGTGTAAATAATTTCATTAGTTGTTTATTCAGAAAATTTTCGCTAATTCAATTTTTTTATTTACACCTTTTTTTTTTGGTAAATATTTATTCGTCCTTAAAGAGAAATTTGTTTTTTTTTTTTAATTTTTTTATACAGGGCATTTCAATTGGAATGAGCCAGCTCATATAACTCTTTATCTACTGTGATTTGTATAAAATTCCGAAACTTGTTAATTGTCCATATCAAGGAGGACAAGTTTTAAGGGGGTGTACACATCCCTCTATTTTCGTAACACGAACTAAATCACTCTAATGCAACTCTCTGTCGAATATATTGAACATGAGATGGCGCTACTAGTACCATTCGCTTACTATTGTGGGGAAAAAGTTTTAAGTGACAATTTGGAAAGTGATGGGTAGTTCTGAAAAGAGATGGTGCGTGTTTCGACTCTTCTGGTAAACATATTCTTGGGAAATTCCTTGAATTATGATTTATGATTATACGTTTGGGGCGCTTGCCTAATACATCGCGGTGTGCGTATTCACTTTCTCTTATGCATTTGAATTGAAATACCGGGATACTAGTGATTTTATTGTTATTATTATACTAGTTACAGTTGACGGACTTTCGTGGTATCGAATATTTTGTGCACAAAATCTTTTCAAGATGGCGTAATGTTATTGTTTATGTTTTATAAATAAACGAAATTTGTTTTATTCAGATTATTTTATCTTTTTAATTTTGTATACTGTTTATTAGATAACAATTTCGTGTGTATTTCTGTGTGGTGTGTATAGTTATTGCGAAAGACATTAGATTGTTTCATCGTAGCATACAGTTTTGCTTTTATTTGCTCTAAAGTGTGCAAAAATAACTTCTTACAATTAATAAAAAGTGATCAAAGACTGCAATACATTGTGCTGTGGAAACATGCTTCAATAATTCTAAAAAAAACAAGATGTAGTTTTGTTTTCTTTCTGATAAATAAAATGTGGTAAATTCTCTACATATGTTTTCTATATCAAATATATTCATTTTCCATTTTGTATTATAGTGCTCTTACAGTGGACAGAGAAATGTAAAACAGTAGGATATTTATATAGACAAATTTATAGACAACTGCTTGAATACTCTGAAAATACATTCCGAAGACTTGCAATTTAAACGTTTTAATAGATTATTAAAAAACAAATGTGACAAGGCCAATATATTTTAACAATGAATGTTTTTCCATGATTTTTTTGTACCAACAAGTATTACATATCAATTAGGATATTGGAAACCTAAAAAGATTTGAACGGAGAATTTTGTTAGAGGTAGTAAAATGGTATAATTAAACAAATTAAATTATTAAAGCAGTGAATAAAACTTTTTTCTTGTTTTATTTATAATACATTATGCAGTTAACTTCTATGTCTCTGTAAAAACTTATAAAGCTATTTGCTTATAACTTCCACTACTAGTCATGATTCTTTTAAATATTTCAACGTCAAAGCAAACATCACATTAATAAAATAATATCTATTATGTTATACATATAATATAATACTTAAGATTATTTATTTCCCTATCGCTAGAAGATGCCCCTAAGTTCACTTTGTATTTGTAGGTCACGAAAACGTGTCCACAAAACATCAAAGGTGCCAACAATTATGTCCTTACTGTTACACATTTTACTCTTTGAGATTCAAGACGAAATAGTAGGATTTTTAAACTAAACTTTTTTAACATAATATTGTTTTTTCCACTGCAAAATTACAAAAAATAAAATAAAACCCCGCATTTTTTTTTTGCAATAAAATTCCAATTTCTATTTTAATTGAATAATATATTACACTATAATACCTCTAATATCTAATATCCTTTGCATAGTTTATAAGAAGAAATGAACAAGCTATTACAATAGAATACATTCCGTCAGAGAATTGCGCTACAGAAACATATAAAAGCATGAAGTATTTCTAATTAATGACATTAAAACCATACTTTTTGGTGTGTCATCTATGTCACGAATGCCAAACTAAAGTAATATCTGTTGTAGCAGATATCTGTAAACTTCTCTTCTGTGTATCCCAATTTTGTTTTTCAAGTTGTTTATCATAATTAGATTGTTTAATTCGCTACTCTTATGTTTATTTTATTTCTACAACAATTCCCGAGGGAAGCCATGCAATTTTACCTACATTTACAGCTCCACATTTAAATTTTTTACATCGCCTATTCATGCATGTTTCACTTTCTGTTATTAAACAATATATTTTAAGTATGCAATGGAAAATGTATCGTTTCACTCCGCATATTCATGGAGAGTGTGTAAATGCCCTTGTTTTCCAGAAAAACCGCCTATGTTGCGAAAATAACTTGAACAAAGTAACCCATGTTATACTGCCATTATGTTGGCGCGAAAGAGGTTTGTAAACGCCCCCTTAATAACGGGCCGGACGATTTAAAATCATCCCTGAGGGTATGACAGCCTCACACCCTTGAAATTTGAATAGGGAAGGAGAAAAGGTCTTTTAATTTTCTTTACCGCAACGTATGTGAAAAAGGCATTTTTTTAAATCAGTAAATGCATAATTTGCATCCAGGAATGATTTTAGTTGTCCCCCTTTGATATGATATGACAATCGACAGGTTTTCGAAATTTTATGTAAATCATGGCAGATAAACAGTTATTTAAGGTGACACGTTGCAATTCAAATGCCCTGCATTTATATGCAACTTGGAATGAAGGGAGATACTTTTTATTTTTCGCTTTTTTTCGCTCCAGGTTACATATTTTGAACGCTTTATTTAGTTCTAATGTGTTTGATCTTATTTTTTTCTTCCATATTTTTGTTTGTAATAACCGTAATCTATGATAATTATCTGTAAAAGTAATTTATTATAACGCGATCCACAGATATTCTGTCACAACAGAATATGCAGTGGCGTCTAATTTCTCATGTAGACACCACTTGCTGATAACGTATTTGAACGTGACTGGAAATATCAGGCGACAGACGTATTGCTAATAATTTATTGCTTTTACGTACATTGTTGATAGTGTTTTTTTTTTAAGATTTCACGCGTACAATCATTCTTAAATTTTTAGGACGCAAAAAGTACCAGTGCTTTGAAAAAATCTAGCCGTTACAGGAGCAGATCCCTATCGGCGTCTTCTACAGATTCATACAGTTCAAGTAAAGAATTTATTATACTGCTCGGTTTTTCCGTTTTTAAAGATGAATTCTTATACGATGTTTCAGCGTCCTGTACGGGAAGTAGCTCAGAAGAGGACGATGTTTCGCCACGGGAGAAAGTCCAGAAGAACTCTAAAGGTTTCTCAGATTTCTGCGTCAGGAACATCCAACAGCACGCCTTTGGCAGGCGGGAAATCGAGATTGCCGAGCAAGGTACTTAATGCGCTACTATTTGGCGATTCCTCCCGCCCTAATCCCGGATGATTCCAGAAATGCCCGGCATAATGGCTCTACGCAAGCGAGCTGGCGACGATAAACCACTGAAAAACGCCAAAATCATAGGCTGCACTCACATAAACGCTCAAACAGCGGTACTAATTGAAACCCTGGTCGCCCTAGGAGCTAGCGTCCGTTGGGCGGCCTGTAATATATACTCGACATTGGTAAAGACAATCAACGCGATTTTCAAAACGGGAGAAATCTGACGATAGAATTTTAAATAATGTTTAGAATGAAGTCGCGGCCGCTCTGGCCGAAGCTGGCTATCCGATATTTGCTTGGAGGTCCGAGACCGAAGAAGATTTCTGGTGGTGCATTGATAAGTGCGTTAACGGAGAGAATTGGCAGCCGAACATGATTTTGGACGACGGTGGCGATGCGACACATCTTATGCTTAAAAAATATCCTGCCATGTTTAAAATGATCAAAGGTTCAATCGGACATAAACGTCATAGCAAACTCATTTTATAATTATCATTAATTCACAGGAATTGTCGAAGAAAGCGTAACTGGCGTCCATCGTTTATATCAATTATCTAAATCTGGTAAATTAACAGTGCCGGCTATGAATGTTAACGATTCTGTTACAAAAACAAAATTTGACAATCTGTATAGTTGCCGTGAATCAATTATTGACAGGTATAAGAAATAATCTACAGCGAGTCACAGTTAAAATCATACAATTTTAAATAAAAACTCTAAAAAAAAAATCAATATTTTCCGTGGCGATTTACAAATGATGTTGAAACCTGCTATTCACCTCCACGTTTAACACCATGCGTTAAATTTCTAACAATGCACAAATGCATGAATATCCTCAATATTGTAGGTTTTTAACATCTTGATGAAGACAATAAATGTCGAAACTTCGATGGATTAATAGTGTTTCAATTAGATAAAGCCAAAAAAAAAAATCACTATTTCCATCCATATCCACTATCTTTACAGGATGAAGGAAGTGATCTGGTTTAATGTCCATGTAACCGCTTTTTTATTTGTCTACCAGTTCGGTGGAGGCGGAGGTGGGACATAAGACCATCTCGGTTAGTACGACCAGAGGATGCCCACAGGGGGGGTTACATCCCCACTTATGTGGAGCCTAATAGTAGATGAACTCTTATGCGGACTGACGAATCTAGGCATACCTTGTCAAGGGTATGCTGATGATATTGTCCTATACGCAAGAGGCAAATTTGAGAATACCCTCTGTGTTCAAAGAGGATTGAACTTCACGAGAAGATGGTGTCAATCGATGTTACCCCACTAAGACAACCCTAGTAGCATTTACCAGGAAAAGAAAATCCAATCTTAGAACCATAAAACTGGATGGGCAAAATATAGACTGGAGAGCGGAAGTTAAATATCTAGGCCTTACCCTAGACAATAAACTTCTATGGAACAAACATGAACTTGAAGTAACCAACAAGGCCAAAAGAGCTCTGATGGTGTGAGAAACTTTGCAGGGAAAAATGGGGATGCAACCAAAAATATTGCTTTGGATGTATACAGCGATAGTGAGACCAATCATCACCTATGCATCAGTAGCATGGAGCAAAAGAATTAATCTGGCCACCGCGAGAATTAATCTCTCGAAAGTGCAAAGATTAGCATGTGTATGCATAACGGGGGCTATGAGAACCTGCCCAACAGCAGCTATTGAAGTAGTATTGGATCTTGCCCTCCTCCACATTGTAATAGAGGGCGTGGCGAAAAGAACCGCACTAAGAATGGTCAAGGAAGGAATGATTAAGCATAGGCCCCAATCTCCCGACGGTGATCAAACCTGGGATATGCCCCGGGATGATATGTTAAAAAAATTTAGCTTTGTGAAAGAATTCACCATAAAGCTAAGTAACAGGAGCGAGTGGGATCATAACACCATCTTGAACTTGAATAGAAATGCCATCAAATGGTATACTGATGGCTCCAAAACGGCAGAAGGAACTGGAATAGGATATATGGGCCTAGAACTACATATTTCGAAAGCTTGGGAAAATACCAAGTATATTTCAGGCGGAAATACACGCTATGGGAGGATGTGTTCAGTTCAATATGGATAGGAACTATCGGAAGCAGGAGATTATCATCATGTCTGATAGTCAAGCAGCCATCAAGGCGCTGAGCTCATATGAAATCATCCAAGATGGTCTGGGAATGCCTAGAGAAACTAAATGAGCTAGGCAAAAGAATAAAGTAACCCTCCTGTGGTTCCGGGTCACACAGGAGTGGAAGGAAACGAAATAACGGATAACCTCGCAAAAAAGGGGCTGGAATGCTTTTGTAGGGCCTGAACCCTTCTGGGGTTAAAGTAGCTGTACAATACTGAAGAAACTAAAAATAGAAATGGAGCAGAGAAATCCAGTTATTGGGAAAATCTCCAGGAATGAGGCAAGTAAAATTCTTCTGGGAACTTATAACCAGAAAGAGGTTTACAGAATGCATCAACCTGAGTAAAAACAATGTTTCGCATTTTAACAGGATACTTTTCAGGCCATTTGTAGACTGAAAAGGACACCTGACTAAGCTTGGATTGGAAAAAGATCCTGAATGGGATTCTGTGGAGAACAGGATGAAACACCCATCCATCTCCTCTCAAACTGCGTAGCACTGTGCAACTCGAGGGCATTTCACCTGGGAGCATGTGAAATCGAAGAGGGAGACTTACCTAGACTGGGGCCTTTCACCCCTTAAACGTTAAATTCCGTCCACATGGAAAGCGGCTATTTACAACACTTGATGTTCTCTTGTAAATTAGTTTGGACGTTTTTTTTTTAGTTTATTTGCATTTTTCTTTCCAATTCAGTTAATTTATTTTATATCATTGTTTAAGTTTACAATTTTTGAAATTTCACGAAAATTTCTCCCGAAATTATAATTGTAAAGCACTATTCACCATTTTTCTGCTGTCGTCATTTTTACAAAGTATTCCTATTATATTGATTTTAACGATAACAATTGTTTTTTTTCCGTATTTATTTCGGCAGGACCCTTGGTGTTGTATTAATCCTTAAGTTAAGAATATTTTATTATAGTCTGTCTATAGATACAGCGATTTGCTATATAGTAACTGTCGAACTTGAGAAAAAAACATGTTTATGCCCCAGATAAGATTTCGTTGTGAAGGTTTGATCCGTTTTATATACAGTATTAGTCAAGTATGGAATAGACAATTTATCTCCGTAAATATGAACTTTATGACAAAATGTCATTAATAGAAGTTTTTTTACTAATTATTCTTTATCTCTTAGCCTGCTCGTTGTTTTTTATGTCAACGCATTTCCATGGAAACGTAATTTTTTTTGGTTTTTTAAATGGCAACCTAGCAATTTTTTGCTGATTTTGGTTCCTCTTTTTTTTTCATTGAAATAATCCGGTATTTTTTTTGTGTAGTTTGATAACATTTTAGAGAAAATGGCCATTATTTTATTTATTTACTAATTATTCTTTATCTCTTAGCCTGCTAGTTGTTTTTTTTTTATGTCAACGCATTTCCATGGAAACGTAACTCTGTTCCCTTTTTTCATGTCATTGTGACGTACCTTTCAATAAGTTTTATTAATTTGTAAACATGGTGAAACTCTGTGAAACTGAAAGATTTGAAATCCTCATGATGGTTGGTTATGGAGATCGACAACGTTCACACCAAGCTGTTTGTCATTTATTTAACAACGTTCATCCTGGAAGAGATCCTATTGTACAATCCACGGTGTCTAAATTGGTTAGGAAATTTAGAGAAACTGGAAATGTAAAAGATATGCCAAAGTCTGGACGTCCGAAATCAGCCACAAATAATGATCAAGCTCTTGATGTATTACTAAGTGTTATGGAAAATCCAGTTACGTCAACATGTCGTCGGTTGTTCGAATATTGAAAAAGAACAAACTCAAACCGTACAAGATACACCATCTCCATGAGCTAAACGAAGATGACCCAGACAGAAGAATGCAGTTTTGTGCAACAATGATGGAAATGATTGATAATAATCCAAATTGTCTAAACAACATTTTATTTTCTGATGAAGCCACGTTTTGTCTAAATGGATTTGTGAACAGACACAACTGTCGATACTGGTCTAGTGAGAATCCGCATTGGATGATGGAACACCATACACAGCACCGTCAAAAACTTAATGTATGGGCTGGTATTATTGGGCAGCACATAATAGGCCCATATTTTATTGATGGGAATTTAACTGCAGATAGATACCTACTCCTATTGCGTGATCACATTGTACCCGATGTTGTACAATTATTTCCGGATGCAGATCGACAAGGAATGCCAAACCGAGATATTTGGTATCAGCAAGACGGCGCTCTACCCCATTATGGGGTAGATGTTCGCCAATTTCTGAATAAGCCCCCCGTCGTTGGATAGGTCATCGGGGTTCTATTGAATGGCCTGCTAGGTCCTCCGATTTAAGCCCCTTAGATTTTTTCCTTTGGGGTCATTTAAAAACTACAATTTACAAAGAAAGACCCCAAAATTTGGAAGATCTGGAAGCCAGAATAAAGCATGAAATCGCACAAATACCACCTAATTGGCTGCAAAATTCATTACGCAATTTTTATGACAGATTAGGTCACTGTCAAGCTGCAGAGGGTCTTCAGTTTGAACATTTAATTTAAGTTAAAGATTATTTGATTGAATAAAATAATGGCCATTTTCTCTAAAATTTTGTTATCAAACTACACAAAAAAAAATACCGGATTATTTCAAGGAAAAAAAGAGGAACCAAAATCAGCAAAAAATTGCTAGGTTGCCATTTAAAAAACAAAAAAAAATTACGTTTCCATGGAAATGCGTTGACATAAAAAAACAACGAGCAGGCTAAGAGATCAAGAATGATTAGTAAAAAAAACTTCTATTAATGACATTTTGTCATATTTACGGAGATAAATTATTGCCTATTCCATACTTTTGACTAACCCTGTATATTGTTTAAAGCAAAAAAATATCGGAGTATAAATGTTCTATTTGTTAGCATTTTAATTTTAAAGTATGATTTTAACTGTGACTGTGGATAATTGCAAGTCAATTAATACTAATCGAAAATCTTTCCTCTAAGCCTAAAACGATCCACTGATATTATGTTTGGCGGTAAACAAGTTGTCGTATGTGGATATGGCGAAGTGGGAAAAGGCTGTTCACAAGCTTTACGAGGATTAGGTTGCATTGTTTATATTACCGAAATTGATCCCATTTGCGCACTTCAAGCCAGGTATGCCAGATTTAGAGCGATTAAATCTTAGACGCGACGATTAAAAATGTTATATTTTTTTCCAGTATGGATGGTTATCGCGTTGTTAGAATTAACGAGGTAATCCGCAATGTCGACATCGTGATAACAGCGACAGGCAATAAAAACGTTATCACGCGCGAACATATGGATAAGATGAAATCTGGATGTATCGTATGCAATATGGGACACTCGAACACCGAAATAGATGTCGTAAATTTCTCCATGCGCTCATTTGATGCACCCAAGTATCTTGATCTCTGTTTTTTTTTTTTTGTAGAATAGCTTGAGAACTCCGGATTTGACGTGGGAAAGGGTGCGATCGCAGGTCGACCATGTGGTTTGGCCCGATGGCAAGAGGATAATATTATTGGCCGAAGGTCGCCTCGTCAATTTGAGTTATTCGACGCTACCGTCTTTCGTGGTATCGATAACTTCAGCCACCCAGGCCTTAGCTTTGATCGAGTTATTCAACGCCCCTCAAAATCGTTACAAGTCAGATGTTTATTTGCTTCCAAAGAAAATGGGTACATTATAATGATAATAGTTGCTGGGTTTTTTTTTTATTCATTCTATTTATGATTATTGATATTTGCAGATGAATATGTAGCAACTTTACATTTGCCAACGTTCGATGCTCATTTAACTGAATTGTCTGATGAACAAGCTAAATATATGGGACTTAATAAAGCAGGGCCTTTCAAACCAAATTATTATAGGTAAAGTTTAAGATCGACTTGACGTGACGCATAATTCTGTATATTTACATTTTTCTATAATACTATCTATATTTATTTTGCCCGTTTATACACCAAATTGCATACATTTTTTTATGCATGCAGTAGATTACGGGACGCATAGAAATCTTGTTAAAGAAAACTGTAAAAGGTCTTTGCAGAATTTTGCGCCCTATCAAACGACCTTCTTCACATTTGTTTTTTTTTTGTTTGTATATTCTACTTGTACATTTGTTTCAGGTATTAGTATCTGTAGATTATTTAAATATTTTAATTGGTGACGGATCAGAAACGATGGTTGTAGAGATTCCGAAGCTAAATGTCGCTGCTAGTGTTTGAAAATAATAAAGAATAAAAGTATTATATTTTTTAATAATTTTATCAAAATCTTTAGTACGATAGCGAAATACAGAGCTGATTTTAACTTAGTATTACTTTTAGTGTATTTTAATTTATTTATGTTAATTTTAAGATACTTAATTTCAAATTGTTTGATTGCATTTTTATTTGCGTAATCTTGTATATACTGACGGAACACTTCCCTGTTTCTATAAAAAAAAGGAGAGAGTAGAAATATTAATTTCATAAATAAGTGACGTATATCATTTATAGTATTTAATAAATCCAACGCGGAATAAAATTATTTTTTCTCTCGCTATATATATGAACTATTCTTTTTAAATTCAACAATTAGCAACATATATTCTATACACACTGTGAAGTTAGAACTTCATGATGCTTTTTCTACGACCAGTATGTGTAAACATAGATTATTTTTTTTCCATTTTTGTTATTATTTAATTTGTTATATTTTTAATTAAAATATTTCGTTTATGTTTGTTTTAAGCGTTCAGTATTTTATCAGGTATATTACTATAGTTTCAATAATGTAATTGAAAGCAGGTTTGTTGTAAAAAAATTGCATTAAAGTTATCGTAATTTTAAAATATTGTTTCATTTAAATTTACCGCCGAATTTGTATACAGGATCACTGTGATTTAAACCACTAAATAGAATTTGAAGAATTGTACGGTAGGTATAGAGCTACTAATCCAGTTAAAAAACAGCTATTTATGTAAATAGTATTTTTTGTTTAAACTATTCATTCCCTTGTTTATTGATAAGATATATTATATCATCCTCCTGCTTTCTAACCAGAGTTTCCAACCGACTTTAATAAAAGGTACGCGTAATTGTGCAGTAATTTTGCATTTAAGTTATCGTAATTTTAAAATAGTATTTGATTTAAATTTACCGCCGAATTTAAATCACAGTTTAAATATAAAATCACTGTGATTTAAATCACTAATTAGAATATTGAGGATTGCACGGTATCTAGGTATAATCCAGCTAAAGAACTGTGCTGTTTATGTAAACAGCATTTATTTTTTTTTTAAACTTCTTTAAAACACTTAAAACCCTTGTTTCTCGGTAAGATATATTGATATATTACTGTAGAACAACCTTTTATATCATCACCCCTAATAGCCAAATTTAAATTTCCCGCAATCATTCTTAGTAACATCAACGTTGAAACATAAAAGTACCCACCATTTTGCACTACATTGATAGTTATTTTAATGCCTTTACGTTGAATTTACTAACAATTGTGGCGGGAAATTGAAATTTGGCTATTAGGGACTTATTATCAGCATGTTTTTTTGTCATTATAATGCAGTTAAGTTTCCGTCTTATATATAAATAATGTTCCCTTAAAAAATCGCACAGCAACAAAAGTATTTCGAAACATCCAATCATAGGCGGCGAAACAAACGAAGCATGCTTCTTAGCACATAGTCCCGTATCACTTTATATATATATAACGTCGTCGACTTTTGCTGTCCGCCGTTTTTGAACATTCAGAGAGAAAATTAATTAGATTAAAGGTGTGGATATGTGTAACGTAGTGCTATCTGCATTTGATTTCTGTGGATGTTTGATTGGCGATGGTTTTTTCTGCTGCAAAATGCCTTCGCCTAAAGGTTAGTAAATTCAACTCTTTTTTTTGTGTGTGACATGTAGGGGTTGTTCTGTTATTTTAATGTATTAGTTTTACGTAAGGGTGTTTGTTTAAATTCATGTATGAAAAACTATCAGAAGTAGAAGAGAGGCCCCTAATTGGATTTAAAACATCCAATTGCAGTCTACATCACCACACATCACTCACGTTATCTGTTGATCGATTTTAGATGCTTTCTTTCAACTGAATACGACATTTTTTATGGTTTTTAGGATTCCCACCGCATGTTATTGCCCGAAAATGCTGTCATTTATAAATTACGATATAAACAAACACCCTTACGTAAAATTAATACATTAAAATAACAGAGCAACTCCTACATGTCACACACAAAAAAAAAGTCGAATTTACTAACCTTTACGTGAAGGCATTTTGCAGCAAAAAACCCATCGCCAATCGAGCATCCACAGAAATCAAATGCAGCTACCACTACGTTACATATTTCAGTCTATTCCACGCCTTGAATCTAATTAATTTTATCTCTGAATGTTCAAAAACGGCGGACAGCAAAAGCCGACGCCGTTCAACATAAACATGGGACTAAAAACTAAGAAGCGCGCTTCGTTTGTTTCGCCGCCTGTGATTGGATGTTGCTATGAGATTTTGAATGCGGTTTTTCTTCATTATTTTAAGACGTAAACTTAACTGCAGTATTATAATAACAAAAATGTGCTAATTAGTATTCCTGCTCAATTACTCTTTACCTTTTATTAAAGTGGGTTGGAAACTCTGATTCAAAAGCAGAAGGATTTAATTCAGATAAAACAGGAATCTGCAATTTAAGAGCGTACTTACCAAACATAAGAATTGATAATATAAAAAGTTATTCCTGTGTAATGTATTTTATTAAGAAACGAAGAAATGTAGTTTTCAAAAAAAAAATGCTGTTTACATAAATAGCACAGCTTTTTTAGCAATTATTTATGATGTTTATGGTAGAGTAGATGGCGCTGGGTTTTAATTCGCTGACTTGACAGATAGACTTAACTGACAATTAGGCTATCAATGGAATTTTGTGACTTATGGTTGTGAGTTTATATATTTTTATTTTTAAAGTAACGGGACTGTGAATCGTGCGAAATGTAAATGTGTTCATTAAAAAAATTTCAAGCGCTTTAAATGGAAAAAGAATTATCGTATCTAGGTGAATAAGACGATACTGCGATTATCTATTGGAGTGTGATTCACTAGAAAAGTGGATTTATCACCTGATACATAAACAATCGTTTAACGTAAGATTAATAAACGTGGAAATCCGAAATGTGGATGCCTACCCATGTCCAAGTGACAGGTATGTGTCGGAATTTAAATTAATTTTAATTTGTGTTAATTACCCTTTGACATCACAGTTCAGAAAGGCTCTGGACTGCTGACGAAGGGGAAAAACAACACCAATGACTGTTTCGTCACCATCGGTTTGGGAAAGACGAAATTTCAAACTTCAGTAAAGGAGAAAGCGGAAGCTTTTGTTGAATGGTATGAGGAGTGCGAGCTGTAAGTACCTCTCATAAGGTTTAGTACCGAATCTTATTTATCTGAATGACACAGGCCCATCCCTGATCAAGGGAACACTGCAGAAATCGTCTTAACAGTGTTACACAGAAATTTCCTTGGTGTCGATGAGTTTCTGGGCAGAGTAACGATTCCATTAAACTCGCTAGATGTCTACGAACGCCCCAAAAATAGATGGTATCCTTACAAAGCAAACCAGGTAATTTATTGTTAATTTCTTTATATGAAAGGGAAATGTATTTGGAATGTTTATTAGCAAAGAGATTGGAATGCATAACAATTAATTTTTCAAGGCCTTGAATATTACAAATTCTTCCATATATAAAATTACATTGTTCAATTTATATGTGTGTTTTCACTTTTTGCAGTAATTATACATTTTTATAAAGTCATTTATGAATAATCATGTAAGTTTGATGTTGGATATTATTGTTATGACTTCTCTATAGTTTCATGTAACTAACTACTAAACCATTTAAAGATATTGCATGTATGCATCGTTTGTGATTAAATTGCAACTATGTTTCTGGTATGTTTAAAAATAATATTTACTGTTGCGAAGGTCAAGAGTCGAAAAACAAAGAAAGGGGTCAGTTGGAGGTAAAAATAGGTTTCACCGTAAAATCCGGTAGTTTAAATGATCTGAGCAAGAAGGAGAAACACAAATCCTCAATAGGACAGCTCTCGCACGTGGCACAGTCCGTCGGTGGAAGTTTATTAAGCATTGGGAGTATCGAGAAACGGAAGGGAATAAAAAAATTCGCCGCCTCAATCGGCTCTAAGATGCACTTGAAGAGCAAGAAGAAGGACGACGATGACACTTCATCCGTGGGCAGCGCTGGTAGCCTCAAACATAGAACGACCATCTCGGAACCGCGCAGCAAACAGACATTGGAAGATGCCGATCCTGGTGTGGTTAGTGAAGACGACGAATTCATGGTGATTTTTCTTATTATTGCCTACAATTCAAATTTAAAATCGATATATTGCAGTTCGACGACCTGTCCCATAAGAGCTCTGGAAGTTCTTTAAACCAAATCCAAACGCCAGTGCAACCCAGTAAACCCAGTAATAATAACAGCTCAGCGAAACCGAAAGTTGAGACTTTAGAGAATATCAATAACGGTGAGGCGATGAGAAGACATACGGTTGCACATATACCAGCGAAGCCACCCAGATCGGATTTCAAACCGCCAGATGAGTGGGATTTGAAGTTGTATGGGAACAAAACCAAAAGTATGTTGAATGTTGCTTTTTTTTCCACATCCTGCAGGCATCTATTTTAGGCACAATTTTATATATATATATATATATATATGTGGCTCCACGCCCCGTACGGAGCTTCGCCGCTCGCTAGAGCTCCCCAGATTCTTATTGGCCGAATCAGATCCTTGACCTTATACCATCCAGGCGATTTCTCTGGCTTTGATTCCTATTCTCGTCCATGTGCTGCGATTTTGTGCCAACACCTTCCATCTAGATTTGACTCCCATTTGCCTCAGATCCTCTTCCACCTCATCCATCCATCTCATTCTTGGTCTGCCTCTCGCCCTTCTCCCGTCCATATTCCATTCGGTCAGTGCCCTCGCATTTTCCTCCGGCCTTTTCCTAAATATATGTCCTAACCATTTTATCCTCAACATTTTTATATACCCTAATATATTTTTACCGCCCAGTTCTTTCATTATTTCATTGTTAGTTCGTCTTCTTCTTATCATTTTCCGCTCCTGAATTAACAGCATTTTCTCTCCTTCTTTAGTCATGGTCATGGCTTCGGCGGCATATGTTAATATAGGTCTTAACAAAGTTTGGTACATTTTTACCTTAGTTCTTTTTGAGATCTGTCTATTCATGAAAATCTTTTTGTTTGCGTAAAACGCTGCGCTCGCTTGTTGTATCTTTTCCTTTATTTCTTCTATCCTATCCCCTGTTCTACATACGGTTACTCCTAGGTATTTAAATTTACTGACAGTTTCAAAAGTGTCTCCTCCTATTTTAGTTGATTTTTTCCTTTCATCTCCTCCTATCTGCATATGCTTAGTTTTGTTTATGTTGATTTCCATCCCCAGACATTTTCCTTTAGCTTTGACTATTTCGTATATTTCGTCTAATATTTTCTTTTGTTTCGCTACTATGACTAGGTCATCCGCATATCCTATTATTTGCGCTCCTCGGTTTCTTATGTTTCCTTTATTTAGGCTCTTTGTCATGTACTCTATTACTAGATTAAATAACGTTGCTGATAAAGCATCTCCTTGTTTCACCCCTTTATTAATTTTAAATTCCTCTGTTTGACCTGTGCTAAATCTTATTTTTGCTCTTGTTTCATTGAGTGTCATTGCTATTAATCTTCTAAGCTTAGTAGGAATACCTAATTCTTCTAAAATTCTCATTAGCTGTTGTCTGTTGATTGAGTCAAAGGCTTGCTTGAAATCAATAAACATTACTTCCAATCCTATCCTGTATTCGTTTCCTTTTTCTATTATTTGTTTAAGACTGTGTATCGCGTCCACAGTGGATTTTCCTTTTTGAAAACCGTACTGGTAATCTCCTATGAGGTTTTTAATGTTTATTAGCCTTCTTTGAATTAACGTTGTTAGAATTTTATAGACCGTGTTTAAAAGTGTGATGCCTCTGTAGTTACTGCATACCGTTCTATCTCCTTTTTTGTGTATCGGAATAATTATTCCGGTTTCCCAGTCTGTCGGCATTCTTTCTTTTTTCCATGTCTCTAGTATTAGGTCATATATTTTTCCTTGTAGCGAAGCTGCACCATATTTAATCAGCTCGATACTTATTCCATCGTCTCCTGGAGCCTTTCCAATTTTATTTGTTATTTTAATTAACGATATCAGTTTATTAAGGATCTATATTTATATATGTTGGTGATATTTTTTTATCTCCATACTTGTTTTACGATATCAATATTCATATTTAATTGACATTTGAATGAAGAATTTTGGTAGTTTGGGCATTTAGGTCATTCAGAAAACCTTTCCTTTTCATTTATTTAATGACACTATGTTTCGTTACTAGTTTAGTAACATTTTAAAGTACAACTGAAAAATCTTATCAAATACAATAATATAAATATATATACGTGTAAAGATTAGTTCCATCGTCGTACTATCGGTGTCAGTGCTAGGCATAGATATTATAGATGGCTTTCTTCGGTACAAAACTTCAGTAATTTAAACGATCTTAGTGAAGACAGGTACAAATACAGCGCTGGCGCGGATGGAAGATAAACTAACTGAAAGCGCGCGTAATTTGAACCGCTGATCTACAGTTGATATTATCAATACTACAGTTAAATACTGTAACAACTAAAAAATTACAGATTTCGAATTGCGTACAATCTAAATACATATTATTTAAAATTAATAAGTGTATGCAATTCATCTGAAATTTTTTAGAGTTGTTGCAGTATTTAATTGCAGCATTGATACATAATATAAATGTATATAACTTATGTCGACATTTAAGCTATTAATGAGTTAATTGCTTAGTGGTGTGAATTCCAAGATTATTAAGAACAATTTTAAATTTAATAATAATAACAATAATAATAATAGAACTTTATTTTCAACATTACATGATATGAAAACTAGTCAACAAAAAAGAAAATAGCAAACATTGTAAAAGACAATAGGGAAAGAAAAATATACATAAAATACAACTGTCGACACACAGTCCTGCATTAATTATTACATAGCATTTAAAATTACACCTGTAACTAATAATTAAAGAATCAAACAGAAAAATAATTTAAAATGGGATCTTAATACTTCTTGCTAGTTATGACAACAAATATAACTATATTAAAAAAAAAAACAATTCTCATGTTAAAATTACCTGCAAGTAATTTATAATGATCCAATTTCATAAAAGAATTTTCCTGCGTGGGCGCTATTGTAAAACCTAAACATTTTAAGTTATATTGCCTCCTTCCTCCTGATAGAAGTGCTCTTCACTCACCTGGCAAATTTACAGTTGGTAAACTACGTTCCTTTAAGCCAGACTTGCTATAATATTTTGGGTCGATTTTACAAACTTCATGGAAATGCAAATGGCAAACTCGATATTTCTTGTGAACTTCTTGAGGTGGTAATATCTTTAGTTTAGCATTGCCAATCGTCTTAATTCATTCATTATATACCTTGAAATTGCAACATATATAAAAAAAATATATCCAACTGAGAAAGTAGAAAGAAAACTCACCAATTCATCGGTATATGGAAATCGATGAAGTTTTTCTTCTTTGGATGTATTCCTACATCCAGAAACACAACACTGTAGAACCATTTTCTATAATCAATTTTTAATTCTGTAATTAATGCATCACTTTGGTAGCAAAAAGTATGTACTTACGAAAAATAATAAATCTTCCAAAATCGTATAATGCACTTCCACAGATTCTACACCTAAAATTTATGATTTATTTGTATAGTTTAAAATACCCCTCAATTATATTCATTCACTTACAAAAACTTCAAAATACAATTGTTCCAAAGAAAAACGCAAACTGCTGTTTTTCTGCTCTAAAATATCACAATAAACCACAACCGTTAAAATAACAAAAGAATACAAAATCGCAATTGGCAAAGGCTAATAACGCATACTAGGCAGACGCGCCCTCCAACATATTCTGTAAATAAATGTAAATATGCATATTTAAAAAGGTTTGAAATTTCGCGGTAGCGATTTGGCGGCATTTACATCAGCGCTTTGCGGGTGGAAGATACACTACTACAATATTTGACCTTGGGTATTAAGATGGATCCCCCTGGTGCTAGGCTTGTTTTAGAAAAGTGTACAACCAAACAAATATTAAACGTCATCTGATGTGGAAAGTGAAATTTTGCATTGTACTAACCCGCGAAAGAATAAGAAGTGACGGCTGAAAGTCGTTTTAACAGCGCGCGCAGGTACAGAATAAAGAGGTATTGAATTGTTTTTGAAACTTTGCTAATTATAGACAACACTTCTCAGTTGTATTTGAAAATGTTTAAGTAACTAAACGCAGTCTTATTAAATAAACCAAAGGAAACGCGTTGTTTTTCTCTATGATCTATACGCCCAAATTAGCAGGATTCTTCATTATACAAGTTTCATTTTTAAATACTGCAAATTCTAGATTTGTTAAAGCCAAACGCGAACGACAGTTTAAACCGTCGTTCATGGGAGTCCCCGAAATTGTCGTCACGAATCGAAGAGGAAGAAGATACTGAAACATCACAAAGCCAGAAGAACGATACTGCTACAAATAAATCACAGGAAACACCGAAGACCGATAATAAAGAACGGGAAAGCAGATTTTCTCTGCTTAAACCATTTCGTAAAGGTACCGCTTATAGCATCTGCTGCTTGGATGTATCTAGGGCCTAATTTGTTTTGCAGAGAAAAGCGATTCTGATCTTAAACATGATAAAACAAACAGTAACGAACGTATAATTATCGGAGGTGAAAATGAGGGTAGCACGCAAAATAACGGAACGGTAACGAATAATCGGTTATCAAATGAAATATTGCAGAAATTCGACGGTAAATCTCGCGAGGTACATTTTAGATTTTACCAAATCTAATATATTTAATACTCCTTTTATTGTATGCAGGATGTCATACTACTAGCGTGTCAACTGCAAAACGATTTGGATCATAATAAGAAGAAACTGAAAGATCTGGAAGATTACCTGGACGAATTGCTGTTGAGAGTTATGGAAACCACGCCTAGGATCTTGCAAAATCCCTACATCAATTGTAAGCTGGCCCATCCGAAATTTGCATAAGACTGGACCATGTTCCCTTCAAATTATTACATTTTCATTAATTTTTCGAATTACATGGGTCTTATTTTATGATTCTTGATTTAATATGAGACGGGCCTCCGCCCTTCAAGTATTTCTACATTTATGTGTTTTATGATTTTCTTGTTTACTGACATCTCTTATTCTTTTAGTGATTTTTTTGAAATAAGGATTAAAGTCAACAATGAGGTGCTGCACACCAATAACTGTGATTCCATTGAAATTAATGTATTATTTAAAAAGTTGTGCATTACATTATAATCATCACATTGTTTATTAACTGCATAGTTGGCTTTATTATTATTATTATTATTATTATTATTTATTATTAGAAGAAGAATAACAATATTAAAGCACCTTGTCTTCCCATAATTAAGTAGGTTGTTATGGGTGTTATTTTATTATTATAACTATTATTGTATCATCACTAACTGTATAGATATACTCATATTTATTATATATTGTAAAAAAGAACCTCTTAGTTTATTGACAAAGTGGTGAAAAGGAGAATGATTAAATAAATTATATATTTTTTCTACGTTTTAGTGTGGGCATAATAAAGGTTTTAGAAACTATTAATTGTTGTTTCAATTCTGTCGTTTTTGTCCCACCACATTCAAGGTGGTTTAAAAAACAATTTAAATGAGATTTTTTGATAAATTAATAGAAAAAGAAAGAAATGTAAAGTCAATAATCTCTTATTGATTCTGCGAGGGTTTAATACAATAGCATATTATTCTATGATCCTGTGTTTATTGTATATTATTAAGGGGGTGTACACATCCCTCTATTTTCGTAACACGAACTAAATCACTCTAATGCAACTCTCTGTCGAATATATTGAACATGAGATGGCGCTACTAGTGCCATTCGCTTACTATTGTTGGGAAAAAGTTTTTAAGTGACAATTTAGAAAGTGATGGGTAGTTCTGAAAAGAGATGGTGCGTGTTTCGACCGTAAATATCTGGTAAACATGTTCTTGGGAAATTCCTTCAATTATGATTTATGATTATACGTTTGGGGCGCTTGCCTAATACATCGCGGCGTGCGTATTCACTCTCTTATGCATTTGAATTAAAATACCGGGATACTAGTGATTTTATTATTATTATACTAGTTACACTTGACAGACTTCGTGGTATCGAATATTTTGTGCACAAAATCTTTTCAAGATGGCGTAATGTTATTGTTTATGTTTTATAAATAAACGAAATTTGTTTTATTCAGATTATTTTATCTTTTTAATTTTGTATACTGTTTATTAGATAACTAGTTCGTGTGTATTTCTGTGTGGTGTGTATAGTTATTGCGAAAGACATTAGATTGTTTCATCGTAGCATACAGTTTTGCTTTTATTTGCTCTAAAGTGTGCAAAAATAACTTCTTGCAATGAATAAAAAGTGATCAAAGACTGCAATACATTGTGCTGTGGAAACATGCTTCAATAATTCTAAAAAAACAAGATGTAGTTTTGTTTTCTTTCTGATAAATAAAATGTGGTAAATTCTCTACATATGTTTTCTATATCAAATATATTCATTTTCCATTTTGTATTATAGTGCTCTTACAGTGGACAGAGAAATGTAAAACAGTAGGATATTTATATAGACAAATTTATGGAAAACTGCTTGAATACTCTGAAAATACATTCCGAAGACTTGCAATTTAAACGCTTTAATAGATTATTAAAAAACAAATGTGACAAGGCCAATATATTTTAACAATGAATGTTTTTCCATGATTTTTTTGTACCAACAAGTATTACATATCAATTAGGATATTGGAAACCTAAAAAGATTTGAACGGAGAATTTTGTTAGAAGTAGTAAAATGGTATAATTAAACAAATTAAATTATTGAAGCAGTGAATAACACTTTTTTCTTGTTTTATTTATAATACATTATGCAGTTAACTTCTATGTCTCTGTAAAAACTTATAAAGCTATTTGCTTATAGCTTCCACTACTAGTCATGATTCTTTTAAATATTTCAACGTCAAAGCATACATCACATTAATAAAATAATATCTATTATGGTACACATAAAATATACTACTTAAGATTATTTATTTCCCTATCGCTAGAAGATGCCCCTAAGTTCACTTTGTATTTGTAAGTCACGAAAGCGTGTCCACAAAACATCAGAGGTGCCAACAATTATGTCTTTACTGTTACACTGTGAAATACACATGTTACTCTTTGAGATTCAAGACGAAATAGTAGGATTTTTAAAATAAACTTTTTTAACATAATATTGTTTTTTTCCACTGCAAAATTACAAAAAATAAAATAAAACCCCGCATTTTTTTTTTACAATAAAACTCCAATTTCTATTTTAATTGAATAATACATTACACTGTAATTCCTCTAATATCTAATATCCTTTGCATACTTTATAAGAAGAAATGAACAAGCTATTACAATAGAATACATTCCGTCAGAGAATTGCACTACCGAAACATATAAAAGCATGAAGTATTTCTAATTAATGACATTAAAACCATACTTTTTGGTGTGCCATC